>JABBWF010000141.1:0-118797 GCA_016647645.1 Suillus variegatus
CTGCAAAACAATGCGGTGCTTCTGCGCACATCCCATAGCAAAGAGATAACAGGACTCTGAAGGGCTATTCGAGCTACTGAAATGCCTTTCTCCATGTCCCAAACAATCACCTCCGCATCATCTCCTCCGCTTGCCAAGAAATTGCCTGAAGGAGAGAATGCCAGAGATGAAACTGTGTCTGTATGTCCATTCCTGAGGGTAAGGGCCGGAAGATAGGTTATGTCCCTCATGCTGAGGGGGAGCAAGGAAATAGTAAAATACACAGGTATCTATTACCATAGATGTATAAGTCACGATTCACTCCTATGCATATATATCTTGTTGACAAGCAAAGGGAGTAAGATTAATCACGACAGGGAAAATGAACAAAGAGTGGTTATCAACTTTGCTTTGTTTACCAAATAGGTGCCGGCTCTCTCTCATTGTTCGGCCTGAATACATCTTAGAGGCCATGTGTACTTAACGGTCATTACTTAACAAATATTATTGTTCGTGACCACTGCTCTTGCCATTTCAAGTTGACATAAAAATGCCTACTTAGTAGTGCTACACGCATATATCAGATAAAGATCGTTGTGACTCATGCCAGTGACTTTCAAGAGGAGTTGCAATATTATGAGCACTACTAATATTGATGTTGATTCTATCTATTCTTGTCTATAAATTCCCACAACCAAAATTAGATCTGCAATCACCCTTTGACCATCAATATCGACTCGAGGCATGGACACAAAGGTTGTCAAATCTCGCTCAAAAATTCTACTCACTCTTTCATGGTGAAAGGAAGACTAACTATGTCAGGTCGCCCCAAGGACCATAAGAGAGAGATTTGCCGATTGTGATACTACTAACTCGCCATTCTGAAAATCAAGCACAATTTCAGTTCTTCCTGAGCAATGTCATCACAAACACATCCCAACCCACATGAACCTCCTAATCATGAATCTTCTATGCTACCTACCTCTTCACATGAACTCTCCCACGGTCCATATCCACCTGCCCCATCAGTGCTCGGAAAGAGAAGCATGGAAAGTGGGGCAGACATAGATGGCCCTCCTTCGAAGAGGGCTAGAGAGAGCGGTGCTCCCACAGCTCCATTAATTCCTGCATCAAGACTACCATTGGTAGCACAATTGTTCAGGAATAAGTTTGGACTGAGAGCCAGATCAATAGTAGACACACAGCCAGATTCACGGGTAAGCATAGCCGTTCGATAAGTTGGCTGAACCCTGAATGATTGTTAGGGTTCATTTGCCGGTGTAAAAACTACAACACAGCAAGAAGCAAACAAGGCTCCAGACTGTATCTATAATGTTGTAAGGTTGTGCATTGCCTAGTCTGCTATACTTGAGATGACAAGTGTATTCGACCCTAAAGGAGAAGCAAGTGCAGCAAAGATCTAGTGGTGGGTGCTGAAGGCGCTACTGGTTGGCCAATGTGAAGCGCAAGAAAGCGCAGGTGCGCGCCAGGCGAGAAGGCGCGGGAATGCGCGCGCGTACTGCGCGAAGCGCGGGAAAGCGCGCGCGTGTATGCAGGAACAAAAGAGACTAAGAATAAGTTTGCTTAAGTGAAGATTAGATACTAGATAAGAGATGCGAGTGCGAGGTAAGACTGATCAATGTCAGAGAATAGATTTCTACTGCTACTTTCTAAAGGTAAAAGGTAAAGTAAAGTGGGAAGTCAGGAAGGGTAAAACTCTCCTCTAATAGTATGTAATGCTGGCGCTTAAGTAGGGCGCCTAAGCGCTGTCATGCGGAGCCGAAGCGCTACCGAGTAGGTATGTAAAGATATATGTAAGTAAGTTCCCATGATAATAATAAAGGTGGTATGAATGCTAATAAAGGCAAATGGAAATACACGCACTAGAGAACTTGGTGGACAGTGGATGGGTGCGTCTGGATAGCTGGCGCTATAGGGCGCTCAAGCGCGGGAAAGCGCGCGCGCATATACATCGTGAAGCGCGGGAAGTGCGCCTCATATAGGAATAGTTGCAGAAGGCATACAGAGTGATGCTGCAAGTCGTGCTGTGTACTCCCTAGTGAAATCTGCCATATCACGCAATGTGAGGCATGAGTCTCTACACCAGTGAAAATTTAACCTCTTTTAGCTTCACCACACCCCTTCCTCCACAGCAGTATGATGTAAGTCGCCTTTTATCTATATTCGCATGAACTTGAGATCTCGAAGGAACATGGACCACCGATGATGAACGAAGGGGAAAGTCGTATGGAATTCAATTTTGCAAAGGTATGTATGGAACTCGTTGATCCGAAATATGATGTCGCTAACGAAGAGAATAAGAACTTCGATGCATCGCATTCTCCGCTCTTTGATCCGGAATATGATAATCATGGAAACACACTCGAGGGAAACCAACCAAAACCCATTGCTTGCCAGGAAGTCATCCCTATCGAGCTGTCAGGTGCCAGAGTGAATCTTTCTGCCTCCCATTTGCAACTTGAACATATAGAAACGCGAAGAGCTTCTGCTCCACCAGAGATCATTCATCAACCGCGACAATTCCAATACAATCCGTTCCTTGGCTCACAAGCTGGTAATCCTATATCACATGTTCCTGCGTCAGGTGGCTCTGAAATGAGCACTGTTCCCCTACATGACTCCGGCCACCCACCTGCTGGATTGTCTGCCAGTCTCGCCCACCAGTCCCTGATGTCACACTTGATGTGGCCTATGACCATGGATTCAGACACTCAGGTTTTTGCGGTTGTTGGGCCTCTTATGAGTACAATATCACAGAATTTTGCTGTCTTACACACGTCTCTACAATCAGAGTTCCAGTAAGATGCAAGAGGACATCTCCCGAAGTCAAGTTATGAAAGCTATGAAACGTCCATCAATCAAGATGTCTTCTCTGAAGGCACAACTAGTAGGCATTCTCCTTTTTTCTGGAACGATATAACACTATCATGCCAGACTGCAAAAGGAGCTGCGCAACCAAGGCAAGAGGCAAGGCAGGAAGAGGTAATAGGGACCGAGTCTAGTTCTGACGAGGGGAATTCTCAACGATGCAATCCCTACCATGGCAAACCAGAGTTAAACACATTTCGTGTATGTGGTGTATTGTCTGATTGAAGTGGTTACTCATGATGCGATTACAGGCTCATATACGCTCTCATGCCCTCCACTTACTCAACATTAAAGAAACAGCATATCTGTGTGATCCCGTGTTTTACCTACCGCCCAGTGATGATGATCTCAAGGCATTCAAAGAACAGGCACCACATTCCATCGATATCACACCCCAGAATTTCAGGTTAGACCTGCATCAATCATGACAGTCACTCTTCAATTGATGTGCCAAGGAAGTTTTTGCTCATGATTTCATCAGAAGAGTCACCCAGGACAAGTGGTACAGCTTCCCGCCAATACCTGAAAAGTACCTTGTTACGAATTACGTGGAATATACATTCCATGGGCAAATCAAACATCTAATGAGAGTATACAAAGCAACTGATGCCACTGCCAGAGGGAAACATCTTTGATTGGTGGCCATTCACAATAGGAAGTAGACAGTGGGTGGATTTTATCTGTCAGTTTGTTGCCTTTCTGATCTAGGTACAGTTATACCAATCTCATCAAAAAGTGTTGAAGGGGACCCTGGCTTGCCATCTGCCACTCTTAGAGAAACCAGGTATGCAGGGCATGAGTGGGGACGAGTCTTCTCATGATGAGACTTCAACGAAGAAATTTGCAAGCCAGAAGATTTCATGGTGCAGCACGAGCCTCACATCCTTTCTCTGGCGATTGGACGAAGTCGCAGCCGAAAATCGGACATCATCATTTCAGAAAGAACCCCCCTTGAGTTTGTTATCACCCTGCACAACCTACTGTCGACGAAGATGCACAGGCGCCTCCAGGGATGCCAATCAACTGCTATGATAATGGGTGGTACATGTCACTCAGAGACCCTGAGATACAAGATCTCTCCACAGACATGCAGGAGTATGATTTCTCCCTTTCGATGCAAGAGAGAGAGGCAGAAATGACTAAATGAAAAGGCTTAGAAGAAAATGATGGAGATGCTGATGATGAGGCTGAAGCTTAGGTTGGGAACTCAGTACTCAATCTTACATGAAATGTGAGAATATGATCATCAATAACTGAAAGCACTACACAATGCCCTCCAGCAGCAATGATAATGTACAATGAACTCAGCGGCTGAGTTTGAAACAATCCTTATCGCCTCTTATCACACCTACAGTCTATCCTCTGAATGTCTCAATTCATGAGGCTCATTTTCAGCTTCAGCAGCTTGCGATTGACATCTTCATGTTAGATTGTCTTCCTTCCAATGTCCAGCTGCATATGTACCTTTTCCCTATGTGTTTCTCTCAACTTTCCAATCAATTATCAGGCTCAGGTGTAGTCCGTTCTACAATACATGTTCCTACCTTCAGATGCTGGCAGGGTCATCAGAGTTGTGTCGAAGGTGTCTTGTTTACCTTATCTATGTCTAAAATTTAAGCCCCCACTTGCTTACCTACAGTGTACACTGGCACCTGAGGGTTGCAGTGGGAGTCAATTGATATTGCTCACTGCCCTCACTTCACAGAAGATGAAATAACACCAAACCAGGCGCCATGGTTCAAACCTGAGCAATTGAATGATTGAAAATTGCTGAGTCGCCGACTTTGATGTTATACATGTCTTCCAATATCAATCCACAGCCTCTACTAATATTTGTATCTGCCTGTTGATTTTCATTTGGAGGTCCAAAAGTCTTAATCCACAGTTAGCATGGTATTTGGTCAACCGTGTATTTGCTGTTGCAGAGCTAGCAAGTAAGCTGGTGCAAGATTCATATACTAACCAGTTCAGGATAAACTATCAATGAGGATGTTAATTATTTGAGTCCGTTAGCCAGCTTACTGGATGTGTAGTGGGAACAAACGACTTGGACCATGCGCTCTACTAGGCATCTTATATTCGCACTCACTACGGATCTTGCAGGAAGCTTTCACTGGCCGCAAACTTAGGCTTTATGTGAACGACATTCTCATTGGATCACTTGTGGTTGCATCGGACAGCTGCGATCATCGTCATAATTGTCTTTCCTTCTCTTCTCCATCTCGTGCGAGAACACGACAGCCCAGCTTCTTATCAGTTTCAGGGACGTCGTTAATTGTCCATACTGGTTCGCTTCATCTTGGAGTCAAACTTTTTCCAGATTCACCTTTAGGGCCTTCATGGTCAGGTGTTTCCAACATGTACAATGGAGACACCAGCCTAGTGCTCTGAAGAGGACAGGAACCCAAGATGCTTGTCGTGTCTAAGCTACACTCATGCTAACTACATGCTACTCTCAGACCCCGAACACCCAAGACCACTGACACCTGCTCTACCTGCGCTGCCTGCTCTCTCTGACCTGACACCTACTCCTGCCGGCTAACCCCTCACAGCGCTCCCACTACAACGATAGGCGCTTATCTATAGTTACCGGTGCCACGTGATTGGTTGTTAATTCTGTACTGCAGAATGCACTTAATGGAGGCAGTCTATTTTTATGTATTTCCAGTACGTACTCATATTAATCATTTGTAGACCTCATCTTAAGCAATATAGATGTCAACCATACTATTTTCCTCCAGTGTAGGCATGCGAAAGAAGTCAGGGGGTCGTGTCATAGTCCATACTACGATAATTTCTTAGCAATTGACTAACAATATAGCTCAGAGTCAATATGAACATTTCTGCGAGCAAGACACATTTCACGAGCAGGGTGTGCATCAGATCCCCAATTCAGGGTCGCCTTGTTTCATATCGACGCGAGTGCGCATTAGGGTGGCAGTTGCGCAAGGGAGGCAGGGGATCACATGGGTGAAGATACGATCATGCCAATACTTTGACAAGATCACTACGTTTGTCAGCCGAGTACGTTTTTTTCATCTGTCCTCCTTGTCATTCGCTAAAGCATCCCATGCCTTTAGACATGATCCATTAGTCCATCGCATTCTCAAATAAATCAGGTATGTATCCTATATTCTGCTAACCACTCATTAAAGCCTCCCATAGGTGCCATCGCACATTCTCACATGGTTTAGTCTCCCCTCTCATCCTCCTCTCACATTACATGTGGACAGTACACATTTTTAACGTTGCACATACTGCATACTCTTTGCACACTCACGGCTGATCAGCCAACACCGAATATCTCCATACAATACCATTTCCCACTTATCCTACTGTAG
The DNA here is from genome assembly GCA_016647645.1 of Suillus variegatus. Taxonomy (NCBI): domain Eukaryota; kingdom Fungi; phylum Basidiomycota; class Agaricomycetes; order Boletales; family Suillaceae; genus Suillus; species Suillus variegatus. The sequence continues at coordinate 6,210 of JABBWF010000141.1, forward strand.
CACAAACTAAGGTCTCCAGTCTATACTATTTCCCATTGCATCGTTCCATTTGTTGTATCTCCAAATTTTCACGTGTGACAACGCAGTATACATATCATAATTGAACCATTGGCATACACAGGCTGATAAATGAGACCTGATCTGTCACTGATGAAGCCATCAAACAATATATGTAAAATATGTAGTCCACTTGATGGGAACAGAAAACGGAGGATGCTTCAGTCTGAAGAGAGATCTCGAGGGAAGTTACCAGGGACAGTGAAGTCCTTCCAAGCATCCAGGAGTATTTCCCGCGTGAGCCCTGCGCCACGTATAGAGTCGGAGTACAACCCTGTTGCAATATGCATGAAACACCAGAAGACTGCAGGTGTTGGAAGGTAGATGTGGAAAGTTGTTCCATCAATCTGTAAGATTATTGCATTGTCCTGGACTCGAGTATGTTATAAAGGGACGGGATTTCTCGAAAGTGCTTGCTCACCCCAGGTAAATTAGATTGCGCGAAATCTGCATATGCATCGTCAATTCCAACATGGAGTGAACGAGCATGGACGATGTCCCCGAACTTAATAAGAAGCCAGGCTGTAATGTTCAAGTATCAGTGAAACAGACAGAGAAGGGAACTAAAAACAATTATGGCGATAATTGTGGTCTTGCGGTGCAACCATCACGATCGTGGCATGTTGCGGGGCGCTCACAGGAACGTCAGTGGTGGCTCACATCGCAACAGCCTCGGCGTCGACAGTAGCGAAGAGAATATTGACCCTATTGTCAGATCAGTGAAGCTAAAAGTATAGTAGAAGAGTTCACTGACCGATTGAGGAGGAGGTTAGATGCTTCGATGTTAGACATTTTGTTGAACTTGAATCTCTACACCTGCATATTTATACACTTCCTCACGAATCAAAAGAATGAATGTAGAAAGGTTGAAAGGTTGAAACTTGACAAAGGGCATCGAGATTGGCCAAGTTAGAGGTTGGATCGACCAACATGGCTAGACTCTGATAGTTTCCAATCGGATGAATTCCCATGACTCAGTGCGGTGTGTGATGAGGTATCAGGTAATTGACAAAGGGATCATTGATCCGGAAATGTGAACGAGACTGGGCTAGTAGAAATCCCCGTTAATCGACCCTAAGCCTCGTGTCTGTCGCAGAGATTCTGATAAGGGCTGATAAGGTCAATGTGTGAAGGTGAGGTGTGCGAGGTGTTGAATGATAACACACCAGGGGAAAGAAAGTGCAAAGTGAGAATTGTCTGGGAAAAGTTATCAAGATGAGGTGCATCAAATGATAATCAAACTTACCTCGCAGTCTCAGTAACACATTGAATGACACCATGATGGTCATACCTGGTTTGATATATATGCTCAGGCTATCCACCAACTTGCTGATTCCCAGTTGGAATTACGCATACAAGTAACCTTCCCAACGAAATATCCTCTAGGATGTGTAAAGTAAGGTAAATGATCATGTCGATTCTCGATCATACTTGATTTCACATCAAAACAAATAATTAGCACATTTTTATAAAGGAAACAAAGCCACGCACACGACTTCTGGATAGGTACATATAGCACTAGTAGTCCTAGGCCGAGATTCGAAATCTCCGCATGTACTATTTTCACTACTTCCCTCCTTTAACAAACCACCATGTTTTCGGACATGAGTGTACACCCAGTCCTCCTGCCGATCATGCGCATATAACAAACTGCAACATATTCCAGCCTGATTTGGACAAGCACGTTGTTCAAAATCCGGCGCTCACAAAAACTCCGAATGCAGATGAGCCAGGTGACCCCGATACCAATATTAGTAGGTGGTATGAATGCTTTTTAGGAATTCTGAATATGACCTGTAACTTAAGCTCATAATACCACTTTGAAGCATCCCAAGTTCACAGTCGTCTACCCTTCAAATCCTAGACAAACATCTTTTCCCACTAGTGAGTTGACTGCAGTGCTTTACTAAGTGAAGGGTGAAATGTCATCAATTCCCTTGCCAGCTAGGCAAGCGGTTGGTTGTATCACTTCTGATCTGTCGGCTAATACCCTGTCTCAAGGTACTATTTTGGCAGCGAGAGTCAAATTCCAGGTGGACTAATCATTCTCAAGGTCTTTCTGTTATTGCCCGTCCACATGGAACATTGTCCAAGCCTGGCGATGGAGGATATTGTTTGAAGGAAGCACTGAACTGGGATGATGCTAGTTATAGACAGTTTCAGGTAAGGTTCCAGATGTAAAAGGGACTCATTCCTCATCTTTCATTCGGTCTCTGTCACTAGAAAGTCTCGCATGAATTGTGTCTGAAGTACTTCGATGTGAAGGTTGCATACCATGAACAGACTCCCGATACAATCGCGCAGTACTATCTTGCAGTAAGTGATCTGTAACAAGTCTGAAATGAATCTAATGGTTGTAATGTATTGAGGCTCGAGAAAGGTACCCTGAGCTTGACTGATATGCTTCGTACTGGCCAGCTGAAGATTTTGCCTGCATGTACCTCAAGAATTCATCTGCTCAGGCTTGAAGGAAGGAGCGAGTTAGGGTAAATAATAGTATCCATTGCGATCATAGTTGGGCAAAAGGTGCGATGGATGTCATTGAAAAGTCTCCTGCAGAACTGCATTAGTGTAGGGTTGCAATACTGTCTTCAGGAAGTCATGCATCTCCGATCAATAGTATAATGGGTCCGCCATGTGGAGATTGTGCGCGTGATCAAACAAAAGCTAGTCTTGGCATTTTTTGGTGATATTTTCCAATATTCCAAAAAATATCAATACAAGCACATTTAATGTTCAACTGTGGATAATGATGTTGAGCCCAAATGAAATGGCTATCATCATCATCAACATCGCCAAAATTCCCAAACTTCCAACGTACCTTTGTCCTTGCTACTTCCTGGGTGATATTGAGCATGGTGAGGCCCTCAAGGATGAGATGGTGATAAGCTGTCCATACACATATTTAATTTTCTCAGCTACTGGGTTGCTGGAACACATACCTGACGATAGATGAGAAAGGAACGATGGACAAGCTTAATGCACTTGAAAACGTGGGTGATATGAGGTTCATTCCCACCTTGATTCCGGTGGATCTCAGATGTGACATAGTCCTGACAATCGTGTGAAATAGTACAGTTATGGGCATTGAGATCCGTGGTTCCTTTCTTGCAGCCTGTCTCATTCGTCAGTAATTGGCTAAAATGTTCAAAGTCAATGGATGGTGGTACATCAAATCGTTAGCCAGAGCCCTCTTTATCAATTATAATAATTGGTCTGCAAAATCAATTCTCAGTTTATCGCAGTCGGCGGAAGCTGTCTTCGATCACCCTTTCATTGTCAATGGGCGACTTTTGCGTAAGAATTAACAGAAACAAGCACTGATCTGTAAAAGTTTGACAGCTTGGCCTTGGCTGTTTTGGCAGAGAGAATCTGTAAACCACTTCCTTGGAACCTTGTTGACGGCACAGACATGATATTGGTGAGGGGTTGGTTGCATGTGGATGGTAAGTCTTCACTCAAGAATTATCACCCAGTGTGCATTCAGACATTCACACTTTGTCGTCATTAACAGCTCTGCTTCAACGTTCAGTGTTCAAATGTGTCGATTTAACCACCTCGATTCGATTCGATTTGCCTCGCAGCAACACTACAACACGTGTTTCTCCTCGCATTTTTGACTGAATGCGGTAATGCCCACATCTTCATTACTCTTTCATCAACAATCATCATTCAGTTCCTTTGTCACTGTATTGCATCATGATAATAGTACACCGTCCCTTTCAGAGTGAAGATTGTTTTGAGAAAGTCAGAATCAGTTGATTTCCACTTAAATAGCACGCAAATATAGCAAGGCGAATTGTGGCCTGTCTGTCGATTCAATATTATACTGCACCATGCCCAAAGACAGCCCAAACCACTGTGCATGTCGCACTTCTCGTCGTGAAGAGTCAGTGGCCTGTATGTCCAGGATCACCATATCACCCCTTCCTTTGACACATCGTCTTACCCGTTCAATGGTCAAGGCCTTGGAGTCACGGGAATCTAATTCACCAACGAACTCTGCAACTCCATCCCCAACTGAGTCACAGCTATCTTTTTTTTCCACCCTGTCGATTACATCCAGCCTTTCTAGACTTTCTGACTTGCCGGCTGGCTCCCCCAACTCATCTAAACCATCTAACCATGTGCCTCAGGTATATCACAGTCTATTTTTGCTGTTATATCTTTGCCTGAACGACTTGCTTTTTCACAGATCTCTAGCAGTACCAAAACTAAGGCCAAACTCGCCGAACTTCAAGCTGAGGCCATTGCACTGAGAGCTGAGACCAAGACTCTGAGAGAAGCGATTGACAAACACAACACTGTCATCCAGAAGGTAAGTACATACACATGACTGACGCCGTCCCTACACATCATCTGCACAGGTCACTGAGGCTCACGATTCACACCTCCAATGCTCGATTTGCTACCTTCCGATGTCAAAACCTTATGCGTACATTTTTTCCCGCGTTTTTCCCTCACTTTTCTAATGAATTACCAGGCTTGTGTGTGGTCATTCGTACTGCTGTCCTTGCATTCATAAATGCTTCAGCGAAAGGCTGGAGCAACAAATGTGATCGCGCAATCTTCCTCAGCACCTTCGGCCCCCATTTGATAACTACAAACTGGAAAGTCTTTTCAAGGAACATTATCTTTATGTGTTCATGTATCGATGTCCACTTTGCCAAGTGTACATTGATGAGAGGCCAAAAGAACATATGATCCTTGGCGATCTTGCGATGCAACTTTTCGAAGCCACCGGGTTCCTGGATGAATATGCTGAGAAAGAGTTTGTAATCCTGGCCGATGGTGATGTTTGGAGTGGGATATTTTCCAAGAACATGGACCTCCTTTGACCTGTCAGTATGTATTGTATCCTACAGATTTGCAGGGATTATTTAGTTCTTGAAATGCGTCTAGTTATACATAAGATGTTTGTACTCTAAAAAGCTAAATGTGTGCTTCATAATACTTGATTAAGTGAAACCAGGCACCACAGATGCCAGCAAACACAGCCAACAAAAAACATGTACCCAGGAGTGAAAAATGAATATGGTGTGGTGCACTGCCATCTTCCTTTGGTGATGGGGGTAAAGGGTGTGTCCAAGTTTTCATAGGTTCCTGAATTGACTGTGAGAAAGACATTATAATTGACGACACATTAAGACATACATTGAACATAAGCCAAACTTTCACAGTTGGGGGTTCTCGATGGCTCGACGATCCACTTGCAATAAAATAACGGCCATTTTGAGGGGAATGATACTAAGAGTAAATAAGCAGCAGCAGTGGAGATGTAACAACGACGAACTGTGACTGTCTGAATGCACACTGATTCTGTTCAAACGACTCAACTGAGGCAACACTAATGGGTATCAAGTGAACTTACCATCCGCATGATGCAATGAAGTAACTCAGACACCCTTCTGGACATCCCAAATATGCACCTCACCAGTATCACTGCCACACAGGGCATATTTTCCATGGCATGCAAATTCAACCTGCTTGATGTTATTCCTCTGAATCTTGATAGAAAAATTTCGAAACAAAGACCGGGCAGTCAGCCAAGTGGTATACGTCTATGCCGTCAACAAGGTTCCAAACAAGAAGCAGCCTGGTTTCCGAAGACCAAGCCATGTTCCCGCTGTAGATCCAGTCAGCTGGCTATGCACCCAAAACGATAGTACAAACTCAAATCACTAACATTCTCATTGTGAGTTTATCCCGCCACTGCTCCTTCCACGGTGATATGCTCCATGACATGCTAATAATAGTCAAAAGCATCTAGACGTGGCAAAGAGTATGCGTACATTTCTTTAGAGTCCAAGAACACCACCATTACTGAGTGACCGCTGTCATGGAAATGAACCCTGCACGCATGGGCTTGCTTCGGAGGGTGTGTCAACGGGGGTTCAGTGAGAATGTGTTCAAATGGGGCTGTACGATACTAAATCCGATGAGGTATAATGCCACAAATGAGCCAATGCTTACCTTTATGATCCATGCAAGGTGTAGCATAGTCACTCTGCTCCCAGCTGCAACAGCAACTGTCATAGAATTATTGTCCAAAATGAGGTCTTCTATCACGGATTCAGACACTGTATACTGGCTGGTTAAGTGAAAGACATCCTTGCGGGGGAAACATTTCAGTTCCAGCAAGAAATTCAACACCTTTCACATACTCTGTCGTGTGGTCTTTTCCATAATTGAATAGTACCATCCACCCCCCCAGAAATGATACATTGTGAGTCTAAATCCTGGTTGTTGCAGAACCACCATAGAACCGAGACAGGTCCTTGTTTGGGACTAATGTTCTGTAACAAGTCCCCATTTTTAACGACCAGACAAGTATCAGACCATCGTCAGCTGAATATGACGAGATGCCAACATGAAATATCAGCGCCAAAATGCACTAAGCATCAAAATCCATGTTACCTCCACTTGCCACCAATTTTCCATCGTCTGACAACAGCACACAGTTGATCGGTTGGGAATGACCTCGAAGAGTCCAGGGTAAATGAGAGTCATTCATTGCATGAAATTTGATGAAAATGACGGGAGTGTACCAGTAAGAGTTATTTTGCGCAACTGAATGGACTGAGTCACTGACTTTGGTCACCTGCATGTGCTAAAAGCTCAGCCATAGTAGTAGTACCCTACCTGTTCACGATTGGTGTTCAATTCTCTCGCTCGTACTACTTTTTGATTGTATTTTTTGGTCGTGTCATATTGTTATTTTGACACTTCAATTGTAGTGAAGTTCCAGATAAACATATATATTGGCAGATGCCATGCATTGGCATGTAAAAGTTATTAAGTCAGATTACTTCTAGATCTGACCAATCACGGGAATGTTTATGATTGTCTTCGATAGATTTGTCCTGCATCAAAATGCAGCGCGTAATGAACATATCAATCCACAGCCTCTACTGATACCTTTGTATGCGCCTTTTGATTTTCACTGGGGGTTTCAAAGGTCTTAATTCACAACTAGCATGGCATCTGCGTCCCGAGGACAGTGGTGTATATGCTGTTGCAGAGCTCACAAATGTATCAGTAAAATGACGCAAGATCCATACACCAATACACAGGTGGCAGGAGTTCTTCTCAAGCTCTCGAAATATCGTCAACATCAAGAGGATGAACAAATTCTTCGTTCCAAAGAGGATGAAGTGCGCCACTGGAGCATAGAGACTACATTTATGGCAAAGTCTTTGAAATTCAGAACAGAGGAGCTAGGTGATCCTACCATCACCACTCGTGACTCCGACACTATGCCATCACAGGCGCAAACCATAAGTAGCTCACCGGAGGATTCAAGGACCAGGGCTGAGCAGGTCGATTCTGAAGGTAAGCAAGGAATATAGCCTTCAAGTTGAGCTTGGTTAAACTTATCTAATCGACAGAAGAGGAATGTATTCAGCGTGCCCTTGCAGCAATCACCGGCCATCGCAAGACATTCTACGCTCACTGAAAAGATTCCACGTCATTACTTCTTTTAACCATCGTATTTGAACGAGAACCAACTTCTGCTCATGAACCCCCTTGTGCCCTCAAGTGGAAGGAATCGTCACTCTTCATGATTCACCACAATACTACTGAGAAGTTCATTGAAATGGTAGACACCATACAGAGCAAGGGTGATTATATGGTTCACCAGACCCAAAAGGATCTTGTCGCGGAATTACAAGCATATCTCGTGCAACTGGATCAGCTTGTCGTGGACCGATGGGAAAGGCGCAAGTTGGAGCGAGGACTGCTTGCTTGTGGCATTCCTCAGGTTGAAATGGAGAACATGAACTTGAAGTTCATCCAGAAGACACGTAAGCACCATCCATCTGACATTCACCAGATCTGACTTACCTCAGCACACCACTTTGAGACCCGGGAGAAGCTGAAGATTGTTATCCCTCCTTTTCTTGCATGCATTACGACAGCTATTATTCTGCATGAACTCTCGAATCTTTCCCGGGAACATACCAACTTTCTCTTGTCTGCCTTGCGAGTCATTGTCGTGTCGAGTTGTTGTTATATCATGCAAACATGTGGCGCAAAGTACAACAGGCACTCCATCCGAGCCAAGGTCTTGGAGATTCTCGAAGTTGACAAATGGCCCAATGATATCTGGACAGCAAGCCAGGCTATCGGCCTGGAACCCGACCTCCAAATTTACGCTTGCTGCATTAGGTGTCATGTGCTATACCCTCAAGGCCAGGATGGCCATTATCCTAACCATTGCAGTCACCGCGAAATGATAGGGAGCCAACCGTGCGGTGCACCTCTCACAGAAGTGTCACAGGTGGTTGGCATCCCAGAAGCTCTCAAGACATTCAGTTACCAATCCATGAAGGCTTGGCTTGGCTGTATACTATCGTGCCCTGGAATAGAGAAGGCTATGGCAGAGACTACGTCGCGAAGACAGCAGGCAATCTTTTCCATGCATATGAAACCTCTGGGCTCCAGGGCCCATCAAAGATGTTTGGGACACCAAAGTGTTTCGTTCATTCAAGGGCCCTGATGGTCAACCCTGGCTCGATGCACCTCCAGGTAAAGCGCGCCTTATCTTCAGTTTGTTTGTTGATTGGTTCAACCCTTTCGGCAACAAAACTACTGGCAAGAGTGCGTCAGTTGGCGCCATATACATGGTGTGCATGAACCTCCCAATTCATCTGTGATATTGCATAATTGGGAAGTTCACCAGATCCGATGGTCCGAGCTTCTGCATCTCCCTTATTGGAATCCTGTTCAGTTTCTGATTATCAATACTATGCACAACCTCTTCCAGAATGATCTACCACACCATTGTCAAGTCGTGCTTGGGATGACAGACAAGAGCGGCAAACCCCCTTTTGTTATGGGCACTAATGGGTATCAATAGTTCCGACAGAATCCTGGCACAGAGTTGAGAGTCCCTCGTGTTTACCCTGGATCTGTCCTTGACCTTGCGGATGTGTTAGCGAATGGAGTTCCAAAGCCTCCGTTACTTGCTAAAGAGGTTATGGAGCAGGTTTGGTTGGATATGGTCCAAACAATTGTGCCATCATGAATGGGTCGTGCGCCCAAGAATCTAGGTAGCCCTTCTCACAGCAAGCTGAAGGCCGACCAATGGCGAACTGCTTGTACAGTAAATTTGGTAATCATGCTTATCGCCTGTGGGGACAGCATGACTCCAGCAACGAGCACAAGGATGTTCTCCAGAACTTCATTTCATTGGTCATCGCGGTGCACTGGGCATCTCAGAGATCCAGTTGTCTGGACCATATCGATGTTGTGCAGTCCCAGTTTGACTACTACTTAAAATCGCTTGTTCGTTTGTTCGGAAAGGGTGTTCTGATTCCAAACCATCACCTTTTATTGCACCTTGTGGAGTGCTTGCATGCCTTTGGTCTGGTGCACAGATGGTGGTCGTTTCCTTTGGAACAGTACAATGGCATCATACAACGAAAGAATACTAATAACAAATTAGGTTTGTGCTATCTAATGATACATGTCCTCAGGCTCACAGCCTCCTAACTAGGTCAATTGGAATTGACCTTCACACGGTCTTTTTGCCGTTCCAGAAACCTTAAGGCTCTCCTGTCTCTCAAGGGCCTTTTACCAGAAATGTTGGAGGAGCTGCAAGATATCGTGGGAGAGCACTACGGGACTGACTTTCACAGGGGCTTTGCAGAATGACTTACGGGCTCTGATTTCACGAGGCTCATCATCAACGGAAGCACCGTTGTCTGACAGATCCTTTACTGATCTTTCCGAAGAGATTTACACTCTTTTGATCACCCGACTTCACATGGACAACGGTCATCAAAACTTCCACCCCCACCAAGAACTTTCCGAGTCTTCAGATAGTATTTCTGTCAATCCTCGTGCACAATATTAAGAGCGGCTAGATCATGATGGTGTCATGTACCGCACAACAAAGCCTCAATCAAAGAAAGATGCAGCTGTCGTTTTTCATCTCCCTGGTATGGGCAACTTCAAGGCTGGCTTGATCTCAAAGATTTTTGTTCATTCGTGTCCTGATCCCACCAACGGAACCACCATGTTCGAACCCTTCCTTTTGGTGAACTCATATAAAGAGCTCACCAATGCAGAGGTCCCTTTTGACCCTTATTGACGGTTTCTGATGCTTGAAGCACACCTCGTCAAAAATGAAGTAGAACCATTTGTTATCAAAGCTTCAGACATCATTAGCCATTGTGCCACTTGCGCTTACTAGCATCCTAATCTGAGCAATGGACAATATTTTGTCATTATATCCTTGAACAGGGTGCGTACAAATCTAGTGATGATGACATTATACTCATGATACGCAGGATTAATGGCTTTTATTGGAATACACAAAATGATGTTGGGTGATTAGCAAGTGGGTATAGACTCGGATAATGTTGCCATAACCGGCCAGAGCTTTGTTTGACATCGCCTTTGTGCAGTGTGCTGCTCCGATTAGTATTTAGATCGTTTTCTATCACTTAGCATCCATGCCCAAGGCTGAGCTTCAGACAACCCCACAGCCTGCCCAATGAACTAAAGTGCCTTACCGGAAACCACTCAGAATATTTGCTACTGACGTAAGTTCTCTTACATACTGAGTGCACGACATGGGCTGAGTTAAGAACAACTTGAAGGTGGTGCCTGTTCACAAGACACACTTTCCCCTAAAAAAGCGACTTTGTTATTCGGGTGAAGAGATTGTTCAGTTTACCGAATCTTTGGATGTATGTCTGCTTCTGAATAACTCACTACAATGCATTGAGCGCGATGCAGGTCATCCCCATACATTGTCAAAATTTTCCTCTCTGTTGTGACTCTACAGTTGAGCTTCAAGTTACAAGGTGAGCTTCAACCTTCTTTAACCAAGCATTTCGCTTGATGAACGCATGGTAGTCAGAGATCCGAGCTCAGTATTGCAATGGCACCCTCTATGACTTCAGTTTTGACGGATGATGATCAGAGTGACCGTCCATTTCGGCGCACCCTCTCACCTGTTACTCGCACACCCTCGCCCTGTATTTCTACTAGTACTCCAACACCTCGTGCACGACTCCTTCACAGGGCATCTGCATCTGCCCTGAAATTCATGTGTTCGAGTTGATCGTCAAAGAACATGCACCATCCCTCCTACTGGCCTACCTGCTCCAACTCCTACCAGTGAGGCTACTCAATTTCTGCTGCAGCGTGAACGAAAGATTTGTAACCTGGATCTCATAATGTTCTGGTTTGTTTCCGATGGTCCAGAGCCTATCAACGAACTGTTGCGCCCAGGTCTCCGATTTGCAGATCTGTATCTTCACCTTCATGGAGCATTGGAAGTACAGATATGGATCTGGAATGGCAATGGCACATGGGAGATGATTGAACAAGGTTATGTTCATCCTCAATTACCTGACTGCTGACTCTGGCTGCCATCACGCGACGAGCCCAGTTGAATCACCCGTAAAACGGCTAGCACTTATAAGGGTAGGCAACTGAAGGACTTATGATATTAGTTGAACCAAAATCGAGATTGTGTAATGGAATCTGACATCGCTGAAGTAAGTCTGTTTGCCAAGGACATTGAATCATTATCTGGAATTATTGAATTTTTGCTGTTTCTCGTTCTATGTCAGACATATATCTGTGTCGACAATTATAATTTCCAAGCTGTCGTTAGTTATGATTATGAGTAGATTGTATTGCAAGCAATTGTATACGATAATTAACACCATCTTATATTCCCAGTAGATGGTAGATGACACAGTGTCAATGCCAGCGTGTAGCGCAGTGGCATCAATGTCAGCGTGCACTGGTGCTGGCGCTGATAGGGTTCTCCACTATTGTGGCAGGCGAGCAAAGATGTCCCTTTGTATCATATCCTGCTAAATATAGTAATTAAGTTAAAATATGTGCCAATGATCGGTCATAGGTAATTTTGTAACATGTTATTGATTTGTTCCAGCGATGTTCCAACAACACCCAATTCACATTGTATAAATTTAGCACGCAAAAGTGGCGCACTCCTTGGTGTATCCAAGTTGAAAAGTAGGGCAACAATTCTCCATGTTGAATGCTGCCACAAATTTTAAACATCAGTTGAGTGAAAGTTGTGATAATTAAGAAAATAGATACATTTATCATCCTATGGTAAAGTTGGAACAAATTCAATGATACAGCCCTATTTGTGCAACATTGATTTAGATATCTAGTATGAACTTTGCACATCCAATGGTTACACTGAGTGCCATGATCAAATAGTAAATTTTCGCTATTTATGGGACAGCAGCATTCCCTTAAAATTTTCAACATGTGATCCATCAATCACCCTGCCTGATTCTAAACTTGTTTTTTACATTTCAATTCCAATTCAACTCACTAAGAGCTAGCACATTTTACTTGCTGCCTGTTGTGAGTTATGGAAAGGATCATGGTGGATGGGACAGCATACAGGAACATGTGGGAAGAACCACCAGATATGACAAAGGATTTCCTAGGTTGATATTTTGAAACTTCAAGGAAGAGATGGGAGATGGGGCTGGTCTGCACATGGTCTCCCTATACATCCACCTCAATTTTACAACTATGGCACTAATAATTGTCACCCTTGTCCTTAGGTATATCTGCCAGTCAATACTATGCTTGCTTGTTCCAATATTCATGCTTAACACCAATTTTCCTCTTGCTTGCTGAATTGAGTTTGAAATTAGCCCATGTGACATGTTGTGACTCACAGTGACATTTGTAGTGACAAATGTCAAATGTAAATGAGAATAGGGGATATTATATGCAGCACTGTTTTTAAGTGTCAATTTGGTAGGTGATGAAGGCATAAAACTATCCTCAATATCATCAATAAAGTCCTCATTCTGATACCTGTACTCATCAGCTAATGCAACCTCTTCAATTATATCCATTAGTTCATCATCTCCAATCTCAGAATATGCTGGACCACTGTCCTAATCACTCTCATCCACCACTTCAATACACTCATCGTCATCATCATCCTGGAAAAATGATAACTGCATCTGGTCTCAAGCAGCTCAAAATAAATTCTTGTTTGTAGGACCCCAACTCCTGACTGGCCAAGCACAAGAGGTCTCTTGAGCCTTTTTCTTTCAGATAACACAGATGCACAGAAGTTCCTCTGTATGGGCCCTGAGGTCAAATGACATCACAAGATCATTGGCTGCCAATAAATTAAATGTCGGTTATAGTATACTCTGACTACATGCACTGGCATCTCTCAATGCAGTTGTGTAGCCTCCCACTCTGCTAACATCCATTCCTGCATTACAGACCACTCTCGCATCAAATAAGTCTCTTTCTCAATGCAACAATTCACTTCAAGCTATAACCGAATACCAGACCTGGTGGCCTCATCCAATAACCATGCTGGCAGGTGCATGCCATCATCATTGAGGCCAATATCTTGCCAGATTTCATCATCCACATCGAGTAGGAAGATGCCTTCATGAGCAATAGGATGAGGGGGAATAGCAGAAGGGGGAGCTTACTGCTGATATATAAGGGACTGCAGCTGAGTACATAGGCTATTGTAAGTTGAACCCAGTTTGAGAATTGCAGGTTCTCACTGTTTGATTAAATACTGGGTGATCATGTGAAGCTTGTGTTCTGTCGAACAACACATGAAACATGCTGAAAAAGTCCTTATGCTTTTGCTTGCTGAATTGAGTTTGAAATCAGCCCATGTGACATGTTGTGACTCATGGTGACATATGTGTCACTGCTGAATTCTGTGGGGTGCCAATTGGAGTGTAAGGTAGGATGTTATATGCAGCATCATTTTAAGTGCATTAAATAGTGGAATTGTTGAGAACTTGTCTGATTCAGCATATAATTACATTGTAACACAATCTCAAAATGGTATGGGGTAGAATATTGTGTACAGAAGTGTTGATTAGCATGGCTCAATGAAATGTTAAGATCAAAGGTATAATGATGGGGTGAATTTTCTGTAGCAGAAACTTACTGGGCCAATACAAGAGTGGGGTGTGTGATATTTGTATAGATATCAGGATAAGTAGATAGATCTTGAAAACCAACCAGAACTTGGGACTGTTGCACAATTAGATGTCAGTTTTGCTTGGGTATATCATATATAAGACTCACCGTTCATTTGCATCATCAGGAAAAACTGTTTCTCTATATAGAAGGCCCCCTGCTATATAGCTCTCATAGTACATCATAGCATTATATAGTCTATGGCCAGATATCACAGGTTATAGACCACTATGGATATGATATAATTCTATATATTACTATAAAGTTTGGTAAGCATATTTAGAGGTAAAACAATTCAGTAAGAAGGAATCACATTTATCTAATACATTATCTAAAGTCCAATCTATAGGAACTGTTCTTCCAAAGTTTGGAACAAGCTGACAAGTCTGCCTAATGGATAATAGCAGAATAACTCTACCTGGCAATGAACCATCTAAGGAAAGTGAGGGTTTCTTAACTGCATACAACTCATAATCTGCTGCAGGTTTTAATGGAGCATACCACTCAACATATGCCAAAGGGTCTTTGGTCCAAGCAGGTTGAACAGAACCATATACTTGTTGTGGTAGGCAAAATATGACTTTCAACCTTCCAATGTGCATACCTATAGTATTGAAATTTTCATACACTGAATGACTATATATATGAAAGCTACTCACCTTTTAAACCAGTGCATTCACAGTCAAGATCAACCATTACTACAACTGTATCAAAGTGTCCAGCTTTTTGAGAAATAGGTGGTTGTGCTTTGATAATATCCACCTCCTCCATTTGATCAAAGTCGACATCATTGCCTAATGAGTCTAGGCAGAATTTGAATCTGTGATAAATATCAATATGACTGAAAGGAAGATTCGTGTATCTGAGCTGTCCACATGAATGAGGTTGAGGCAACTGAGTGTTAAGATAGGTGATGAGATCTTTCTTGAAGCCTTTGCAAGCATGATCTTGCATAATGTGTTGGAATTGTTGGAATAAGCAAGCGCAGCCATTATCTGCTCTTGTTTTCGTTCGTCTAAGCCCAGTGGCTCATATGTACTTCATCATATGTTCTTGTTTCTTTTCTTTCTATTGTTCTCACTGATTCTATTGTATGCTATGGCCAGCGCCCTTTTCTTTTGTATACTGTTTCATTTGCTCACAAGAGCACGCAATCTATTTAGCTACTCCGTTTTCGAGCTGTTACCTCAGATGTTTGCTTTTGCACGCACGAGGTAAGACACTTAGTTTTCTACTTACGATTCACCTTTACTTATATTGTGCAGAGAGTCTGTCTATTACAGACCTGCGCGAATTGTATTAATCTTTCATAATGTCCAGGATATTGTGGTGAAGCTGATGAGGTCTTTTAGTAAGGATAACTCTGTGATCTCTAAACCTTGAGTGGGCAAACTCCTCTTCTTCATCGTTCATAGACATCTTGAGATAGCTTTGAAATGAAACAATCTTCTCTCTTCTAGTTAGCCAAGAGATCATTTGAGGCCTTTCATGTCTTCCATTGGAAGTGTACCACCCCTCTTTACAAAAATCAATATGAAACCTTTCAAACATCTCTGTGTTATAGTTATCCGTAGTTCCAAAGTTTCATATGTTTTCCAAGTAGTGTTGCAAGGAATGGAATTTTGGGATATCAAGATCGTCTCTGATACCCAGATTAATGATAACTTCCTTATGAAGGTGAAAATCTCGTAAGGCCTGTTGCATGTATGCCAGAGTGTCTTCATCATGAGTGGGATATTGTGCAAGATAGATAAAATCCAGGAGGGCACAATATGCCAGGATGACGCCTCTTGGAACCTTGCCAACCAAACAAGCCAATAGCACTCTAGCCATTTGTTTTCTCTCTTTTCCACTGACCTGACCCAAAGCAGACCAGCCCTTATGGAAGTGATGGACACCATAACAAGGAGGAAAAGTTCTAAGTTTTTGATCCAGTTCTTCTTTGTCCATAAGCTTCTGACATCACTTGACCATATGCTTAAATATGCCTTGATAGAGTTGATGAAGTACATCAGATGTGATAGCCAAGTGAATATCGCAATGAGGGAAATCAAGCCAAAAAGACTCAAATACCCCTCCAGCTACATCTTCAGACATGCACTGTGTACTGGAAGGCAGAGTTGGTCTTTATGGAGATATTGGCATGGTCAATGACTGATGAGGTCCAATGTTGTGTACATCTGGCGAAACTTTGTATTTCAGCCAATTTATTGGCTCTAGCCCTACACTTGGGACATGTACCGTACTTGGTACAGGTAACCAAGCATTGCTCAGGATAATCGGCCATGTAGCAAGCCAGAATGGGAAACATCAGGCATACAAGACCATCTCTACCCACAACCTCTATTCCACTGTCTTCTGCATCTTTGAGAGGTTCCAAAATGATTCAAAGGGAGTCGTAGAAGAGATGTTGTACCCTGGAAGATACTTCTCTAGCAGATAGTTCCTCCTTTATGATCTTATCCACCGATAAATACCCTATCAGGATATAGGCATGCTGACTGGATTTGTGACAGATGGCTCTGGGTATATTGCTGAGTGTAAGATAGACTGGATATGCTGATTTGGACGCAGAAAATCTTGTCAGCTGGGTTTTGTTGGTAGCAATAATCACTGGAGCTACAGATGCTCCCTGAGGAAGTCTGTCCTACAAAAACATATGTTAGTTATTACAGCTATTTGCAAAAAGGTTGACAGTACAATAATTTGAATGAATAATGAAATTAAAAAAAGAAAAGTCCCAGACACGCATTTTCCTGTCAGCACCGTGCTACTATGCTGTTCCGCAAAATCAGTCGCGATGTGAAATTTGCTGCTATCAACCTTTATGAGCACAATATGCTGTCTCTCGAACAGATTCTTGATTGTGTTGGCTTCTCTGAAAGTACGTTTCGGCGTGTTCGCAAACTGCATCCCGGACAGTGGGTAGAGAATGATGATTAAATACTAGTATGAATTGATCACTATGTACATTTGTGGCCCTCTGGGTGCAGCAGACTTTATTTAATTTAATTTCCTCAATTGTTCGGATCACACGCACTGTCAACCTTTTTGCACACTGCTGTAAAGAAGCGTATTTAATACCATGTTGCTCACCTGGACTGCATGCCACCAATGACCTGTCCACATCTCATTATATATGCGCGTAGAACAAGATGTGTCAGTAAATACTTTTGAAGGCTTATATACGATATCTTCAGCATGAGCAGGGTTTCTGAGCAATGTTTGAATGGCTTCCAATGAATCACAGTAGTGTAGTTCATGCTTATAGTCCAGTCTATCATCAAAGGCCAAGTAAGTTGATTGCCATTTTGCATGAGGAGGGATGATGTCTATGGTTTGATGGAGTCCTCTGATATTATGATATGCAAGCCCTAAATGCTCTCTAACCTATTTGTAAAATATTAGCTAAGAGATATCACTTGGAAAAATATAAGTTGACCTACGCCTGGTATAGCCAACAACCTGTCAAATGCTTTGTGTCCTATACCCTCTTGCACAGCCCAACATGCTACCTGCCAGTCCAGGTGTGATGCAAATGGGTAGAATAAAGTATCATCTTCATCGTCAGAACTCTCTGATCCTGCCTCTTCTCCTCTATCACCTAATCCAAATTGTGTTCACCATTTAGCATGTACCATCTCCTCCATTCTTATAACCCTCCCAGCAGTAGGATGAGTCTCTGTGAGCCAAGAATCTTCCTCCTTTGCCAAAGCTCCTCTATGCCTAGATGGACTGGCTACTGGATTTTCTTGCTCTTCCTGCTCCTGGTCTATGTCTATCATGTCCTGGTTATTGTAGTTCATTTCATGAACTAGAAATAATGTAAGCTCTTGATGAGAAACTGACATTGCAACTCACAATTGGGGCCCAGAGGTATCAACTGAAATAAATCATCATCCACCTCATCAGCTATCTCATATGGTAGTCCCTCCATCTCCAATCCATTCATACCTTCATCATCCACCATATCCCACTCTCTTCCCTTCCCTAGCTTATACCATTTGCAGCTTGAAGCATTGAGTAGGTGAGAATTGAGCCCTTGTGTAGTGTGAAAAGTGCATATGCAGCCTGCAGCAGGGCATTTATAAGACATTGAAGTCTCAGTAATAACACACCTGCTAAACACTATTTGATGAATTAGTAAAACAAGAGGATGTGAAGAGGATGTGGAAAGAGTCTAGGGGGAGCGTCTAGTAGCGTCTAGGAGGAGCATCTGTCAAAATGTTGCACCAAAAATACAATTCATATTGTGTTACGTATGGTACAAATCTTATGCAAAGGCTAAACAACTTGTAAAATGTACAACATATAATAGGAGAGAGTAGGATAACACATGAAGGGTTGTCCTTAGAAATCATGAAAATTAAGATGCCCATTCTTTCCGAAGTTCCTTGAGCACCACCTTTGCAGCCATGACATTAATATGATCAGCAGTCTTTCCACCAGTGCCTTTGAGGTACTGTGATGAGTTACCAGGCATGAGCTTGTGTTCTTGCACGGTGTAGAAACAACAATACAGCGAGGCACGAATGAGGCTCCTGACTGTATCTATAAAGTTGTAAGGTCGTGCATTGCCTAGTCTGCTATACTTGAGATGACAAGTGTATTCGACCCTAAAGGAGAAGCAAGTGCAGCAAAGATCTAGTGGTGGGTGCTGAAGGCGCTACTGGTTGGCCAATGTGAAGCGCGAGAAAGCGCAGGTGCACGCCAGGCGAGAAGGCACGGTGTAGAGACTCACGCCTCTCACTGTGTGATATGGCTGTTTCACCAAGGAGTACACAGCACGACTTGCAGCATCACTCTGTATGACATCCACAGCTATTCCTATACGAGGCGCAGCTTTCCCATGCAAGGCGCAATGCGCGCGTGACTTCCCGCACTTTACGATGCATATGCGCACGCGCTTTCCCGCGCTTGAGCGCCCTATAGCGCCAGCTATCCAGATGCATCCATCCACTGTCCACCAAGTTCTCTAGTGCGTGTATTTCCATTTGCCTTTATTAGCATATCATACCACCTTTATTATTATCATGGGAACTTACTTACATATATCTTTACATACCTACTTGGTAGCGCTTCGGCTCCGCATGACAGCGCTTAGGCGCCCTACTTGAGCGCCAGCATTACATACTATTACGCACTTTCCCTTTGACCTTTTACCACACAACCTTTTACCTTTAGAAAGTAGCAGTAGAAATCTATTCTCTGAAACCTATCTATCTCACTCGCACTCTCATCTTTTGCCTCACATCAAATCTTCACTTAAGCAAACTTACTCTTAGTCTCTTTTGTTCCTGCATACACGCGCATGCTTTCCCGCGCTTCGCGCAGTACGCGCGCGCATTCTCGTGCCTTCTCGCCTGGCGTGCACCTGCGCTTTCTCACGCTTCGCATTGGCCGGCCAGTAGCGCCTTCAGCGCCAACTACTAGATCTTCGCTGCACTCGCTTCCCCTTTAGGGTCGAACGCACTTGTTGTCTCAAGTATAGCAGACTAGGCAACGCGCGACCTTACAACTTATAGATACAGTCAGGAGCATTGTTTGCGCCTAGCTGTGTTGTAGTTTCTACAGCGGGAATGTGTGCGCATACTGCACGAAGTGTGGGAAAGTGCGCACGTGTATGTGGAAACAAGAGATAGTAAGAGTAAGTTTGCTTAAGTGGTGATTAGATACTAGATAATAGGTGAGAAATGCGAGGTGCCAAAGAATAGATTTCTACTATGTTCTGCTAGGTAGTAAATGGGTGAGTAAAAGTAAGTAACAGGTGTAAAGTGAAGTGTGTAATAGTATGTACTGCTGGCGCTTATATATGGCACCTAAGCGCTGTCATGCGGAGCCGAATCACTACTGAGTAGGTATGTAAAGATATATGTAAGTAAGGGTCCATGATAAAAATAAAGGTGGAACGATATGCCAATAAGAGAAATGGAAATATACGCACTAGTGAACTTGGTGGACAGTGGATGGATGTGTCTGGATGGCTGGCACTATAGGGCGCTCAAGCGCAGGAAAGTGCGCGCATATACATCGTGAAGCGCAGGAAGTCGCACGCATGTTGCGCGGGAAAGCTGCGCCTCATATAGGAATAGCTGTGGATAGCACCCAGAGTGATGCTACAAGTTCGTGCTGTGTACGCCCTAGTGAACACTGCCATATCACGCAATGTGAGGCATGAGTCTCTACAACAGGGGACAGGGCATGTGTGCAAAGAGATTGTGATCTGCATCTTGATGATCCTTGTGGTACAACAAGTTCATCCACAAGGCAGGGAGCGTTGGTGAGCTTTTGGCAAATCTACTGCCACCCACTGCCCTGGCCCACTCATTGGTCATCTGTTGAGGCTGGCAGAGATGGCTAGTGTATGATCAGTATGGATCTTGAAAAGTGCAGTGTGGATAATGTCGAGCATGCGGGAGTGGCTTGGTGCACTTTCAACGAAGAGGACTGTCCTCATCTCCCTCAACATCATCCTAATAGGCTCATTCACCCAGTCGTTCCCTAACACTCCATCCACCATAGCGAACCCTGCATCAGTAGCCAGATAGTGTTGTTTTTCTACAGTCTTGTGCCAGATCTCCTTCTTGATTGTGTTCTCAAGCCAACAATGAACCCATATCTCCCCTCCACTTGCTGTATCTGGGTGCAGAACTTTCTTTAACATATATGGTGCATCACACATGAATGTGAGGGTGAGGATCACATAATAGTAACCTTCCAGATCATGTGCAATTTCGCATTGAATAGTATCTTGGCCTGGTTTTTGTGCGAACATCATCTGGATGGCCATCCAAGTAAGTGCCCTGTACATATGTGATGTGATGAACAGGAGAGCAAAGATAATTGTGAACACTCACTGTCAGCTCATAAATGCCACCCTTTTGCTCGAATTGTTCCAAATCCTCATCTGCATCTAAAGAGCCATAGCCAGCAACATCAACCTGAAGACTTTGGATGACATGCTTGGGCTTGATATTCACCTTCGGTACATGGTGAAGGTGAACTTGTTGTTTAGATGGGCCATCAGCTTGTTTGCCTTGTGAAACATCAAAACCTCACTTGCGCATGGCAGCAGAGGAATCAGGAGGGGCATCACTAGGACAACTGATACTAGTAGATGAGCCCTCTGCAGCACCAGCAGGACCTTTTCTTGCCTCTGTACCTTTTTGTCCTCATTGTTTGCCTTTACCCATTCCATATCTTCTGCGTGAAGGTGTAGTTGAAGCTGGTTGAGAAGGGATCATGGAAGTTGAGGGTGCAGAAGGGAAGAAGGTGTGTTGAACATAGGAACAGGTGAGACATTGGAGGAAGCATGTGCAGCAGATGTACAGGCAGTGTGAGTATGGGCAGTGGGAGTATGGGCAGTGGGGGTATGAGTAGTGGGGGTATGAGCAACAGAAGTACAGGTAGAAGTATGGGTAGAAGTACGAGAAGTGGAAGCCTGAGTGGGAGAATGAGTAGAAGGGTGAGCAAGAGAATCATCAAAGTGAAGAGCGCCATGTTGGGAGGACAGTGTTAAAGTGGTGCCAGCAGGCTTGTCAAAGATCTTTGATGGGGATCTTTCTTTTATAGACGTGCTTCGTGTAGACCAGGACGCAAATGCATGATCATACAGTAGGCCACATCGCATATTGTTTGCATCAAGACCTGTATGATCAATCCAACCCCAGTCTGACATTGCTGGATGAACAAGTCCCATGTTCCATGTGGATGTGTCAGCTTGCAAAAAGGAGATAGGAAATAGCTTGTCGGTCTCTTTGCCACTGTCTGAGATGATATAGGGTTGAAATACCTGGCCACAAGCTGCAATTATATTCAGTAAGGAACTCAAACATACAAAAGTAAATCTCACATTAGATGCAATCCACAATAGAAACCAGTGCCTTGTAGACACAGCTGAATTCATATATGGGTGCACTGAGCAGATATAACCAAGATCAAGTGAGCATGCGCTCCTGATAAACTTTGCATGTTATAGGTTCCAGCTTTGGCAAGGTAAAGCCTTCAGACACAGGATGGTAGTGATCGTATTTGTTGACGCTCCTAGCCATGCTCTTGTGTGCCAAGGCCAGTGTCAGAACACCCCAGAAAGATTGGTTGTAGACAGTGCTACTCCAGACATTAACATTGCCAGTCTGAGAGATTGCACCAATATGCTTGAGTGAACCAATACCTGGATGATCACCAAGTTGACTGAGTGGAGGTGGCAAAGCAGGACCAACAACCAGTTCCTCAAAGAGCAAACACATAACACCCTGTACACCTTTTAGCTGAAGGTAGTTGAGAATCATCCCTTCCATGTGTGGTGCAGTGAGATCAACTCATGTATCTTTCACCACCACATCCACCTTATTCTCCATTCCCTTGAGCCATTTCTCCATGGCATCCCAAGACCCGCCTGATTACAATGCTTGAGTGATGCACTCTTGTGATAGCATGACATGATGGGCAATGGTGCCATGACCATGAGTATTATTGCTGATAAACAGCACTATATTGATTGGCACCTCAGGACCAAAAACTCTTGATCATACAAATTGCCAGGCTTCATCCTGCCCAATGGATGTCTCCAGACCCACCATACCTATTGCATGCCATTCTGAGCTGATTACTTTATGAGCATAACTGAATGACATACCAGGATCAGCCAGGGATAAGTATAAGACAAGCCAAAGGTATTCCTCCTTATCCTTCATAATGTTTAGCTATCAAGGCAAACAGCGCCTCCATGATCAAAAAATGCAAACATAAATGCTTCGCCCAGGAACATCAAGACAATGACAAAGTTGCAAGCATCCTGACAACCCCAGATTGTGTTCACTCACTTCATGATCTCATCAAACCACTCCTGTTTATCAACATCGACCCCATGCTGCTTCATCTCAGCAAGCGTGAAGATGTGACACCAGTCCTGAACAAGAGGATCACTGGGAACAAGGATGATATTGTGTTTGCATTCTTCGGCGGATCCAGGAAGAGGCTTCTGACAATAGTCCAAACTCCAAATTCACTTAATCTTTGAATAACCTGTGTCATATCCCATATATTCACGCTTCTCTTCCGGACTTCGGACCCTGAGATCCGGTCCGGTCCGATGCTTCCGATCCGATATCCGATAAGCTTCCTATTTCATTTCCTATTCATTTAATGTTAAACACAGCCTATTCGGTATTTCCTATTCCCGGTGTTTCGGTTATACTTATTACCGGTATGATTACTGATCCGTTAGACTATGCTTCATTTCCGACTCGCGTTTGATAACCTTTGCACATGCTTCGTACATAGCCTTCGGACCTCTGCTTACTTATTGTTTCATTAACCTCTTAGTATATAAGCCCGTGTATATGTCCTGTAGTACCTCAGTTCGAATATCATCTTAGTTTGTCCTCTTCCTGTCCTCCGGACTTGAGTCCTTCTTACTCTTGTCACCCTCCGAGACTTCAGATAGATTCCGATAGTCTATATCCTCGGCTCTACCTTCGGGTAGTCTTTACTCTGTTAGTTTCTAGTTCGGATATGTCCGGATTAGCCTTATACACGTTTCCGATATCCGGAAGACATCCGGATATACTACGAGACCCGTCCGGACCTTCGGACGCGTTATCGTTAGCACTTTGAAATAAGGGACAGTACTTGGGAAAGGGGCACAGCGTACGAGCTGATGCCGAAGTCCTTCGGATCCGATCCTACGGGAGTACGACCTTAACAACCTGCTAGTAAAAGTGCCTCCTTCACCGAACAATTCATAAATCTAGTCATATGATCTTCCGTGCTGAATTCACCACTGTGTTGGCAATTAAAGTGAGGTGCTTTCAAGTCAGGACAATCTATCTCATTTGTCCAGCCTAGGTAATAAATGAGAATAGACACACATCAAAGCATCAAGTCTCTTACCTTGATCATTCAAATACCCCTTTTCTTTGAACCTCTGCAGAATACCCTTCACACCATGGAGCTTGGTAGGATCGTCCAGATTTTCAAGGTGTTGAAAAATAACCTTGTCATGACAGAGTCAGTTGATGACGTGGTGTGTGATTGCCTTGTTATCTTCCATTTGCATCACAACAAATCCCTCAGAGGCCAAATTGGGATCTAAGGGTGGCTAGAGTTGTGAGGACTGTGAGGGCTGAGGGCGTTGCAAGGGATGTAGGTGCTGCGAGGGCTCTAGAAATGCCCTGAGATTGCGAGCTTGTTCGACTACTGCTTTTTGATATACTTTGTTGGTCTTTGCAATAAGACCTCTAGATTGAACCTCCAAATAAACAGATCAGCCATTAAGTTGCATAGAAAACAAAGTCTCTCACTGTGTTATAACTCCTGCATTCCAGATGGAAAAAGTCTAGTGTACCGGTTGTTGAAGTCATTGGAATAGAAATGGGACAGAAAGTCAAAGACAGTTGGTGATAAAGTTGCAGACAAGGATTGGTAGTGGAGACAGGTTATTAATCAAAGAAAGGTGAATACAAGGGTTACAATAGAAGCACTGACTTACCTTGATATTTTCTCTGAACTAGCTCCAGACCGCTGCCATCAATGAGCCACCATGTACATCTGTCTGCCCTTATTTATGTCTGCAGCAAAAACTTGTGACGTGGAGCAGGAATGAGTGTGATTGGTGGAGAGCTCTGATTGGTGAAGAGCCCTCTGATTGCAGGGAACTCACAATCATAACCCTAGATTGGGGGCATCATTTTGGCGTCCTTGTGAATTAACAGTGTACATGTTCTCAAGATCAACTTCTAGGTATTCATAGCCTACAGGGAAACGTACCATAAAATTTCACACCAATTGAATTGATGAGTATTGAAGGCAAACACTTTTTTGTATTGCTCCTTAAAAATAAACCTTGAAGCCGTTGAGTGGGAAGTTCATGATGAGTTCGAAAAATGTCAAGTCAAGTTACAATCAACAAAGATTTATCACATGACTAATACAAACAACATGTCAATAAAAGACTTTGACCAAGTTCTTCGAATGTGTACCTCATGTCCTCAATAATCACAGCCAAAATTGCTCATTTGGTCTAAAGCACAAGTAAGTCATGTGTGTTCTTGAATGATGACTAGCATATAGCTCACTGTCATGCATGCCAGCTTGTGCACCTCACCTTGCAGTACCACCTAAACAAGTACAACCATATAAAGTATGGTCACCAAGGTGCATCATCTGTTGCCATTATTCAAACTATTTTGACTGACTGCCATTCAGAACGTGCCAGATATTCACACCCTTGACTCCACCACATTCAAAAAACTCCTCACTACCTTCCCACACACCATCCACATGCTATAAGCACCTCCTGTGTGCACCACACACCACCTGTGTGCCACTCGCACCACCCACATGCTACCTACACCATCTATGTGCATCCACATACGCATCAGCTGCATTCCTCCACCCTTCACACTCTCACCATGTTCACCCCATGCTCACCAGCACCCATCTCATCCACAATGCAACACATCCAGAACTGACACCATATGTGCACCTGGCAATCAATGCCAGCTGTGACAATAACTGTCGATGCAATAGCAGCTCATCGTGAGGAGCATGAAGGAGGGTTATAGAAAGAGGAGGAAGGAACCAAGAGTGAGCACCCCCACACTGTCTCACTTCCCCGCGTCCCATATCCTTTTGTTTCATGCCCCGTTTCCCTTTTGTGTGCATCATTTCCCCGCATGCCAGCTTGCGCACCTCACTTTGCAGTACCACCTGAGTAAGTACAACCATATAAAGTATGGTCACCAAGGTGCATCATCTGCTGGGTCGGTGATCTCAGCATTGTCCATTTGTGGTTTGCACTACTTATTTTTATATTTCCATAGCCATTCAATTTAACCGATCCTTCAGCCAATCTTAGCATTGAGAAGAAGGAGGCTGGCCAGTAGTTAGAGTCTGTTTGGCCAGTGAAATTTTGAGAATTTCAAAGATGGAATTTGATTCATAATCATCCTGAATATTCCGAATCAGTGTGACAGATGTGACAGAGTTTATCGATATACCATCATGCCAGTCACTCGACGGACTTGTTCTTCCTGCCCCCATAACATACCTTTCTGCTATATGAGGCATGGCAAGAAGGATCAGGACACCATGTCTGAATTGAAAGAACAATGTTTCTGGACTTCAGACGATGAATCATGGCTAATACAATACATCGCCATGCACTGTGCCAAGGGTGGCAAAGGGCTGAATTTTGACAAGACATTTGGGGCTGCTGTTGCCACCGCGATGACTGCCAAAGGCCCTCTGAAGACTTCAGATGCATGCCAGTCAAAATGGTCTCGAGTGAGTTCTTACATTATATCTGATGATCAGCTGGTACTTACTGATGTGCCTTCAGATCTGTTCAACCTTCAACATTGTCGATAGATTGGCCAATTATTCTGGCTTGGAGTTCAGTTTGGAGCTTGGGGCCAACATTACCGATGCATCTGAGTCTGTCTGGACAGAACTCATGAAGGTATGTCAATGTCGTCGTGCCAACTACAATAACTAATTACTGAATCTAGAATATGCCTCAAGTGAAACAATTCAAGAACAAGGGTTGGCCGCACTACAATATGCTGAAGGATCTTTTACCATCAAAGGAAAGGGGTGATATTGCCCACCATGCTACTGCTTGGCCCGCAGGGCCAGCCAAAGACCGCAGCTGCAGTACCACCATGACTGGTACTACTGTCGTGGCAAACTTTGTGAGTGCCGGTTCTTGTAACCTTCATGCTTGGACTGACTTGGAGCCTGTCAGGAATCAGAGAAAGTGCTTGACACTATCAAGCATCCAAACCCTTATGTTCCACCGTGCCAGATGAACCACCCTCCGATCCGATTCATTCCTTCGGAACAGCCAATGCTATTTACTGGAAGTAGCAAGCTTCCAGAGGCTTCCACCGCCTCCTCCACACCAAGTTCGTCGAAGACACTGGGCAAACGCAGGGCCATAGCTGACGATAATGTGTCATGGGCCATGGGCCGCCCTCTTAACTCCACCAAGACAGTTCTCAGCAGCACATCAACATCGAAGTCGGCAAAATTGCAGCGCCACGGCATCTCGGATGCCTTTGACCACATGAGTGACGAGATTCATGGTTTTAGGTCGTCCTTCGATAATGCAACGAGTGTGATCCAAGAACGCACAATGCATATGCACGAATGTATGTCACATGATGTTGCGCACTCAATAGAACCTGTCCCATTGTGCAAACAAAGGGCAATTGTGCGCGTGCAGCAGGAGGAGGGTTTGACTGATGCGCAGATGGTAACAGTCATGATGCATATTCAAGCTGATGTTGCGATAGCTGATACGTACCTCTCCATCCAGAAGGATGAGCTCCACAGGTTGTTTCTATCACAATACTTCAATTAGTCAGTAGCACAAAATTTTTGCACAATGTCTCTTTCAAATATGCCAATGTACTAGTATTTAGCAGACCACGCAGTGCCAGAACAAAAACAATTGAGTAACTTGAGAATACTGAGTACTGGACTACTCAAAAACTTCTTCTATGGCCGGCAACCCTCTGTGCTCTCTTTCTACATTATAGTCCACCCACATTTGATGCGCAATTGTATCACGACGTGTTTGTGCATGAACACATGCTTCTTCACTGGGAGGACCTTTAGCAAGTACACCAGCATCATATGCTCCTGGATCGAGGTCGAGATCCCAATGATCTTCCAGGTCATTTGGATCATGGACGTGAATAACATTGTGCACAAAGCACAATGCTGGAGGGATCCAGGCTTGCACATCCATCGTGTAGTTGGGCGGAAGAAGGAGAATCTTGAAGCAGTTTTTGAGGATGCCAAAAATATGCTCAATGACATTGCGAAGCATGGCGTGTCATAAGTTGAAGAGTTCCTTACAGTTACATGGCCTATAAAACAAAGGTAGCACGCAGTAGACATAAGATAATTGTTAGAATGACTTACGCTAGATATGCCTGGCCCCATTCAGCCAAATGGTAGTGCACTCCACGATATGGGACAAGAAGCTCATTACACGACGCAAATCCAGCATCGGCGAGGTAGTATTTGCCGGCAGGGATTCTAAGATCTATGATGCGAGCAGCATGATAAACACATGCATCTGCTGCAGACCCCTCCCAACCACTCAGCATGTAAAGGAAGAACATATCGAACGAGCAGGTGGCAAGACAGTTTTGTGTCAAGGTGCCTTTGCGATTGCAAGCACCATGACACTGTTCAGCTGATGGGTGACAGGTTATGTGGGTGCCGTCAATGGCGCCAATGGCATCAGCAAAGTAAGGGTAAAACTTTGGATTCTGGGAGACTTCAGGAGGTATGGGACTTGTTGCATCAGGTAGCCAGACATATGTTGTGTAGATGGGGGGGCATGAGAATGCAATGAGAATGCGTTTAAAGTACCTTTAAAATGTATCACTAAACAAGCATGGTATGATAGAAATAACATACTTTGATATTGTATTGTTAGAGCATTGAAAGTGCTCACCAAGGTGATGGACAGAAAGACCAGTAACACATCCATAAAGAAAGATAGCTAACTGCTCCTCGAGGGTGACATGTTTTGAGTCCCGACATCCCGCAGTGTGAAGTAGATTTACGAGGACATAGAAAATGTGTCGGTGTACACCAAGTTCACATTGTATGTGGTCTGGATGACCAGTGAGAAGTTCCTTGACCCATGCTATTCCTGATAGCGCCAAAGTGTGATATGGTGTCTTCTCCAGGTGGGCCTTTGAGTAAACATCATATGCCTGATTAGCTGCATCGATGGCAATCATGGAGACTGCACAAGTGGCGTGATAGAACATCTCCTCAAGAATATCCAATTCATCGTCACCATCTTCCTCCACATTCATCCCATCATTGGCAGAATCCAACCTTTCAGCACCATCCACATCCAGAGGGTCTTGATCAGGGTCAAAGTCCATTCTTATTTTTGCTAGATGCTGGACGCAATGATGAATGGTAGCGTATGAGATTGATACTACTGCCATTGATACCCGTTATCAGTGTGACATCTCCAACTATTTGGGATTGTTTGTACTGTACTGAAATTTCAAGTGGAAATTGTGAAATTTTGCTGGCCAAACAGACTCTTAAACTTTGTGATTACCAAGTGAAAGGTGATGAGTGCTGATTGGTGGAGCACCCTCTGATTGCAAGCAACCTGCAATTTGAACCCTAGTCTAGGTGCAAAAATCTGTAACTTATATACATAATCATGACACAAGCCTGATCTAATAATAATCCTTCTTGCTCAACCAGCGCCTTCTTGATTCCAATAAGTTATGTTCCCTCCTTTCAGATTTAGTATGCCAGTTGTTCTCTCCCCTGATGCAGCAGATCATCTGCTACAGATATTGGCAGACATTGGACATCTCCTGCCCGTGTTGCATGACCTGTATCAACATTTGACCAACCAAGCTCATAGCCAAGGAGATGTCACTCATCAACGCTCACAGCAGAATGTTGTAAGCAATAATTGTGTGTATCTATTACCTGGGTATGTTTGTATTACTTATGTGACTTGAAAAACATTCTAGTAGCAAATCAGCAGGCCCAGCTATGGACACCAGAGCCCACTCCATCATTGTCTGATACTCTCTCCCCCTCACACATGCCTGTTGATTCTTTGTTCCCAACAACTGCTGGTGAAGTCCTGTCTGTGTTGCCTGCTGTCCATCACAGAGAAGATGATGAGGACTCTGGTTATACAGATTCAACCCACCCTACTAAACGAGCATGCAACTCTAAAACACACACACACAGTGGACCGCCTGGGGAGCCACCTGAGCCTGGGTATGATCCACCTCAATTTGCACTTGTTCCTAACCCTGGTGATGATTGTAACCGTGATGCTTGAAGATTACGATTATGTCAGCAGCACACTGCTGCAACTGGTGATGATTCTCTGTGCCTTGAAGATGGAGATAGAGAGGAGGAGAAGGAGAAGGAGAAGGAGAAGGAGAAGGAGAAGGAGAAGGAGAAGGAGGAGGCAGAGGTGTATGTGGCAGAAGGTGATGTAGGAGAAGTGGATGAGGCAGAGGTGGATGAAGCAAATGCCAGGCAAGGTTCATGGTGTCACCACTGCCCAGATGACCCCAAGATCACATGTAGTGACGAAGCTGCTACCATCATTGCAGAACTTGCATCTGCTCACTACAACTTCATCATCCATAGTCCCCTAAGCTGGCTGCAGGATATTGCAAATCATGTGCAGACTCCATGCATGGAGGACGAGTCACTGATTTCTGTTGTAGTCCGATGTCAAGGAATCATAAGTAAGGACATTTGTGCCAACTTCCTTGTTATGATGAACTACATGATGCTCGTCTGCAAGTGCCAAAGGTATGTATTCTATCCTTATTTTGCCCCAACATATTTAAAAAACTACTTTGATAGCATATGCCTCAAGACTGGTCTTCACTTAAAAGCGATATATGACCAAGAGATCAAGCGCCACAGCTCTGTAAGAAAGATCGCTTATCGAACCTTTGTGGATTGGCACTCTATTGGCAGCAAATTTATTGCTATCGCCAGCAGCAGTTCCATTTATACGCTAGTGCTCATTGCTGGTTTAGGCCTCAGGGTCCCCATTGCTTCCATGGTAGGCACTATGCACTTGAACATAGCTAACCTCCTTCAATCACCTCCTAAAAGTAAGTTGTTCTTCCGACTTTGAGGGACACAGCCATGACATATTCTCAACATATATTCTCTCCAAAGAAATCTGATCATAGGATATGTTGTTCCAACAATTGTGCGCATGCATCTTGCATACTCCCTCAGCATGGCCTCAATGTTCCCTCTTGCACTGATTCAAAGATTCATCATTTCCAAATCAGTTGACTGTGTTATGCACTCAAATAGATCTGTTATGCAGAGCCCTAAGAGGGGCATCGTCTGCTAATGTTCGTGACATAACCGGAAGGGTCCGGTCTAGCGACTGAGACTGGCGACGCTAAGTCGGCAGATATCAGAGATGCGCTGGTCACGTGACTTCTAAGACGGATGTCTTTGAAGTCGTTTCAAAGTCAGGACAGCAGTGTCCAGACAAAGAAAGTCAATCAAGGTAGACTTAGATGCAACGAGCACCTAAGAACAAGATACTAGAGACTGAAGCTGAGGGGCTTCAGAGAGAAGTATGTTTGAGGGAAGATTGAGTCAGAGACAAGTCATAGCCTGAAGGCATGTGCGCATGTTGGTGCGGAGGGGAAGGCGAGGGACGGGAATGGTCCTGAGGATCCGGTCAACGGATAAGCGGTAGAGAAGGGCGAGCCCGAGGCTGGTGCAGGTGAGGATGAAGGGAAAATGATAGGGGGGCCAAGTAGCCGATGTTACTTGTAACATTACCCCCATTTCAAGGGATGAACTCCATGAGTTCAATCGTCCTGGTTAATGTACCAGTCCGAGTCAAAGTTGAGGTCCTGGAGCCAAGTGGCGGCTTCAAGGGCATTCTCCTCACACTCTTGCTCAAGGCGAGCAGCGTTCTGATCATACACAGCTTCAAGCTGGCACATGTTGGTGTAGAACCTTTCAGAGGAGGTTCCACGGCGGAGTATCTTCTTGCCGTCAAGACGAGGGCAGAAGGGGGTGAGGTGCTTGGGGGCAAATTGCCCACAAATGTGGCAGAAATACTGCGCGCAGTGCTTCTGTTTGTGCCCGAAGACACGGCACTGGCAGCAGACCACGTTGCTGCGGTAGACCTGAGTGGTCTCGGTGGCCCTACGATGGGCCAGGTCGATGGCGTCAGCCTGTGCTTCTTCACGAGTGAAGTGTCTGGTGAAGTTCTGGGAGCGTGGCAGGTGCATGTGGGATAGAGGAAGTCCAAGGGACAAGATGGAGCACGCACGAGTGCATCTGCATCGTGGCGCGGGAAGGGGTCAAGGATTCTCAGTGGGGGACCCGATGGAGAGATGCGGGACCTCATCGGTTGGGACCCAGTCATTAGGGTTGACAGTTGGTGGGTCAGGGGGGCACTTGTCCTCTTCAGGAACGGTGATGGAGATGGTGTCGAAAGTGGGGGAAGGGTTCTGCGGTGCATAGCACTCCCGCTCGTATTCTTCCCAGAGTTGGTTGATTTCTGGGTTCGTCATTTGTGTGACATTGGGGATAGGTTCGGGGCTCTCCGAGAGAGGTTGAGGAATGAAGGGGGTCAGAGCTCTGTCAAAGACAGCACGCTCGACAACAGCAAAATCATCGGGAGGGGGATTAAATGCCCACTCCTCCTCGATGGCCATAACGGCGGCATTAAAGTTCCTGAGTTCAAACAGGTTTAGTAAGGCATGTTTAACCTTGCCTTGGTTGTATCTGGTGGAGACAGTGGTTAGGGAAGTGTCCCTGGCCAGGTCAATCCTGGTGATGTCGCCAGTGAGGGCATCAGCTGCCCGGAATGCGTTGACGAGGTTCATGGTGATGTCATCGTCGGTGCGTGCGAGGTAGGCGTCTAGCCTGAGTGCGTACTGGGGGTCACAGATGACCGCTTCCCAGTATGCCCGCCGCCTGTCTTCTATGGCGGACCTCAGGGAGGGTTGGCGGAAGATGCCATCCCTGAGCTGGGTGGTCTGGTTATACAGGGTGCGCCCTTCATGGCCAAGCTGTGGCTGGTTCGTTGGGGCGGGGTCGGATACGGATACACGAGAGGTAGTGGATCGGCGCGAGGAAGCAGACGATGCTGAAGCTGACATATTGTAGGGGTTTTCCTTGAGTGTCGGCGTGGGTGGTGTATTGGGTGACGGGTCTTTGTTTGTCGAGGGGTTTGGGTTTGGTGGGGCGATGGCGATTACAGGTTTGTTGGTGATGGAAGGTTTCTGGAGTCGTAGAGATGGGTTCGCTGATGGGGTCAGCCCTGGTATAGTGAGGGTGATATGCAAAGTTGCAGTGGCGCTTGTTGATCAACATGAGATGGCGATTGAAGCGATCTTGAGTCGTTTCTTATACGCCTTCAGGAGCTCCGCTGCGGACTTCAATTCTGTTTCGGGGAGCCACATTCGTTCGGAGGCAGGATAGCCAACCCAAGATACGAGGTATTGGCGATGCGATCCGGTACCCTTGTGTTGGAGAATAGCTTCCACCTCATAGTGTTCCTCTCCATCGATAAGATCAGGTGGAGGTTCGGTGAAATTCGGTCCATGCATGTCTGTCTCCTGATAGGAGGAGTTCCGAGGCATGGAACGTGGGGTGAACACGCCAGCTAGCGGGTAGTTTCAGCTGGAACATGATAGGGGAGAGGACCTTCTGGATTGGGAAGGGTCCATATCATTTCGGGGCAAGTTTCCTAGAAGGGAATCCAGTGATCAGGTTCGTGGCGGATAGCCATACCTTATCACCAACGTTCCATGGTTTGTATTTCTGGCCAAAGGAACGATCAGCCATGCACTGCTGCGCGAGGCTGTGGCACGCGAGGGCCTCCTCATGGATCTTTGCAAGAGATTTGACTTGATCTTCGGCGGTCAGTAACGTGGAGTCGGGAAAGAGATGAGGGATGCCACGTGGCTCATATCCCATCATGAGGTAGAAGGGGGAGGCATCTCTGGTGGAGTGCCTCTTGGAGTTGTGAATGAACTTGGCCATGGGCAGATGCTTGGACCATTCGGAGGGAGTTGTTCTGCAATAAATCCAGAGGTAGGTTTCTAGCTCCTGGTTGAGTCGTTCGGTTTGTCCATCTGTCTGCGGATGATAGGCAGTGGAAAGTGCGACTTGGTAGTCGAGGAGTCATCCTAGCTCTCTTGCGAGCTTCGAGGCAAATTGTGGACCTCCGTCCGAGATGATTTTGTCATAGAGTCCAAAGCGCATGAACACTTTCTTGAAGAAAAGTTCAGCTACTCCTTCCGCAGTGATCAATTTTCTGCAAGGGCAGAGAATTACCCCCTTTGTAAGCCCATGGTCAACCACGACCATAACAGAGTCATAGCCGGCACTCTTGGGAAGATCCGTGATGAGATCGACCAAGACTTGAGCGAAAGAGCGAAGGGTCGAGGAAGGTATCGGGGTGAGAGGGGGCGTCGTGGGGTGGGTGTTAACTTTCATCTGCTGGCACATGGTGCAGCCATCAACATATTTCCGGATAAAAGAGCCCATGCCGGGCCACCAGTAGGACTTCTTGATGTTCCATTCAGTAACAGAACGGCCGGGGTGGCCCGCAGTAGGGTGGTTGTGGTGTAATGACAGCACACGGTGCCAGAGGTCGGGGGGAACATAGGCACGATCTTTATAGAAGAGGACACCATCGATGAACCTCCAGTCAGAAAGTGTGGATTTCATCGGAGGTGTGCACACCCCAGAAAGGGCATCCAAAGCCGTTTTAACGGTGTGGTCAGAAGGGTCATCGGAGAGCCGCTGGAATTCACTGGCGAGCTCAGTGTTGATTAACCTGGTAAACAGGGCATCAGGGAGGAGGACACAATCCTCGTTATCGTGGCTGGAGTCGTTATGGTCAGGTCGCCGGGACAGGGCATCAGGTGCAGCAAGCTTCATACCTGGGACATGGTGAAGTTCCAGGTCGAAGTTGGTGAGTGTGAGGTGCCACCTAGCCTGCCACCGGGTAAGTTGTTGCACCTGGTGGAAGTATAGCAGGTTCTTGTGATCCGTGAACACGATGACCGGGTGAGCATTCCCTTCAAGGAAGTGCCGCCAAGCCTGGAGGGCTCGGATGATGGCAAGGATTTCCCGGTCGTAGATCTCGTAGTTCCATTCAGCCGCATTGAGGGACTGCGAGAGATAGCCACAGGGGTGGTAGTCCCCATTGCTGTCGGTTTGGAGCAGAACTGCTCCGGTCGCAAAGAGAGAAGCATCAGTCGCAAGCGTGAACTGACGCAAGGAATCAGGGTTCCGCAGAATCAGACCAAGAGAAGGGGACATCTTTCTTGGTTAAGTCGAGAAGAGGGCGTGCAATGTCGGAGTAGTGGGGAATGAAGTGACGGTAGAAATTACAGAACCCAAGGAAAGACCACACGTCCTTGAGGTGTGCAGGTTGTTTCCAGTCACCAATGCCTTTCATCTTGGCGGGTTCCATGGCAACTTCTCCAGGGCGGATGATCATGCCAAGGTACTCGACTTCCTGAGTGTCGAAAGTGCATTTCTCGGGTTCGAGAAAAAGGGACTCCTTGCGGAGTTTCTCCAACACCCTGTGTGTTCATTGCTGGTGTGTTTTGAGGTCATCTGAAAAGATAAGAATATCGTCCATATAGACGATTAGCCATTCTTTGTTTATTTCTTCTGCTAGGAGGCCATTCATGTAAGCTTGGAAAGTTGCGGGAGAATTGCACAATCCAAAGAACATTACCTTGGGCTCAAAGAGCCCATATGAGGTGGAAAATGCGGCTTTCCACCTATCATCGGGGTGAATTAGGATATTGTTGTATCCCGAGCGTACATCGACCTTCATGAACCACTGCGCCTTGTTGAGCTTTGCAATCAAGGGGGGAATCAGAGGGAGTGGGTACGCGTTCTTGATCATCCATTCATTGATGTATCGGTAGTCCTGGCAAGGCTGGAGGGATCCATCCTTCTTTCCGATGAAGAAGAATCCAGCAGCTTGTGAAGACTTCGAGGGTTGGATGAAATCTTTGGCGAGGTGTTCATCCAGGAATGCTTCAACAGCATCGGTTTCCTTTGGGGAGAGTGGGTAAGCTCTGGAGGACTTCGGGATGAAGCCTTCCTTCGTCTTGATCCTATGGTCTACCCCCAGTCGGGAGGGAGGGAGCTTGTTGAGACCATCCTTCGCAAAGATGTCAGCAAAATCATGAAGATAGGAAGGTACCAGTTCTTCGAATGATTTCTTCTTCTTTTCTTGAGCGTCCTCCATGGCGAATTCTTGGGCTTTGTTGGAGGTCTTTGTGTATTCCCGCTGGGAGGCAAGGATCCACAGGTTTCGGAGAGGTTTTGCCTGTCTTCTCAGGGCTTTCTTGAGTTCCTGCTTTGAAGTTCCATCCTTCGTAAGCGGGGTGTCGAAAGAGACATTCTCAATGATCCGAACGGATGTTCCGTCTGGAGCATATTCCACTAGAACTTCATCGTCAGCAATGGGATAAGTGGAGACTTCCTCAACTTTATCCGCTAGTTGGGTTTGTTCAACCCAGACATCGTCCATGGTGTTGAAGTCGATATCCTCTAAGGGCACAATTCCTGGTGCCGCTTTCTTCTTGGTGCGCTTCTTGTGCTTCTTGATTTCTTCTAGGCAATGTTGAGTGCCTTCGGGTAGTCATTTGAGGGGAGTAAAATCCTCCTCGTCAAGTTCCTCTAGGAAAGCCTTTTCTCCACGAAAGAGATATGGCTTAACCTTGCTCTCCTGGTGGGAAGCGTTGAGGCTTCTTTCCACCTCCTTTGACCGGGCGGTCGCAGGCAGGGAGATGGTGTTCGCCTTCCAGTCGATATTGGGCATCATGGCGCTAAGCCAGGGTTTTCCAAAAAGTAGGTCATCATGCTTGGAAAGCTTCGTTATGTTGAACTTTCCATACATAAGTCTCTTATCGAGACGAATGAATAGCATTCAGTAGTGGGTGACCTGCCCTGCCGAGGACTGGCTTCCGTCTACTGTGGTGATCCGGAAGGGTTTCTTGAGTAGGTGGGTTCGGATCCTATTTTGCTTGACAAAGTCATAGCTGATGAAGGTCCCACCTGCCCCTGAGTCGATAATGGCGGTCGACTGAACATTTTTGGCACTGCATGAAGAGAAAAGTGTCACCAGGACACGGAACTCATTGGATTTACCAACAGCTTTAGTATACAATGCGCAAATAGAGGGAATTGACTGTTCGACAAGCCCTCTCTTCAAAAATCCTTTCCAACTTGGTTGACATTCATGTCTTCCTCATCAGAAGACTCATCAAGCTGGCGGATGCTAGCTTTGTTCGGCTTCTTGCTGTTGTTTTCTTCGTTGTTCTTGTCTCCTCGGCGCACCTTCGGGTGGAACCAGGAATCGTTTGCTCAATGGCCTTTCTCCTTGCATTTGAAGCAAAGGCCTTTATCGTAGCACTTCTGTCGTTCCTCAGGCATGAGGGTACAATCCACGTCCATAGCATCATGGTCGTGTTGGCGAACATGAGGCTTAGGAACGTGCCGGTTACCGGAAGGGCATACCAATCTCTGGTTGGATACCACTGCTCTGGATCGCTTGTAGTTGGATTCCAACTGCATAGCGGCAGTGTACCATTTGTCAATGGTCGAGGGGATGGTTTCCTTGGCGTAGATGGCGGTGTGGAGCCCTGGCTTCAGCCCCCATTCAAAGAAGTGGATGAGGGAGATGTCCTGCTTGAGACTAGCAGTGGACGATAGGGTCTTGAACATTGCGATGTAGGGCATCACATCACCAGTCTGGGTTAAGCCTTGGAGCTTGGTCAGGGCTTTGACTTGGCAGTCTGCCGGATGGAAAGACTCGGTGAAAGTCTTCTTGAAGTCCTTCCAAGTCCCAAAGTCGACAGGGGACTTTCCAAAGGCTTCCCGGTAGAAGGTGTCCGCCCAGATGCGGGCATCTCCAGTGGTCATGTACTGGAGTGCAACAGCAACCTTGGTTTGGTCGGTGTTGTAGATCGTCGGGTTGATGAGGAAGTATGTCTTGACTGAGAACATCCAGCGCTCGGCGTCATCGATGCTTCCTCCATAGTTCTGGGGTACTCCAGCCTTTAGTTCAGGTCTGGTAGTGGTCTGTGTTGTTTGGGTGGTGCCTCCAGACATTCTTGTTCTGGGGTTCGAGTTGAGGTTGCTGTATGGTTGTTCGTCGGCAAACTCATCGGAGGACGTAGGGTCTTCTTCCGATTCTGGTTCTGTGTCCGAGTCAGGAGTGTTGGGATCATGTTCCCAAGGGTACTTCCTGATCCAGGTAGTCGTTGTGTCTGTTGATCAATAGACCACGCGGATGGCGGGGCGTCGAGGGGGAAACTTGAATCTTTTGTTACGCACTCAAATAGATCTGTTATGCAGAGCCCTAAGAGGGGCATCGTCTGCTAATGTTCGTGACATAACTGGAAGGGTCTGGTCTAGCGACTGAGACTTGCGACGCTAAGTCGGCAGATATCAAAGACGTGCTGGTCACTGTGACTTCTAAGACGGATGTCTTTGAAGTCGTTTCAAAGTCAGGACAGCAGTGTCCAGACAAAGAAAGTCAATCGAGGTAGACTTAGATGCAACGAGCACCTAAGAACAAGATACTAGAGACTGAAGCTGAGGGGCTTCAGAGAGAAGTATGTTTGAGGGAAGATTGAGTCAGAGACAAGTCATAGCCCGAAGGCATGTGCGCACATTGGTGCGGAGGGGAAGGCGAGGGACAGGAATGGTCCTGAGGATCCGGTCAACGGATAAGCGGTAGAGAAGGGCAAGCCGGAGGCTGGTGCAGGCGAGGATGAAGGGAAAATGATAGGGGGGCCAAGTAGCCGATGTTACTTGTAACAGACTGCACAGACCTCTCAGCCTCTGATCGGTTCTTTGACGCTATCATACAAAAGTAGGTATCTTTAAATACTGGGATGTGCTGTATATTGACGGAAAATGTTGTTTCTCAGCTCATTTGTACCCCTCCCAAGAAATGGGCACATTTGGAGGCCATGCATTGTGCCTGTACTGGACAAGTCTAACAGAATTCCGGTACAGAGCTTAAACTACGATGTATTCTATGGTTCAAGTCGCCCTTATAGCCTGCCACTTTCTGATGTTGAAGAAGATGAAATGGCACATATCATCATCAAGACCTCATACGATCTGCTTGCATTGGACAACAAGAGCTTCAAGACACCAAAAAACAAAGCAGATAACAACATCTGGAGTGCTGAAGAAAGGTCATGGGCTGAGGCAGGTGAGAGGGTAAGAAGTATTGACAGTTTGCAGGCAAAGGTACATATATGTTCCTGCCAGTACTGATTCAATTAGTTCACTATCCTGCTTGTACAGCTTGCAACTTTGTATCACAAGGGAGAAATCACAGGATGTGTACTTAAGAATCCCTATGGAGATTATACCCAAGTGTGTAGCATGCTCCTGCTTTTTTTATCATTAAGATGACGCTGATACTTCTCAGTCATCACTTGGAACTGCATTGTCAAGACAGTTCACTCCATGGCATTTGTGTCAATGGTGCTACCAAACTAGACTGGTGACCAGCCCGTCTATGAGGCAAGCCGTCGATAGATGGACTGGTAAATCTGGGTTTGAATTTGGATGTCGAGTGGATTCTCACAGTAATGTGATGTATAAGCCTTTTCGGGCATAACAAAACCACATGAGCTTTTTGCTAAGCCCTTGCAAAGAGTCGCTCCTTGTCTATGACTCTGCGATCAACTTTGACAACAGAACATTCGAGTGTGTTAGCTGCCGGGCAGCATCGTTTGACAGATATTTCATTGCTCATGTAACTTATTTCTACTAACTACCGCTATTTCTATTACTGTCTTCAGTCTATCACTGCCTGCAACATCACATGAGACTCTTCAATCATTCTGCCAGTGGATAGTGATTTCAATCATTCGGTGGACTCTGGCTTCGTTGATATCACAGCACCATGCACCTCCGAGGCTGTTCCAACTTCTCCCAGACTCTCACCATACAAATGTATCAAGACTATCCAATGTTGCCAAACAGCTTCGAGCTGGAATTGACATGGTAGTACTATGACCATTGACGTCAGACTCAGAACGTAGACAATCAAGCATGCTCGTAGCGCATCTTTTTTGTCATTATTATTGAATGTCTGAATGTAATTGATGGGGAGTTGTTCTTTGATTAAATCACATGCAAACTGATCCAGTGCATCAAGAGAAGCAAATATTGTGAATGGCTTGGATGATGGAAGATTGGTCCAATGAATTTGCAGTATAGTTCGCATCATGTTAATAACAAGAGAATTATATCATTCATTTTACATTTGTCGAAAAACACTTGTTTTCTCATTGGCCAGACATCACGTTACTGTGAGAATCTGCTCGACATCCAAATTCAAACCCAGATTTACCAGTCCATCTATCGACGGTTTACCTCATAGATGGGCTGGTCACAAGTCTACTACCAAGCCACATATGTTCTGCACTCAAGGTGAATCTCTTGTCTGCATTGGAAAGGCCCGAGTTGCTTGAAGAGGTAGATACACAATCGTCTGGGTGTAAACACTTTCAGGTGATGCACTTGTCCTGGTACAATAGGCATTGTACCTCAGTAAGCTGTTTCATTTCTACATTGTAAGGTCGCTGAATAACATTGATGTACCAGGGTAATGAGGCCCCTAAGGAGATTCAACCGTGGCTTCTAGAGAAAGAAGGCATGTGCACTAACCACCAGTAGGTGATTTCTTACATATCAAAGGATCTGCATGAACACCAAAACATCTACTCTACAATCTTGCATGTATATGCAGAACTCTTTGAGTGGGTATGAAACTTGGTATGTAGTTGTAAAGATTTGTTCTTGCTCACAGGTTTACATTGATGTTAGCAGATGGAAACTTTTCTGCAAGATGAGTCTGAGATGCTGATGGAGGTTGTGTCTGTCTTGCCTGGCAATCACTCTACACCTTTCACGCCCTTCATATCTTTGGTCATCAACATCAATGTGAGGACCAAAGCCCATCGAGATTGCCAGGATCACCATTTATGTCTAGTCATACCTATTGAACACTTCCAAGGTGGAGCATTGTGCCTACTAGGGAATGGACTTGTCCTGGAGTTGTGTTCTGGCAATATTGCAATTTTTAGGTCAAGTGAGGTTACCCATTTCAACCTTGACTATAAGGGAGCAAGGGTGTCTCTTGTCTTTTAGACTGACAGAGAGTTTGCAGCTTGGGTTAAAAATCAAAATGGCTGGGTAGATAATGAGACCATGCATTCTTTCATATGATGTATAATGTATAACTAATACTATATGTTTGGTACCGCATAGTGTTATTGGTTATAATGCTTCCAATTATAGTTTTAAGTCAGCTTCAATTCAGTTCTATCCTTTCAACCTTCACTTTTACATCCTTAATCTCAAATCTTACTTCTGTATCAAATGTCTTACAAGTCCAGCAAGTCCAGCAAGCCTAAAGAGAAGGGAGCAAGGTCACTTACATCCACACCCCCTGTAGCCAAGACCAGAGGGCAAAAGAAAGCACCTGGGTCCAAGGTGCAGGTTTCAGACAACTGTCATATCCCGCATTCCGGACCCAGACCTATCACACAAATCATTTCCGAATTTCCGGATCTGGCCAACTTCTATCTTTTGTCCGGATCCGACCTGTGTCTATCTTCCATGCCTTTTCCCTTTGTATGTTCCTTCTCAAGTTAGACTATACTTATTTTCCTGTACCTCATTTTATTTCCGCCTTTATTTTACTATGTTCTCATTCCTGTCTTCATTTACTATTTTCCAATAGACTAGTGTTAGACTTTTCTATACGCTCCATCCACAGCCTTACATAGCTTCAGACTGTGCTGACTAATTCTCTGTTAAGTCCTCAGTAGTATATAAACCCTATAGAATCTTTGTACTTCCTCAGTTCAAATATTATCTTAGACTCTGCTCATTCCCTCCTCAATCCAACTTGAGATTTTCCTCTCATCATCCTCCATTAGTCTTAGGATCAACTCCTATAGACTTGTCATCTCTGCCTCTACCTCTGGTAGTCCTCCGCTGTTTCCTTTCTAGTTCGGACATCGTCCAGATTAGCCTTATCACTCATTCCCAAACATCCGCTGGAATTCCTGCGCATCAGACATCGGACTCTGGACATCGTCCAACAACCTTCAGACATTGTCCATTAGCCTTCAGAAGTTAGGGGCACGTACTCGGGTAAGGGGCACAGCGCACGAGCTGAAGCCAAGCCCTTCAGATCCGACCCTTGAGCATGTTCTTAACACTTTGAAAAATCGCACCATGGCTTATGTGAGTATTTTAGTTTTTCATATGATTCATGCTTACCTTTTTTTAGGTGTGGTCTGGTGCGAGTCAGCTGAGAGGGGAGCTGGTTAGAAAGGCAAGAGAGAATGTAACATTTCCTATTGCAGCAAATGAAACCTAAGGACATTGGTGCGTAACTACATCTTTTATTTTTTCAAATACTACTGATCAAGAGACAGGAGAGGTAGCTACATGGCTCATTTCCACCAAAAAGGATCCTTTTCTGTGCAGAGAATTGGATCTGAAGGTACAGTTGTTATATTAATGAGTGTACAAAACTAATTTACAACTTAGACCAAGACCTTCAACAAGAATCTCCCTTTTCATGCTGTTCTCTTACGTCAATTGCTCATAAATCAATTCTTTCAAGGAGCCAGATCAGAAGGTCTACTGTACAAGGATTTGTTCCAGAACCTCCCTGATAATCTTCTTGCTCTACTGGCTACAGCTGTAAGGGTGCCCAGTTTTTGTTTTCAAATTCAGCTATAGCTAACACCTTTTATACCAGGCTGGATGCACTTTCAAAGGTATGCTCTCTGGATCTCCAGTTGTCATAGAATTCAAGGAGCCGGTCTTTCAACCAAGATAAGTGCATCTTCATGGTTATATTTAACTTCATCTAATATTATGTTTCTTTAGATACCAGTACTATATGCTGAAGCTGGCTAAATATCATAAATGTTCATCCATGTATATGGAAAAACTGAGGCAAGATCTGTGGGCTGAGATAGGGTAAGAGCGTCATTATATTCATTCTTTTTCTATGCTAATAAATGATATGATAGAGAGGCATGTGGCTTTGTAATGAGAAATAAGGTTGATGATTCTGGTTCCGAATTAGATTTTGAGGCTATGGAGGAGTATGGTAGATTACAAACCAACACTATAGTTTCTGATGTCACAATCACCTAATTGCATCTGAATCTGATCAATTTTGAAAAATTTTAATGAATGTATCATGATTTACAATCCTATAGAGAGCTATAAAGCACATGATAAATAAATATTTAAAAAACTATATGATGATATGAGCATTATATAGCCAGGTATAGCTTAAAATAGGATTCATGTTGCGTCATCTATGATAGCAGGATATAGTTATTATACTACTGTATAACACTATAGCACACTATATATTGCTGTAAATAGCCTACACAATTGGGCACTTGGTTATACAAGCTATAGCCCTATGGCCCCTATATAGCAATAGCACATTTTCTTGATGATCTGCATGCCTTTGTTGATGATGATTTATGCTGTCTGTGCAATAACTATGCTTTCATGCTAAAAATTAAAATAGTGGTCAATCAAAGGAAATGGAATATAGTAAGACATTCTCACCATGACAATGTCCACATCAATGTCCATATGCCACTCCAATTTGTCATCTGGCTGAAGGATTTCCTGTAGCAATATTAAATGAGATCACAAGAGTAAAGGTGGGTGATACCATTATGACATGAACATCAACATTGAACAAGAAATCAATGTCGACATCCATCCATCCAACTACTCCCTCCTCTGGCTTTAGTGGTATCTCCTGTAGCGAAAGATATTGCATTAGTAGATGGCAAAGTAGAGGTGGGTGATACTATTATGATGTCTCCATTGATATCAAACAAGAAAATGATGTCAACATCCATCCTTCCAACCAATCCCTCCTCTGGCTTTAGTGATATCTCCTGTAGCAAACAATATTACATTAGTAGATGGCAAAAGGTAGAATAAACTGCACAAACACTTACAACATCCATACTCCTGACTGATTTCTCTTCAGGCTTCTGCGTTTACTGTAGCAAAAGATATCAAACATAAATTCACAATGAGAGCAGAACAGGTTGTATGGACCACATATGTTGCGCTGTAGGGAATGATTCCTGGCTGGGCTTGCAGAGACTGTTTTACCTATAGTTATGTTTGCACCTTAGCTTA
Organism: Suillus variegatus; assembly: GCA_016647645.1. Classification (NCBI taxonomy): domain Eukaryota; kingdom Fungi; phylum Basidiomycota; class Agaricomycetes; order Boletales; family Suillaceae; genus Suillus; species Suillus variegatus. Next base: position 50,022 of record JABBWF010000141.1, read on the forward strand.
CATAATTAAGTAACCTTTTCACCAGTATCAGTATAAGCCAGAGTGCTCAGCAAGTTTCTATCATACTTCCTCTTCTCTGAGCCTTGAGCCTGGTCCAGAAACCCTGTAGGGTCGAATAGCAGCTAGGTTCTGCAAGACCCAACACATTGTTCAGTATATATCACCTGAATTGTTGTACCCACAGTGCCTTCAATCATTTTGTATAATTGGTATAGATGGGAGATGAAGATAATTGTCAAGATAGCGAAATCAGATGTATTTTCAATTGAATGTATTTTTGAAGTTGATATTGAAGTCTAAAGCAAAGGCAGTAAGCAAAAATAAATGTCAGAGCTGGATCGTAGTAAGATTGCACAAGGACTCAGTAATTTTGAACATAAGATAAGGCCTACATGTACCATAAGTAACTCGAAGCATATGTGATGAGACAAACATGTGAATGCATGTGAAAAACATAAGGAAACATACAAAAAACATACAAAAGGAATAAGCATAATTAGTAGATATTACCAGAAGTGGGCAGCAACAAGGGCTACAAAGTTAGTAATACTTATCTTCCTTAATGATTGAAGGGTGATCAGGAGATGCTGGGCAAATACACAGAGATCTGACAGTTGAATAATGGTGGTGCTGCGAGGAACCAGCATGGGAGGTCAGCACAACAGAGGAATGTGTTACAACACGTTACATGAGTCCCCTTGCCACCCATGCTCTCTGCCACCTGCACGGCTATAGACGATACCCGGGTCTCACCAGCCCCTGATAGAACACAGGATAGAACATAGGACTGATTGATAGAAGAGAAGTCCGGAAAATGCCGGCTTAGATAAGCGGTCTGGACCGCATATGACGACATAGGTCTAGAAGACCTATTAATGTTATCAAGATAGAAGGCAAGCCTCATGTTGCCTCATGTACTGATAGAAGGATGCCTCGTGCATCTTATCCTAGATAGAAGCCTGCCTCATGTACGCTATCTCTGACTCGATAGATAAGCAGATTAGAACCCAGCTTTAGGCTGAGCTTAGATACGATAGAGTAGCCTTATATAAGGTCAACGATTAAAGTAGATGCTCCTTACTTTAATCTTACTTGGTTATTCCTTGAACTCCTTGTCCTGCATAAGGTTACCTTGCTCGACATCGACTCGTACCTTCAGAAGCTTACCTCAGTATCGAACCTTCTGTCTGTAACCGCCATCATCGCCCCTAAAGGTGTATGCAACTTCTGCTTGTCTGTGGAAGCCGACACGATCCTCAGCACCTTGATCGCCATTGTCTTAGCTGTCGCTGTTAGATCAATCCAAGTTCGCACACGACCTAGTGTCATAACAGAATACAATGGCAACTGAGAATAGGAGGTGCTGACAATTTGTGATTTGGCTCAGCCTGAATGTATACAGGAATCGATACAATAATCTGACAGTTAGCAAACATATGTAGAAGTCAGGGTATAGCAACACACTTGTCATGCACCCTGGCATTGTGCCTCTCCTCTACTGTTTCATGCTCCAAGTCTTCAGTCTCCTGAGCAGATTCATAATGGGGCCAAGTCTGTTTACAAATATCTGGATTGTACCTTGGCATAACATTGTTATATGTATGTTGATGTTGAAGTGCTCCATATTGGGATGACTTATATTGAGAGTGGAACCGGACATGCAAATAATCTGAGGTTGGCACAGGAGTTGATGGGCATAAAATAGGAGGGGGAGATGAGAATTGTGAAGATGGTGTTGATACTGACAAAGGCAGGAGGTCATCAAAGACTCAGTCAGTAGGGTGATGTGAGTATGGGGCTTTCTGGGGTGGCAATGAAGGTGGGAGATTCTCATAGATAGCTCAGTTAGTATATTGATGAGAGTGTGGAGCTTCATGGTTAGAGCTTGAAGCTGCATTGTTGAAGTGCAAAGCTGTCTGGTTGGAGCGCAAAGCTTTCTGATTGGGGTGCAAAGCTCCCACAGTTGAGCACATAGCTCTCATAGTTGAGCATGAAGCTACTGGATTAGACATTGTGGATTTTTTGATTACCTCATTGGTGTGGCATCTAGGAGTGTCATCTTGTAAAAGGTTCTTGATGAAGTTCTCTGAGTCTTGGAGGGAGCGAACGATCCTGCCATCAGTGTCGATGACAAGTTGGATGAGACACACATTTGTGGCCTGTGTCTCAAGAGCAAGAATATCACCGGTGGTTGTGATATCAGCTCATGTATGATTTACAGTATCCAATACATACTTTCAGGTCATCTGCTGATATGCAATACTACACTTGGCTCCTCTGCTATTGGCCCCTTCTTCCTTCTCTTGTCACTTGACTTCTTGGACTTGCCTTTGTGCTTCTTTGCCTTCGCTGCCTCTGCCTCAGGCTCGCTGTCATTGTTATCATCAAGGCCTAACTTGGCCTCATACATGGCTCCAAGATGAATCCTGAGATATGGAGCAACCAACGCACATAGTTGACTTGTAGATAGAGCCTTGAGATCAAAATCTGGGCCAGGTGGAGGGACACCAGCGGGCTGGCCTCAGCTACACCACATATCGTTAGTAGATTAGAAGTATACTGCAAAAAAAATGTACCAAATTTCTCACTGATCATCATGGGCATCACCTTTCTGTTCCTATCCCTGGCTGGCTTGCTGTTGCACAAGAGGATACCGTTCAGAGTGGTGGAAGAAGGGAGGAGCAAACTGAAAGTCTTGTCTTTGGCATGTATGACCTCCAAGTCTTTGTACTTGGAAATAATTTAGCACTAACACCTATAATTAATACAAGGTGCACTTGAGGATTGTGGTGAGCTCATCTAGCCAATACTTGATATCTAGTTGATGTGAGTTGATGAGGGCCTTGACCATGCCAGAGCCAGTGAACAGTCCTGATGCTTGGTGGCCTGCCTCTTCGTCACTAGGTGTCATATCCCGTATTCCGGACCTACATCCGATAATATTCCCACGCCTCATCCGGACCTTCAGATGTCCTATCCATGTCTCCAGTACCCATCCGGATCCCTGCACCTCTGCACATCCACATCCGCATGCCCACATCCAGATCCCTTATCCTTCGCAGCTAGCCTGCATCATTCATCCTTGTCCCGTCGCCCTAATGCCACATCCTATATATCCACACATCTTGTCCGGACCATATCCGATCCGGTCCGATTCGATGTATAGATCTGTTTACTATCCGATATACGATAAGCTTCTTAATTCATTTCCTGTGCATAACGTTAACACAGCCTATCCAGTATTCCTTGTTCCCGGTACCTCGGTTATACTTACTACCGGTATGCTTACTGATCCGTTAACCTATGCTTCATTTCCGACTCGCGTTTGATAACTTTGCTTATGCTTCATACATAGCCTCGGACCTTTGCTTATTGATCTTTCCAATAGTCACTTAGTATATAAACTCTTGTATATGTCCTGTAGTTCCTCAGTCTGAATATCATATTAGTCCTTGCACTAGTCTTCACACTAAGTCCTCATACTAGTTACTTCCTTGTGAATATCCACTTAGGCCTAGGGAGGAATTCCCTAGGCCGGAGCTCCGCTCCTCCGCTCCTCCGCTCCTCCGCTCCTCCGCTCCTCCGATCCTCTATTCATCCGATCCGAAACTCATCCGATCATCCGATCCTACGATCCTACCTTCCTCCAAGTTTCCGGAAGTTCATCCAGATCTTTCCCGTGGTCCTCCGGACCTATTCTGCTCCGGACATTGTCCTTGCAGCCTTACCTCTGTTTGCTTCTACTCAGGACAAGTCCTGAGTAGCCATTACACATATCCGTATCAGGACACAACCTCATTGTAATTTCCGGAAGTTCCTCCGGAACTTTCCTGCACTCATCCGGAAGTTACTTGCACTTGTCCGGAAAGTCCTTCCGAAGTTTCCCGCACCTTCGGACGTCCTTCGGACGTCTTCGGATCTTCTCCGGACATCAATCTGAAATTAAGGGCACATACTCGGGTAAGGGGCGCAGCGCACGAGCTGCAGCCAAGCCCCTCAGAATCAGTCCTACCCTTTGTGCATGGTCTTAACACTAGGGAATATTGTGACACTAGCAATGTGAATGTCATGGGTGCAATGCCAGTATGCAGCCTTGATCATAGTTAGTCTCTGGATCAAGGCCGCATGAATATGTCACTTACTAATTTTGTGAAAGCATTACAAACAGCCATCATAAGACCTGCATCAGATCATGATGTAAGGTCTCTAGTTGAACTCACCATGTGGGTGGGCCTTGTAATGAGCTTGTTGCTTCACCTTCCAAGCCTTTAAATCCACTGCAAAAGTTGTTAGGACTAAGAAAACAATAACAAAGACTGCAACACACCTAGCGACATAGCTTCTGATACTCCTTTAGGTGGGGGCCAGCTGTGAACCATGTCTGATGTTGGTTCCATAGGGACTCCTTCTAGGTAGCCTTTATTGACAACCCAACTTCAATAAGTAGGAGTAGCTGAATTATTTCTGCCATCCTCTGCACTGTGTGACTTAGTATGGGCAGCTGTATAAACAATTAGTTGAGGTATTGGATATAGACGAATGACTATGGCTCACCTGAAGTATTCTTGCCATGATCCTTGCTGCCATGCCCTGTGTCATGCAACTCAGTAGGGGTAGCTGTATTCACGATTAGTGAAGCTATAAAATATGAAAGAATGACTATCTCACCTGAAGTCCCATCATTGGGGTCATTTGATTGAATTTCAGAGGTAGAATTTACATCCTTGCTTGCAGCAGTGCTGTGTACTTCAGTAACCAATGCAGGAGCTGGTAGGCAACAAGTCAATACAGGACATTCACACTACAATAAACACTATACTTGTTACAAGTAACATCGGCTATATGGCCCCCCTATCATTTTCCCTTCATCCTCGCCTGCACCTGCCTCTGGCTTGCCCTTCTCTACCGACTATCCATTGACCAGATCCTTAGGACTGTTCCCGTCCCTCGTCTTCCCCCTCTCACACCAACGTGTGCATGTGCCTTTGGGCTATGACTTGTCTCTGACTTGTGCTACCAATGTGGCTTCCCTTATCTTGTCTTATCTTTCTCTTTGACTCATGTGTGCTGTGCATTGTACTGTTACCATTGGTTCGTTCAAACATCTCTTGGTCTCATTCCACATTCGACCATTCACCACTAATCCAGCTCTGCTGCCAATGTATCTATACCATTCCTGTCTCCCCTTTACCCTTACCTATAGTATGGTAGCCCTGCCCTTAACCCTCTCCACTTAGTATAAGTAGTCAGTCACCCTGTACTAGATTCTCTAACTTGAATCTACTCAATCTTCCTTGGAACATACTCCTCTCTGAAGCCTCTCAGCTTCAGTCTCTAGTATCTTTTCTTTAAGTGCTACTTGTGCTTAAAGTCTACCTCAATCATCTTTCATTGTTTGGACAAGACAGTCCACACTTTGAAGACTTCAGTGACTTTGAAGACAGCCGTCTTAGAAGTCACATGACACATGTGTCTCTGATATCTGCCGACTTATGTCACCAGTCTCAGTCGCTAGACCGGACTCTTCCGGTGACGTCATGAATGTTAGCAGACGACGCCCCTCTTAGGGCTCTGCATAACAGATCTATTTGAGTGTATAACAATACTTGATTCTACATTATCATCTTGGGTGTTGGCGGATATTTCATCATCTGCAAGGAGGCAGAATTCAGCACATGTCAATGAAGTGCCATTAGCAAGTTGAACATGAGGCAGGTGGGATTGTTGATCTGTAACGATGTAGAGACTAATATCTCTGTGGGCTTGCAGGGATCTAAAACCCCAATGCATCAGAAAACTGGGATTTTCCATGATTTGGCTGAGATGTCTGATAGCAGGCCCACCAGGCAAATCAAACAATCAGCTCATCAGATTTTGTCTGATTTCAGGCAGGTCTCATTTGAAATCAGACCATTCAGGTCCATCAGACAGTCAGTTGTTCAGACATGCATTACATCTAAACCATCATGCTGATCAGACACCTCAGCTGATCAGATTGACAGGTGCTCAGAAATCTCAGCTTATCATGGCTCTCATGATCAAGATAAAAATAATAATAATAATTACAGCTGATGAGATTTGAACTCTCAATCATACATGTACACCCTTAGGTCACATGACAACATGCACATTTCGAGTGCAGCATAATCACTAGGCTATGAGACCTCATATATTTCTAAGTTAGAATTCATATATATACCATGTTCACTAGACTTAAAAATATTTTTATTTCACTTCTTCAACAACATTGTTATTTTTGTCTCATGTCTTAATGAAAGTTGTAGTCCTAGTAGAGACAAGTCTACAGGCTAGTCTTGGCTTGTCAATTGGTAGTCATTTGAGCAAGACATAAGCAAAATAAAAACAAAACATCAGCGAATTTGTCAAAAATGCAAAAATTAAAAGTGAATAAAATCCTTGCATGTCTTAATGAAAGTTGTAGTCCTAGTTGAAATGAGTCTATGGCTAGTCTTACCTTGCCAATTGGTAGTCATTTAAGCAAGATATAAGCAAAATGAAAATGAAACATCGGTGAGGTTTGAATAGAAATTCTGAAGTTTTGCAAAAGTTGAATATTTAAATTATCTGACCTACTACATGGCAATGACACAGCTCTGCAGCTGTGGAGTGTCTGCACGATCAGATAGGCTGGGTATCTGAATGTTTGATCTTACTGATGTGTCTGACTGACCAATTAGGCTGCATATCTGTGTTTATGATTTGTCTGATGAAGCTGATGGGTATGAAGTCCTGACATAACTGCAATCCTGTGTGGGTCGATATGCTTGAGAGCCATGTGATCCTGAAAGGTTGATATCCTGTAAAGCCTGTTATGTTTGAGAAGCATGTCATCCTGTAATAATGATATCCTGCTGTGTCTGAAATACTCAAGCATCATGATGTTCTGATGAACTGAGAGTATGTTGTGTCTGACACTACTGTCTGACTGTCATTTTGACAATCTGGGATTATGATAGGTCTGAAATCAGACCAGTCAGGTCATACAGGTATGTTAGTTAAATCAGGGAAAATCCAAGTTTCCTGATGTGTCTCAATCACTTCCTAAATATAGCACGACTCATATCTTACCCAGTACACTTGAGCGCTTCATCAGCCGCTCACGCACATGAGCGCTTTGGTCACACATCCTCGGTTCCATCACTCATCATCCGTCCATCTGTTCTATGTCTGTTTGGTTCGTCAGTGCGTATTTCCGTTATATTCCCATCTATTCTGACATATCTCCGGCACTTATGGACATATTCTGTATGTTTTGTCATGGACCCTTATATTACACATTATCTCATATTCGCTTCGCTTCTCGGTTCGCTTTAGCGCCTGACAGCGCTTAACGCTACTTAGTATATATACTCACGCCTATATTGTATAATGATCATCTTTCTGCACGCACATCATTGGACTCTAAGTCTAAAGTTCTCTGTCACATCTACCAACCGACAATAAGTATCTAAGTACAATATGAGCACCCACCGCCGTACATTACTAGAAACTCTGTTATTGTGTTTTCCGACTCATTAAGAGTCACTCCGCTCCACCACCCACACACACGCATCGCCTCCGCTCAGCGCGCATTACCATTCATAGTCGCACATCGTCACTTGTTGTTGCTTGTCATCGCTCATTAGCACTTCACGTCACTCTCACTCGCTCATTGTTGTGCGCCTTACCAGGCTTGACCAAGCGCCCGGTCCAGTGTTTCCCTCCATATACAAACTTGGAGGAACCTTCTCAGTAGCAATCCCCTTGAGCCGACACATAGCTCGCTCATTGAGGATTACTTGAGTACATCTCATATCACCCATTTATACACACTACCAATTCCTTTTCTACAACAACATTGGGGGTCTTTTGAATCATTAATGAGTACCTTGAGAAACTGGCCTCAAAAATCTCCTCCTCAGCAGATGAGGTCATGGGGCCAGAATGTTTGGACCATACAAGCAGACGAGGCTTGGGTAGAGGACAATGACAAGTTGCAAATGACTAAGAAGTTAGTGGGGACACCAACATATTTGCAGACATAGCTTACTTCTTGTGGATCACCATCATTGTCATTGACAATAGCACTCTTAGACCCAATGTGATGACAGGGGCAGGGGCATTTTCGAGGGCAGGGGGACTAAAGTAATGGAAAATCAATCATGATTGACAAACTTTGAAAAAATACTTGCCTGAATGTTGTCTGTATCAGACTTAATATGAATGTCTGCTGCCTTACTGTGAGTCTTGACATGACAGGAGTCAGCTACTACAGACATCAAGGAAATAAAAAGAATACCTTGGGTGCATCAGGCAGAGGGAGACACCTGACATGACAACCTGAGTGAATAGTTAATGATTAGCAGTATCAGAACCTACCAGACTCAAAGACAGCACTAATACCATCCATACTCTCGACACGAAGACATCGGCCTCAAGCCAGAAGGACTCTATTACTGAAGATGCAGGGATAGAAGCAGGAGAAAGCTAACAATATGATGAATAGATGGAGCTAGACGAAGAACACAAGACATCAATGTGCACAGAAACCAACATAATCATAAATGACACTACTAATCTCAGCACTTTGCCAATTATCACCCCCATCTCTCATACACTCCTACCATAGCTTCATGTCCTTGGCTGCTCTGGCAGCCGAGTACACATTTACGATGATCAAACACCGGCAGACCATTCAAGTTCAATAACTGTATACCTAGAACAGTTGGCCCATCTTTGATAAGTCATGCATCTAAAATGGCCGACAGGAATGGCGGACCAGGGGGTACGTCCCATCCTGGGGCATTTGCAGACTTAGAGATGAGGCATGGGGAACAGGGGCCCCCTAGACTAGTTAGTACTGTCCAACATAGGGTAGCATTCACTTACACTGTATTATAGGGGAGGTTACTGGCGACTCCAATGCCAAGATGCAATGGGCTTATTATTTTTAGAACATTGTTCAACATTACCAAGTCATGATCGACAGGTGGCCCGAAAATGTTCTGTTTGCGAACCTCAGCAAGATATCTAGCGCCCTCCCTGAGCTTGAGATGCTCCTTTGGAAGTGGGAGTTGGGTACCACATGTTGGAAGACTTTGACTGACAAAGATTTTGAGAAAATCCATCTGGAGCACAATGAGAAGCTCGAGAGTGGTGAGATCAAAGATACTCGCCAACAGATTTGATCTGACAAAGGCAAGAAATGTAAGATGCCGGCAGCCACTGATGGAAACTCGACCCACCGCAAGAAGTACAAGAGTATAGAAACTATCAAAGACACTGACAAGGAAAATGACAAGGAAGAGGAAGAGGACACTCCTCATCAGCCATCTGATAGCACTTCTAACACCACCCCTACCCCTCATGTACCTGGCAGTACTCAGTTCAGCAATGATTCTGACACTCTTGCTCTCTCACATCCTAACTTCAACATTCCGCCTTTTGATGATTCTACCTTCAATAGCTCTACCTCCAATAGGCCCTCCCTTTGACTGTAAAGCTGCATTGGCTAAGCTAGACCAAATCTTTGGCCCCATACCCCAAGATGGCCCATCAACCATTGTGTCATCATCTGTTGGTCGTGGTCTTGACTTTCCTGTGTTTAACTTCTCTAACTGTGATATATTCAGCTCTATGTCCTGATACTTTTGCCTCGTACATTTAGACTATGCTATTGAATGCATGCTGCTCTATGTTCTCACCTTCAATTGTTTCAAATCTTTAGACTATGCTACTGAATGTATGCTGCTCTATGTTCTCACCTTCAATTGTTTCGAATCTTTTCACTATACTAATTCCTTACTTTGACAAGTTAACCTTCAGACATGTAGTAGTGATAACATATGTTTTGCTTGATTTTATTAACTTCGCAAAAGAACATAAGTGGGTGGTAACATCAGAAACTCCAGTAGGGTAATCACATAGAAAGAACATGGTTATCTCACTCTCTACATGGAAACAGTGAGAAGAGAGTGAGAACAGTAGGGAAAATCATAGGGTAACAGCTCGATATTCATACCATAGTCGTCCATCATGTCCTCAACCATCATGTCCTCAACCATCTTACAGTCCTCAGCTGACATTTCTGCATGGAAATGATGAGAGTGAGAAACAGTGAGGAAATGTTCTACAGTATGTACCTTGAATATGAGCCTGGCAACTTACTGCAGCTGCCTCGAGGCGCTGGGTTTGCTTGCCAGCCATCAACATGCGAGACTGGTGATTCCATCCTCTGAAATGGTGGGAGATGACAGATTTAGAGAGGCCTTTGAGCCTGGAAAAACCTGCCCCATGGGACATAAGTGATAGCATGGTCTGAGCACCCTCTGATGGGAGAAGGAATGAGGACAGCATACAGGACAGGCAGGTCGATAGGACAAGATCCGGGAAGTATTTTGAGAGAGTAAGCTTGCAGAAGGGCTAGAGTGATGGCTAGAGTAGCACCCAGCCACTTATATTGGTGATGATCATTGGCTATACCACCTAGCGACATTGATGGTGTGGAAGTAAGAATAGAGGGGCATAGGAAGCCGTTGTTGGGTGAGATTTGGATAAATCGGGGATGTTATGGACAGTTCTGACAGTGAGAGAGGGCAGGATATATAGCCGAGGACCACTTACTCTTTTTGGTGGGCTGGCTGGTAGGGATAGGAGGTAAAAAGGGCCTTTGGGGCAGGACTTAATGCTGGTGTGGGAGTTTGACTACATCTGAGCCTAATTAAACTTGGTGAGACACATATTCACCAAGCTTAATAAGGCTTACTTATTGGGAAAGCCAAATGGTGTTGGAATATTGAATTGACCTGGCATGTCACAGTCACACAGGGGTGTTGAATACTACAGTATCTCGTGAAAGTAGTTGAATTTCATTGCTCACATGGCACACAAAACTCATACTGAGGGTACAGGTAGGAGTATGGGTATCATAGCCCCATACCTATACCCATGATCTGCACAGGTTACCCACACTCATGTAGTATCCTTGTTCAGTTGGCCTAGGTATGAGGCAAATGAGTGATTATTTTCAGAGGGGAGAGATCCTGGGCTGGAGGGGAGGCATGAATGAATGATCATTTTGTAATTTTCTAATCCTATTTTATAGATATATCTAATAGTCATTACAGTCATTATTGGACACATTGGCTTACATTAGATAATTTGATTATAAGAGGATTTCTAACACCCATCCACCATGGGAAAATACCATATATGTATGGTCTAATGTTGGCTGATGGTCTTTCCCATATAAAAATTATTTTGATTGATGGACCATGCCCAACATATTTTATTTTGGACCCTATTCACTTGAGGAAAGACCAGCAAACATCAGCCAGACCATCTGAAAAGCATCCCTTAGGTGAAAACCCTTTTAGGTATAATACAACCTAAGAGGTACCTAAAATAGGATGACCAAAATGCAGGTTGCATGTGGGATGTTGGAGGGTATTTATGGCACAGCAATCAGTTGATCGAAGGAATTGTAGAGGTTTTGGAGATCCTTCAGAAGTGAGGTGTATGCCAAGTCACATAATGTTTGAGAGAATATGTGGATCACTGACTTTAGCTTGTCTTATTCAGATAAAGATGAGGGACCCTTGGATCATCAGTCAGTATATGCATCAAGTGGGATTGGAACAACTTACTGCATAGCACCAGAGGTCCTGCACAATAGATCCAACCTCAGTTATATGGAATATGGAGCATCTGCTAACTGGTGGGCATTAGGCTGTGTCATCTATGAGCTTGTTTTGAGGGTGCATAAGGCACATTTTGTATCTTCCTTCATTGCTATCTTACTAGTATCATCTTTTCAGGCACTCTTTACTACAAAGGTTGATACATTGTCTATGTTTCTGAGTGCTCCAGCCATTATAGGGTATCCAAACTGCACCCTGCCTTTGAAGGTATGTCTCCAAATATCACTCATTTGCTGAGAGAAGTAAGTTTTGTATTTTCCAACACCACCACTTATCTTTACAGCAGTAGCTACTGAATCCTGACCCATTATCATGATACAGATTTAATGAGGTGGTAGACCATCAATTGTTCTTACTCCCATGTGACGAGTCAGAATTCTCTGATACATACTCTCACAGCAAGTTAGATCTGATTTGTCTGAGAACATGATACTCAAAACACACTGCAGCACTCAAACACAAGGAACTGCCAGATTCGCTGCCAAATTTATGATACAACCCAAATACTCAGAAAACAGAAGTCTGGCATCGCTTTCCTTGCTGGGAAAAATCATGTGTTCCAAAGCTCAGTTGTGGATATCAATTGTGTGTGGTGGACCATAGTGTTATCATGGCAAGTCTCATTTATTTTCCGTCAAGGGTATAATTTATTTAGCTTTTTTTTGCCAACTTCTGAAGGAATGTTGGTTTTTATGGTTTGGACATTCCACAGGATGCAGAAATCAATCTCATTCAGTCTGCATGCAAGCAACAGTCCTCAGACATCAACATAGCTTTAGTAACTTGTATGCAAACCTTAGGCCATTGCGCAATTGAGAAAAGAGTCCAGAGTTCTCTGATTACTATACAAGAAGGACCTTGCTTTTAGGTGCACATGATCACTTTTTTGCAGTATGGTTGGACCTTGTTACTGATTCAGATCAGACTATTCATACAGACAGTAGCATTTACATTTTGTCATCACTATCTGGCCCACTTTCACCAATTGTCATACTGATTGCTACATGGGTGGTCTTACTCTGCTACCACTGTGTTTGTAATTCTCATTGAGCACTCAGGTATGTTTCTCATGAGTTGTAATTTGAATATATCTAATTCTAATATTCTATATAATTTCTGAGGGAAAAGCATCAACGAGAGACACTGACAGGTACAGATAGACTCTCAATCAACACTGGGTTTGTGTTCACTTTCAAAAACAACACAAAGCAAACATGACCTCTCTAAATAGTTCACAAAAATTGGGTCCAGGGTTCCTCAACTCTGGTGGAACCAGACCCAGGTTCACTTCTCAGTGCTCACTCAACCCCTGCTAAACTGGACTGAACCTGGACCATGGTGGCACTACCCAGATCACTTATAAGGCTGTATGGCAGAGCCAGGCATAGGTGGATGACCACATAGACCACTAGACCCAGTGTCTTGTTACTTAAGGGTCTTATATAAAAGTTGTGTTTAATAACAACATAATTATACATGGTGAAGACTTCTTGCTAGTTCTTAAGTCCACAGTCTCCAACTTTTCTACTTCATGGGAGGTAATGTAGTGAATTCTTGGGAGAATTTAGTTCTGGATAATTCATTAGGTTTATTTCAGCCTAGTAGGTCATGTTTCAACTTTGTCGTCCTTAGATATGTGTCTCACTTTCTGTTGAAAGAGAGAGTCTTATGTATACATGTAAAGCTTAGAATGAAAGCTGTTTGATGGTTATATAGTCAACCCCTGTAAGGTAGTATATAACTTTAAGAGTAGAATAATGATATGTCTTAGTCTTACTTCAAGACACTGTGCCTGCACTTTTATTCTCATACAGTTTGAGAGAAAAATGAAAAATGGAAAGTTTTATTTTATGGGTGAAAATGGGGTCCTTTATACCTTTTGGAATCCCCTTACTAAGTATGATTCTGTTAGATGGATTGGTAAGAATGTGGCTTACAAACCAGGTGATGAATCAGCTTTTACTAATATATATTATAAATACTGTGTAATCTTACAAAGAAATTATAAAGCATGATAGAAAGGTGCTGACTCTTCTCAGGGATTGGTCATGCAGAAGCTGACAAACTAAGCCTTTGGGTGAGCTGAATCATCCTTCTTACTAAGTACATTAGAAACAAAGTTCAGTATCTTACAAAGAACTTACAAAATATGATCAACCATGACTGAATATGTTGAGTTATGTTTAAATATTGTTACAAAGCATGACCAATCATGACTAAACATGTTGAGTCAGCTTAAATAGTGTTACAAACCAGAATATTCCTCAGTCACATGATGTGATGACAAATAAAATCTGGTGGCTGAATGAAGCCAAATAAAAATAAACAGTCAGAAATAAATAGAGATACAAAACTTGGTGGCTGAAAAAAGCCAAATAAAAAATAAATAATGAGAAATAGACAAAAGGTCATATGCTTGATACAAATACAAGGTAAAATAAGCCTGAAAAGTGAGAAATAGAATACAAGACAATGAAATAAAGGAAAAATAGAGAGGTAACTTAGTGACAGAGGGCTAGACAGTCTCTCATATCTTCCTTATCACTCTCTATATATATCTGACATAGTATGAATCACATACCATGCATGGTAACAGTCTGCCAGGAATTCAGAGTGTCAGACTTTCCACCAAAGTGAAAGCAACCTACTGTGAGCTCCCCTACTTATTTTGACATGCAGTACCATATTCTTTACATGAAATAAAAGCTATGAATATGTAGTAGAAATGAATGTAAAGAGACAGCAACATGTGACAGGAAGGCAACAAGAAATACTAGGGTGGTGTATTCTGCAATGCAAAGAGTGTAAGGACCTAAGTTCTTTAGGCCCTGACCATGCTCCAAAAAGTAAGATGCTTGAACAGATCAGATATTCAGAGCTGTCTGTGTGACTCACTAATGCAAAGAGCATCACTCTTTGCATCCAGGTCATGTAGATACATCCTCTTCATTTTACCATTTTGTACTCTAATTTGTGCTCACATCTTCATTCTGCCACCAAGTATTTTCGTCTCACCACCAAGTATTTTCTCTTTGCTACATACTATTTTCACACTTAATCCAGCCCAGACAAGTATTCCAAATGTATAAATACTGCCCATGTACACTTATATCCAGTAGCAAATTCTATACTCAAACCCCTGCTCCAAGAATAACTGAAAAGCCTCCTAGAATGTCTCTGTCTCAAATGTTTCCCTATTTTGTGTTTATCCTTACACCTCTTTCATCCTGAAACTCATCCTTGTTCACTTTTCCCTTCAAACTCATATAGCCAATTTAAAACAGTGAAACTGAGTGAGAAATCTGTGTGTATAATTGAGGATGTGCTATAGCATCATCAATTATAATGGGTATGTCATCTAGATGACATAAGGTAAGTGTGAGTGAGTCTGTGCACAAAGGTCTTTTTCCCATCTAATGGGTCAACCCTCTAGGCCCCAGTATCATAATCCAGCTATAGGTCTATCATACTCAGTCCGTGATACCCACCAGGCAGGATTTGGGAGACCAGATCATATGTGATCATGCATCGCAGATAGAATTCAGTCATTGTGGAGTTAGCAGATCAACTTGGAAGATGTGTTGAAATTGTGAATATGTAGTCGGAAACATTACTGGTCATAATAGAGTCCTTCCCTTCCATGGTCTTATCTTTCATTCCATACTCCATTATCTCCTCCATAATATCTTCATCTAGTGAGGATGCCAAATCTCCAGAGAATGAATTCACCGCCCTTTGCATTCTCCTGAATGACATCAACATATTGATTCCTCCAGACAAGGAAATGTGTTTTCCTAACAGCAGGAAGAGTGGTGCCAGAGGTGGAACAACTTCATGGTATGTGACATTCTCCATCACTACCTTTTTTATTGATTCAGCATCAGCCGAAATTCACTGCCTGTATGGATGCTAGACATATCAAAGGCCTTGACTTGGCATTATCTAAAAAGGAGGCAGCCAAAGATTTATAATGTAAGCTTGCTGCCAATAATTTTATAGAGAAGATGAAGATCATTAAGGAGGCTGCATCATTGTAAGCAGTGAAGAAGGGAAAATTGAAAAAGTATGATATGCAGGACAACAGATCCAGAAATAGAGGAGCAGGGTGGGCCAAGGGCTGGGCAGAAGTCAATGATGTTCTGACACCACTAAGCCATACTCGGAGGGCCAGGAAGAGCATTCTGCCTGTGTCTTCTGCTTCCAAGGTAGAAATCATGGAGGTCCAAAAGGTGTCCAAGGTACTCAGTTTGTTAGCACTCTTAATGTTTTACTAATAGTAAATATTCTTCAGTCTAATTGATCCCTCTGCTGAGGAGGGTTCTGTGATCATCAGTCCACCCCCTTCCAATACATCCCTCCATTTCCCTATGATTTTGATATTATTCAGATCACTGTCCTGGATGGAAGTAGAATCACCCAGGGCCAAATGAAGCTGGAGTCCAGATTGCAGCCTTATGTTCTTGTGCCATCCTTGAAATGTAAACTGATACAACTTGACAATTACAAAGCTCAGAAGACAACAAGTATGTGAGGGTGAGAGTCTACAAGCTGATCAGAGCAGTATCAGTCCTTGAGTCAATGATTGGAGATATTAAAGCAAAAATAATTCAAATTGATGTGCACTGTCACAGGAAGCACCACAAGCTATAGTCCTTTTTCATGGAGTCTTGTACATTACAAATACTATAGTGTATTCTATTGGCTGGGTCCTCACTCATAGAGCAACTACTACATTTGATGTGAATTTAATGATTTTCTGGTGCTTAAATCAGGGCCTAAAACTTGCTACCACTAAAGTACCCCCCATTCCCAATGCTTCTGATACTATGGTGAAGGAGCATTCCCATCTCTTTCATTACATTTCAGATCTCTGTCTAAGAGATAACATTAACTCTGGGATCAAATTGCAGCCAATGTTAATAATGATAGAGTCTTATTTTCATGCCACTACCACATAGTGTGATAATAATGCACTTAAGAAAGGTTTGCAGGAAAATTTTGTGAGGCCTTAAGTCTAATGATTCATCAAAAGACATTTAAGTGGGTAGAAGTTAAGTTAGATATGATAGAGCTATTAGTACTTATAAAGGTAGGTAACTTTACTACTGTACCACTAAGGATTTTCTTAACTGATAATATAACTTCATCTGGCAGTAATTGAGAAAGAGACCTGGGTCATACCTCAGATGATACAGTTTATTAGAAATTGACAAGACACAAAGAGTGTCTAAATTAAAGGAATTTTTGAAGAATGTAGGGACTTAGTTAACTAAGAGATAGTTCTAAATGAAACCCAGTAGATTAAAGTGAGGAATATGAGCAGTACCTACAATGCTCATATAGGAAAACATAAGGTGCATAGACCAGGCTGAAAATGATAGATTAGCTGAATATATATGGCAGTACCTATAGAGTTCATATAGGGCATGTGAATGATATCAGAGATGAAAGATAATAAGAATGATGGCTTGTGGAATGACTCAAATGACTTAGATGTTAATACTCATTAATAGTATAATAATATGTTACTTGATCACTTGTTGCATTTTCTGTAGGAGTGGCTAGCTCCATTCATCAAGTTCAGATCTATGAGTCTGAAATGTACCAAGGATATGAATGGTAAGATGAGATTGAAGTGGGCCGCTTCTAGAGGCTACTAAGAGACCAGAAGGGATTAGACTAGAGTCCAGAGTGAGTTGCTAATTTATTAAATGGTGTAGTGAAGTTGTACAGTACCTAGAGTCCAGAGTAAATTGCCAAAGAGGCAGGGAGCACTGGACTCTGGGATATAGGCAACATATGGTAAACAAATGTAAACAGACAAGCCACAATCAAAAGGTAAGTAATAACTCGACCTAGGGACATCCTAGGGAGATCAGGAAGTCATGTAAATAGTAAGTAAAGTGCCAGGAATAATACCATGAATATGAAGGCACAATAAGACACATATAAGACATAGAAATGCATACTGTAGAGGTAAATAATCATATAACTAACAAAGAACACTAAGAAGGATTTTATACAAGACAATTCAGACATGCAATCTTTAAACCTTCTTTAATATTGATATATCAAGGTTACCTTACTTATTAAGAAGTTAGTAGACAATGTTCTAACTTCTGGGTATACTGATTGTTAATAAGATTAGTATCAGCAAAAATATCTTAGTAATGAGTACTATTGAGAACTATATGACTATGCTATTTGGCTATCCAGTCATTCTCATCTAGTTGTTCATACAGAAGCTATCTAACTTTCCTTCACACTCATGTCTTTGTTCCAACAGAACACACTCCTTACTCATAGGTTTGTCCTTAGTGAACTCATCCCTGTCATCATCAATGATCTTATTTCCAAAGTTCATAGTCTCCAAAAAAACATGTCCAGCCTCCAACTGGGCTTTAGCAAGCAGCTTGTCATATCCCATATATTCACGCTTCTCTTCTGGACTTTGGACCCTTAGATCCGATCCGGTCTGATGCTTCCGATCCAATATCCAATAAGCTTCCTATTTCATTTCCTGTTCATTTAATCTTAAACACAGCCTATTCGGTATTTCCTCTTCCCGGTGTTTCAGGTTATACTTATTACCAGGTATGATTACTGATCCGTTAACCTATGCTTCATTTCCAACTTGCATTTGATAATCTTTGCATATGCTTCATACATAGCCTTCGGACCTCTGCTTACTTATTGTTTCGTTATCCTCTTAGTATATAAGTCCGTATATATGTCCTGTAGTACCTCAGTTCGAATATCATCTTATTTTGTCCTCTTTCCAGTCCTCTGGACTTGAGTCTTATCAACTCTTGTCAACTTCCAAGACTTCGGATCGATTCCGATAGTCTACGTATCCGCCTCTATCTTCGGATAGTCTATACTCTGTTCGTTTCTAGTCCGGATCTGTCCGGATTAGTCTTATACATGTTTCCGATATCCGGAAGTCATCCGGATATACTATGAGACCCATCCAGACCTTTGGACGCGTGATTGTTAAGTCTTTGAAATAAGGGACAGTACTTGGGAAAGGGGCACAGTGTATGAGCTGAGGCCGAAGTCCTTTGGATCCGATCCTACGAGAGTACGACCTTAACACAGCTCCTGAATAGATTTAAAATTGTCTAATTATAGTGAGCAAGAGACATCATGAGAATAAGTGTTATATCTTGAATCTGGTGCTGTTCTTGCTCCCTGCAAAGCTGTAAATCTCATATTTAAGAGAGTAATGATTTGGTAGCATAAAGATCCATAGAAATACCGAGAAGAGTTATGGTAATCCTCAATGATGTTGTCATTCATTTTCTCAGGGGGACCATAATGGTGGTAGTGTGAAATCTGGGCAAGGACACATTACATAAAGAGTAAAAGCAAGTGGCAGCAAAGACCAATCAATACAAGGTTGGAGTAATAATAGTGCAGATGAAAGGATCCACATAAGAACCATAGATGATCTCAACAATGACTTCAGACATTCATTGAGAGAATAAGAAAGGTGGAGATTTAGACTAAAAACAAATAGAATAGCAAGCACATTGTTTTGAACTGAAAGAGAATGACATAAAAAGGAAACAGATGTCACTCAGGTAACCTAGAGAGGAAGACATTTACTAGGCTGTCCAAAGTAGGCCAGCTGATTTCTGGAAAGTACTTATAAATCAGTTTATAATCAACTTACTATGCATTTCTATGTCTTCTATGTCTCTCATTATGCTCTTATAGTCATGGTATTACTCCTAACACTTCACTTACTATTTACATGACTTCCTGACCTCCCTAGGATGTCCTTAGATCAAGTATTTACTTACCTTTTGATTGTGGTGTGTTTGTTTACATTTGTTTATCATACATTGCCTATATCCTAGAGTCCAGTGCTCCCTGCCTCTTTGACAACTTACTCTGGACTCTAGGTACTGTACAACTTCACTACATCATTCAATAGATTGACAACTCACTCTGGACTCTAGTCTATAGATGTGGCCCACTTCACTCTCATCTTAACACTAGGTACCTCTTACTCTCTTGCTGATAAAGATTACTGGAAGTCTAACCATTATATTATACCTTGTCATTGCCCTACTTTGAGCACTAGTGATATCTTTCTCATCTCCAGAGATATCTACATCTCTTTGTTCAATACTCTTTCTCTGTCTAGGAAAGATGGTTCATGGAGAGATAATGTCATAGAGTTTAGTATCACCAATCTTACCATCAGGTATACATATTACAAAACCTTGCAATTATATTTATCTCTAGCTCATCTCTTCTTTATCCAATAAATTCATTAAGCACTTTGGCCCTTTCTCCATTGCTCTACTTTCATGCCTGTCTTTCAATCACTTGCCTATATTTCCTGTCTGTCACTATAGGTTTTTTGGTACATCAAGTAACTGTGTTCCCTAGGATAGTGATGGTCTTCCTATGTGGGACAGAATCTGATGTTCTATCACCCACCACCTGGGGTAATAATGTCTCCTAATCCTATGTTTCCTAGCTATTGGATTTGTTTACTATGCCTTTTGCCTTATTAGCTCAATCTGACACACTATATGCATTTACCTATTTTCCTTGAACAAACATCCAAAAAAATGAATTAAAAAATAGAAAATTCTATGTATTTTACCTATGGGAACACTGAGAATAAATATATAATGTATTACAGATCTTCTGTGGGAGCAATATTTTCTATGAATGGTCTTTGGAAGAGCAGCTTGTAACCACACCATTTTTCTCATCTATGCTTTCAAAATGTTCTGTGGATTACAATGCACCATAATTTCAGCCAGTTCATCCTGTGTTTCATCCAAAAACATGAACAGATAATTGAACAAATAATTTCCTTTTTTTGAACAATGTTTCTCAGTAGAAAATCTGACAAATTCATAATATTTTCTTTGTATATTCATTCAAAAGGCATTTGTGAAACCTTTTCTATATTTCATGAAACAAAATGAACAATGATTACAGCACACTCCATTTATGCAATAATCACAGGGACGATGGAATCATTCTAGTAGTAGTGCGTAGACAGCAAATAGATGAATAGCATACCAGCATCTTTGCAAAGGCTGTCCGATTTCGAGTTGCAATTGCAGTATCACACTCTATCAAGGGCATGGGTATTGACTTCAGGTGGGGCAAAGGAGGTGTGGGGTGTACAGGTACTGAAGTTGTTCATGCCTCCTGTAGAGTGAGGCTTTTTCACAGAGGTCTTGACCATTTGTATTTGTGTCAAAGTGGGGCCAAGATAACAAGGAAGAATGAAATTAGGTGGCACATATCTCTTTATGAAATAAAGTGCATAGGCACATGTGACCAAAATTCCAATGTGTACTGCAGGAAATGTTTCACTCACTATGCAGATGTGACTAAAACACTATACTGCAGGAAACACTTCACCAAGTAATAACCACTTCTGGATCCTGAGTCAGCTTGTCTTGAGAGCACAGTAAACTTCACCTGCTGAGTTTTTATGTGAAACATTCTGTTACATTTACCTCTCATCTTCATAGGGGACATCTGAGCAGTTGGTTTGCACATATTTGTGCTGAAGAGGTCTTTGGCATGCCTGCATAAGTGAGACTATGAAAAAAAGCCTGTGAAATAAGAACTGCCTTACCTGTACCACAGGAGCAAACTAGACACAAGTGAGTATTTGATCTCTACCGTCAGCACCACTAAGACAATAATATGACAGATACAGCATACTGGGATATTTACTGCCTAAAACCCCTTGCTCAACCTACTCCTCCCTTTCCTGGAGGTCAACTGGACCACTGAAATGCAGTTGCAAATGCTTGTTGTCCCTGAGCTCAGTTATAACAGCACAAGGTCCTGAACTTGACTAAGCATACCGAGTTTAAAAACAACATGCCAAATGTGAATACAATATCATGGAATCCAGTGAATATAAGTATAATCTCAACATAACCGGTGACAAGACACAAGAGCCATGAAGTATGCAGGACACTGGAAGGGTTAACTTGAAAACAACTGAAAGTGAAAGATCTATCAAAGTCTACCTTCTCTTTACTACTCACTCCACCAAAGTCAGTGTTAAAATCAAATATGGTACCCCTGATCTACATCAAGTAAGAGATGCAGATACTCACAATGTAGGGAATGAGTGGATATGTGCACTGTGTGCATGAAAAATGACACTGAAATGTTGTATGGATTGATCCAAATGCCCTTCTCTGTCATGTTCATAATGGGAAAATTTTAGAAGAAAACAATGAGTGCTAAGATCCCACTATACCATTGTTGTGAATAAGAAAATGAGGTTTAGAGTTGGGTTCTCTATGTGAGTGAGAGCACTTCAGCCTTCAGGTGACTTGCTTAGTAAGCAGTTTGGGTCAGCACCATGCAATTGTACACCAATATCAACTTTACACAGCATATATCTCAAGATGGCCTCATAATCAACATACAAGCACAGATGTATACTCTGGTTATACATTATATACAAACAACCATGACAAGGTCACCACATCATGCACCATATGACATCACACCAATGCTGAAATGCCTCCAGCTAATGAAATCCAGTGTTTCCACATGCTGCAGATGGCCATTGCAATGATTGCTCAACTTGTTATGGGTCTTATAATTGCCTACATGACACTATTTCTTGAGAAACAGCCCTACCATACCTCACTCCTCACTGGACATGCATGGGTGCAAGAACTCACTAATGAACATCCTGACTGAATCAAGACTAAGCTTGGAATGAGGAAGCATATTTTTCATGTCCTCATACATGAGCTTCAGACTTGTGGGCTATGGGATTCAAAATATATTCTGCTTGATGAGTAAGTTTCCATATTTCTATATACATGTGTGATAGGGCTTTCAAGCTATCATGTTGCAGAACATTTTCAGCACTTACACACAACCACACAGAAGTATGTTCATATTGCAATATATTCATTATCTTACATGTCAGCAGATATTTCAAGAGAGTTCTGCTTGCTCTGTCTTCAGCTCCCTTGTACAACAAATTTGTATATCTTCCATGGGATGGTACATACATTGCCTATTGTCCATCTGTGGCAGAAAGACAGCTTTCACGAAACCAAAAAGGTTTTGTCAGCCAAAATTGTCTTGCATGCTGTTCATTTGATCTTCAGTTCCAGTATATTCTCAGTGGTTGGGATGGATCAACCTCAGACTTGACTCTCTACAATAATGCCTGTTTTACTGACCTGTACATTCCATGAGGGAGATACTACCTTGCAGATGCTGGGTTTGGAATATGCAGTTCACTTCTCGAGTCAGATCTCAAGAAGGGAGATTAACTTGACCTCCAGTGAGCTGATTAGGGCAGGGAAGATGTAGATGAGGGTTTTCAATGTCAGGGAATTGAATGGTGAATGGTGAAGGAATCAAGTTGATATCTTCAGTGGATCTTGAGCTATAGTGATTTTGAAGCAGTTACAGCGCAGGGCTCATAACCTGTTAAGATGGAAGTAAAGTAGGCTGCTTCTAGAGGCTACTGAGAGACCAGAAGAGATCAGACTAGAGTCTAGAGTAAGTTATCAAAGAGGCAGGGAGCACTAGACTCTTGGATATGGGTGACATATAGTAAACAAATGTAAACCGACAAGCCACAATCAAAGAGTAAGTAATAACTCGACCTAGGGATGTTCCAGGGAGGTCAGGAAGTTATGTAAATAGTAAGTGAAGTGTTAGGAATAATTCAGATCCCTATAGAAGATATGCTAAGAGGCTATCTCATGCCCACCATGCAGTGAATGGCAGAAAGGTTACACAAAAAGAAGTACTCCCCCTGGAAGATAGGAGATAAGACATGGCTCATAGCTGTCCAATCTCTTGACTACACTCCCATCTAGGAAACTTGCACCCCAATGTTATGGACTATTTTCTGTGACAGCAGTCTTATCTCCCATCACCTTCTCCCTGGAGCTTCCAAAATAATGGAAAGTTCACCCCACTTTCCACACTTCTTGAGCTATCTTCCAATCATGAAACAGAAATCCACAGTCCAAACTACCCTGAACCACCCCCAGATATAATCAATGAAGAAGAAGAATACAAAGTAGAAGCTATCATTAGACATAAAAGAACTGGAACACGAAGGCGCTATCTGGTCTCTTGGAAATAATACTTTTCTGGAAGCAATGAGTGGGTTCCAGCAGAGAATCTGGAAAATGCTGGTGACCTCCTTACTATGTATAAAAGGAGGCATCATCTGAATTAAACTCTTATCAGACTCTCACTTCTAACCCTCACTTGATATGTACTCTACTGTCTTCACCTCTTACACTAGAAACGCACATTCCTCTCCACCACACACACCTTCGCCCACTGAATCCTCTCTGAGCAGCATGCTCTCAAACTCTGACAGAGTCCTCACAGCAAGGGATACCCGATACTCCACAGCCATCACCTCTGAAATCAACATCGTTAGAACTGCTCACCTTATTAAGCTCACTGTCGCTGCCCTCCCTAAAGAACACTTCCACATACGACTCACTGTCACTAATTTTCAGAAACATATCCACATGCTCATGCTTCATCTGCTTCCTTACTCTTTTAGGAATGATGCTATGGAAGCTATACACATTCTATAGAATAGAGTGTGAAGTTGCTGATGAAGAACATGCTCATCAAGTCCAGATCTACATAGGACTTAGATGCTCATGACTATTCTGATGATCCTGTCTACTATGCCAACTAGGATCATTGAGGTCCTAGCTGGTGACTTCAACCATTGTATGGGGTAATGTTACAATAACATTCAGCCCTTATTCATTTTCCCTTTATCTCTGATCAAAGTGGGCTGCCTGCACTATCTTTGCCATCTTTTATCAAAGTGTGCTGTCTACACTATCTTTGTTATCTCTTATCAAGTGGGCTGTCCGCCTCATGTTCCCTTATCTTGATAACCATCATTTACAAGCTCTGCTTAAACATTCACTATACAGACATGTAACAAATTGATTGTATTCCTCACTTTAATATACTGGGTTGTACCTGGAACTTCTCCTTCAGTAGGTCTCCAACCTTATCCCAGTCATAACAGCTTGTTTCATATCAGTATCCTCAGTATCAATCAATGCTTGCAGTCAGCAAATTTCAACATTGAGTCTGATAATCTCCTCCCAAGTGCAGAGAACCTTGAAATGTTTTACTGCCATCTCATGGTGAGTGAGGTTTGTCCATGGTTTGGTGAGTATCTGGTATTGTGAGTATTTGAGAAGGTTGAACTTGCCAAGTACTGCATATGATATGACTTCACTATATTGCAGTGTGGGTCATCAGGGATTTTGCAAGACAGCAAGTTTATTATACTTGTCAAGTGCAGAGCAGATTGCACCAAAATGCTTCATAATGGCTTTGGACATTTGTTTCCAAAGTTTATACACAAAACCAGTGAAATTAGTAGTATAAATGAATGAAATCTAGAATGTACCTGTTGATGCTAGATTAGCTTTTGATAGTTCAAACAAGTGCTGTACAATCAGACTTTTGAGTCCCTCAATAGTGTGAATGAAGTGCCAGTGATGGCTATACTCTAGAGTCTTGACATATTCCACATAATCAGGTATCCAATGTTCAGGTACCCCAAGGCAAATCTTGCGATCTTCAACAACATTGATCTGGGCTTGCAGCCTGCACTTGGCAGCATGATGAACTGCATGTCTCCATTTTGTAGCCTGTGCCACAGACATAAATGCTAAGGCCAGAATTTGGCATGAATGATGACTGATTGTACGAGACAAATTGATCTTGGCGGGAGGCCTTAAAAGCATTCCTGAAATATTAAGTTAAATTGTGTATGTAATTAACAAACAAAAATAAACTCACTCATACTTGGCCAGCTTCTCAAGTGCATTTACATATTCAACTATCAGCACATCATGTTTAGGCTTTGACCCCACAGCATGCAGATATTAAAATTCTTCGTCAATCCAAGAGTCAAAGTCCAGTACCTCATCAGGGTACATTAGACGATATGCTTCAATCTCCTTCATATAGTTGGCAATTATCATAAGTGCTTGTCAGTAGTTATTGAAAGACAGTGACCTAGTTTTCATTCAAATTACAGAACAGCATGCATATAAGCAAAGCACTTACTGAGTTCAAGATATTGGACATAATGGAAGTGTGAGGCATGTCCATATAAGTGATGCTACAGTATTAGAGCCTGCAAAGATGTGTTCACAGGTCTCCAAGTCTTCAAGTCCTGGTCCATGAAGATAAAGCAGATAGTGTTGGAGTTGACATTTTGCGGTTGTGTGTGTGTCCATAGAAAGCATTGACAGCAAGAAGTAGGTGGTGGTCTGCAGCCTTGTCATGGATCAAGCTTGCAGTGACTGTCTTTGCTGAACTGCAGCCGATGCTGTTGTAAGGACATTCCGGGTTTGCACAACATTCTGACAGGCGCCATATCACATTTGAATGATTGGCCAAGTGTTTCATTGGAAATCTGTGATCTCATTCAAACATCAGTGCATTGCGTCCTGCATCTGCCACATTATGCCACAGAGCAGGGCATAAGAGACCACATTGATCCTCCATGAAGGAAGTGCAGCTCTTGACCTCCTAGCCTTCCTGTGAGATACAACCAATGGTCAGTTCTAGTGCAGGGACACAATACTGCATGATTGGTCACAGCGATCCCCCTCAAGGTCCACAATGGATAGAATACGGTCATGCCTCCTGCAGTCATCAATGTCATGTCTGCAGTGGTATGCGAGGATATGATAACTTTGGAGACACCCTCACCCAAGGCCTCAGACACAGTGATCTTCAAGCCACCATGCTGAAATTCGCAATGGGAGTGGATGACCTTGGTGTAGGTGTGGTTTATGTGTGTGTCAGCCACTTTGTCATAGTGTAGGGTGTCTATGATGAAATTCGCAAGCAAGGGGCCAAAGTCAGAGGGAACCACAATGTTAAGGTTCGTTGCACAGCGACTGTCATCCTGCCACATCTGCATTGTGCAGGAGCTGTTGATCACTGCTAATGTGGTGTGCAGCATAAAATGAAACTCAGCTATGTGTTCCTCCATGAATGGCCGCAAAATTCTGTCAAACCGGCTGATGATACAATCTGTTCTGACATGTTTGACCTCATGATTTGTCCCTTGCAGGGCTAGCATATCAGTTATGAGTGGGAGGCATTGGTAAACCATTTTCATGAGTGGAACTTGATGGAAGACTGTAAGTTCCTCGCATCAGTCACTTAGTTCATAGATGGTGCGCGCAACATACATTCTTTCACTGGATTGTTCATGGTGGGCACAAAACTTGTGTTGGTCGTGGCTCAAGACTGGGTTGAGTGACAAATTGATTTGGTCAGCGAATTCAGAGCCTTGTCATGTCTCAGCATGGAATCCTCCCTCACTGATGAATCACACATGATTTTCTTCAAGCAATTTTTACAAATTCAAAACAGGGAGAATGTCAGATGGTTGTTACAATTTGCCAGCGAACTGAGTATTAGCCGAGTGCACTATAGCTATTTGTAAATGATTATTAACAACTCAATATGTGGGGACCTGTGCCAGATACATATGGCAGGTATGGTGGCTCCGACATGGCAATATGTGAATTTCTGGATTTGGTAATTTTGGTGATGTTGGAGCAGATCTGGCTCTTGGACTCTGTTTGAGGTATTGCCACAATGGGACAGGCAAGTGCAGGTTCATGTACACACTGGTAACAACAACATTGATCCGACAATCTTCCAGAGGCAGAACTTGTCAGTAATGTTAGTGTCGTGGGACGTGATGGCCAAGCAATGGCATGGAGGCACTCTTAGTTTCAGAAAGCATACTGTACAGTGAACAAAATGAAAGCGGCAGAGTTAACAATGATATCATATTCCGGACACCATGTCTGTTCTGCCAGACAACATGCCAGCAGCGCCTACCCAAAACACAGTAGCTCCCAGACATCCCAATATTGTTCCGCCAGTGCCTATCCCCAGAAATTCTCTCCTGGACCAAACACCACACCCTTTCTACCACCACCAAATTCTAATCCACATTGAACGAGTCTGCCGTCACATGTGCAGTGGCAAAAGGTGGAGAAACAAAATGAGGGTATATTGCTCTGTTCTGTACAAAGAGTTATATTGGCAGGTTCACTTGTGTCTTGCAAACTCACGTAGTACAAGATAAACACCTGGAAGGTCACAGTTTACATGAGCCATGATGAGTCGACTGTGTAAGAGTATGAAGACCAGCTGTCGTATTGAGTCTGGTGGATGTGGATCTGGGCGTTTGATTGAGCACATTCTCGGCAATGATAGTTTCTCACAAGGCACACACCCCATCTTAGCCTGGACCTCTAACCTGACAAAACAGCAAAAGTCATAGAAAGACATACAGTGCAAGTCCTGGACCACGATACCAGTAATGATGAATCTGGTGCATGCTAATGATCTCTCCAACACGGTTGGTTTGAATCTGCAATGAAGTTTGCTCACACTCATCATCATCAGCAGTGTCATCTCGTGGCCCAGGCCCAGCATAGGTGTCTTTCACAAATGACAAGAGGAGACCTGAAAGCATTGGAATGGTCTCGTGGGAGGAGATGCCATCACCAAAACCGTGTAGGTAATGGGCAGCTTGTTGGGCATGTATTTGTTGCTGGCAGATGTACTGAGACAGACACTTATGTAGGATCTTCTTTGCTCCTGCCAACTGTCATATCCCGCATTCCAGACCTACATCTGATGATGTTCCCACGCCTCATCCGGACCTCCTGTCCATGTCTCCAGACCCAATCCTCTATCCGTCCAGATCCCTGTACTCCTGCATCTAATATCCGGATGCCAAATCTTATATCCACATCTCCAGATCTCCTGGATCCGACCTATGCTTCATATCCGAACCCAAAACCTTAAATCAGCGCTCATCCCCTTATGGTAATCACCTGTCTCCGGACGTCTGAACATCTGGATCCGACCTGCGTCTATCTTCCGTGCCTTATCCCTTTGTATGTTCCCTCTCTAGTTAGACAATACTCATTTTCTGTACCTCGTTTCATTTCCGCCTTTATTTTCCTATGTCTTCATCTCCGGGTTCATTTACTATTTTCCGATGGACTAGTGTTTGACTTTTCTATACACTCCGTCCACAGCCTCACATAGCTTTGGACTGCACTGACTGATTCTCCATTAAGTCCTCAGTAGTATATAAACCCCAGTAGATACTCCTGTATTTCCTTAGTCTGATTATTACACATATTAGTCCTCGCACTAGTCTTTGCACTAAGTTCTCATACCAAGTTCTAGTCCTCCGACTTAGTCAATATCCATCTCAGGCCTAGGGAGGAATTCCCTAGGCCGGAGCTCTGCTCCTCTGAGTTTCCGGAAGTTCCTCCAGAACTTTCCTGGGGTCCTCCGGACCTATTCTGCTTCACCTCTGATCCTTCACTCCTCCGCTCCTCCACTCCTCCACTCCTCCAATCCTTCACTCCTCCACTCCTCCAAACCTTTGCTCATCCAATCATCCATTCCTCTGAGTCTCCGGAAGTTCCTCTGGAACTTTCCCGCGGTCCTCCGGACCTATTCTGCTTCGGACTTTGTCCTTGCAGCCTTTCCTCTGTTTGCTTCTACTCAGGACAAGTCCTGAGTAGCCATTACACATCTCCATATCAGGACGAAACCCCATAGTAATTTCCAGAAGTTCCTCCGGAACTTTCCCGCACTCCTCTGGAAGTTACTCGCACTCGTCCAGAAAGTCCTTCCGAACTTTCCCGCGCTCGTCCGGAAGTCCTTCAGACTTCCTTGGACTTTCTCCGGACATCATTCTGAAATTAAGGGCACATACTCGGGTAAGGGTCGCAGCGCATGAGCTGAAGCCAAGTCCCTTTTGAATCAGTCCTACCCTTTGTGCATGGTCTTAACACCAACTGTGAGTCCTCAGGATGAGAAGGCACCATGGCAACTGCACGGGACATAAGAGACAACATCTCATGTGTTTTGAGGTCCATCTTTGTAATATAATCTGTAATGTAAAACATAGTGGCCTTTCCAGAGAGAATACATCTGATATTGTGATTGTGCCTGCAGAAAACAAGGATGGAAGGATTATAGTAGTTTACCATACTGTCATGACACTTCAATGCGATAGACTTACTCTCCTCATCATAATAGGATATGTTGATGACTTCATGGGGGAAAAGAAATCGGCACTGCTCATCATTGCCATATTTATGACATACGCAACAGCACATGTGATGTTGCAGAGCTTCTCTGCAGCACTTGGTCTCGGTGGCCATCACGGATTCCCATTCATTACATAGCATGCTGTCAGCCAGTTCATCTTGAGGAAGAGGAGGGATGGGAGGACACTGTGTCCACAGCTCAAACCGGGGGTCAATCTCAATTTCCACCTCAGGTAGCTCATGACGACTGATATCCTTGAAGAACATGAAGAAGTGATCCTGGTAAGCTGTAGATTGCATATGTGCATGCAATTCTGTGGGGTTCAGTGCTCCCAACAACCAAATTTCGAAATGGCCATGAAGGCTCCCTCGTTCTGTGAACTCACTCATGCTGTAGAATGCCTCAATATGTCCTAATATACCCCCACACTCAGATGAAGTCCTGCCATCAAAATCCCATCCAAACAAGTGCACAAAAAGGGCAGTGATAGCAAACTGGAAGAAGTTAGCTGCAGCAACAGGATCTTGAGCAAGATGGATGGCACGTTTATGTGAAGGAACAAGTGATGGAAAGTGTTGTAGGACTTAGAGTCCTTATGGCCTTGTAAAGGCTATTTTTGCAGCATCCCATAAGTCCTCACATTGTGTGCACTAATGCTAACGCAGCATGCACCTTTTCTGCTATTGGCCAACTGCCATGGCTTGTGCGCATGTATCAGATCGCACCGGCTTTTCATCAGGCTCTGTTGCACTGTTCTCCTCCCTTCCTATCCATGTCCTCCACTTGTCTATTGGTGTGTATTTTACTTGAATTGGATTAGACTGACCATATTTCCGATGCTATAACAATTATATCTCTATTACTTTCATTATGGACCCTTATTACCTACTACCACTACTTACTCGGCTCTGAATAGTGCTTTGGCGCATTCTCATATATACTGGTACTTACAAATTTTCATGTATCTTTCCTTCCCAGAGAGAATCTATCATCCTCTTGCACGCATTTATGTCCAAACTCAAAATCAAAACTCTGCATCAACTGCCATGCATGTCTATCTAAACGGCCGCATTATCCAGTCGATTCCTTGCTCTGTCAATCCTTGCGCTACTTATGAATTTGCCATCACCCTCTTCACCTTAACAATTTGCAGCGCCCATTCATCTATTCCTCATGGCCGTGCATTACTGCGTGCCAACGTATCTTCAGCCGCTCAATCTTGCTTTGTGCCGCATCATCAGCAGCTGGTTCACGCTTGCATCACATTGCGCTAGCCCTCGCATTCCATCCATTCTCAACCACCCTTATTAGTTTCAGTGATTTCCCTCCATTTTTACATAGAGGAATCATTCTCAGTAGCAATCCCCTTGGGCCAAATCATATACTTGTGTCCAGAGGTCTATTTGAGTTTTACCCCACTTCACCCATTCTTCCCCTTTCACCCCTTCTCATCTAGCTATCATTCCTCGCACACAGTGTTGTGTTAGATTGACTGCCCGGTTGCCATACATTACTTGGAAGAGTGGACTATGAGCAGGGTTCAGGTTGCAAGTGAAAAACAGATGAGGAACACCGAAGAAACCAAAGTAACTCTGGATCTTGTTGTGGATGAATATCTTAGGTCGTGTCTGGACAGCGAATTACAAATTCAAATTGAACTGAGTTGGTCATAAAGAACCCGGATCACACATTCTCACTGCCACCTTGCTTACTCACGCTGTGCCATCTGTTACGTCGAGCAATAGTACTAGTGATTATCTGATAGATCTACTCCCTTCGTTACTGTACGACATGGATGAAGACATCGACCTCGAGGCCCAGCGACTGATTGACCAATGTCAACGTCGCTGGGCTGTTATCCTCATAGCAATGCTAATGCAAATTTTGAATACATACCAGCTGTTATTCCTATCCCCAACTGTCCGCGTCCCTTATCACACATCCATCCTTTCCGGTGAAGCTTGGGTGTACGAGCTCATCAACGGACACCCTGACAGAATCTGGCACAACTCGGCATTGACTGTGACGTTTTCAACATGCTGCTTCACATTCTCCACCGTAACGGATTCACGCTATCCCACAATGGTGTATCAGTCGAGGAGCAGCTGGGGATATTTCTTTATACGTGTGTCACAGGATTATTGTCCTGCCTCGTTGGGCAGAGATTTCAACGCTCCCCTGACACAATCACAAAGTACGTGGTTTCAATATAATTTTTCAAGTGACTCATCTATTTTACAAGATACTTCAAACAGCTGCTTGTCTTCTTCTCGTCCAATCCATTTTACAGCTCCCAGGTCGTATTTCCAACTCATGAGACCCCAATTTCCGGCAAAATACTCAACGATCCTTGATTTCAGCACTTTGATCAGTGTATTGGCGCGGTAGACAGTACCCACATTCAGGCTTTCGTACCACCGGAAGAACACTTCCATATGCGCAACCGCAAGGGTTTCTTGTCACAAAATTGCCTCTTCATCTGCGACTTCAACTTCAACTTCCTGTATTCGCTTTGCGGATGGGATGGATCTATGTCCGATGCCGCTCTGTGGACAGATGCTCACGTTAACGACCTATGAATCCCTGAAGGCCGATATTTTCTCGCAGACGCTGGCTTTGGGACCTCAGACACTCTCCTCGTCCCATATCGAGGTGTCCATTATCATTTGAAAGAGTGGCGACAGGCCAATGTGAAGTCAGTATCCATTAGTTCAAGCTGGCATTAATGTGGGCTAACTAGATTGCTACATAGGCCACGGAACGCGGAGGAGCTATTCAATCACCGTCATTCAGCGCTTCGCAACGTGATTGAACGCGTTTTTGGTGTTCTGAAGTGTCAATGGGGCATCCTGCGACATGTCCCTGAGTATAGTATGGATATTCAAGCCCGGATCCCTGTAGTGCTATGCGCCCTACACAACTTCATTCAGAAATATCACCCTGATATTTTTGACCTTCAATCTGATGGTAACCTTCTTGAAATCACTCAGGACGTTGCGTTAGTTGAATTTGGTGATGGACCGGCTGATGTGGCCGAACAAAGAAGAGCAGATCAGCAGCGGGATAGAATTGCAAGGATGAGGTGGGTGGATTATCTCGAGGAGCATAGACAGCGAGGACTTCCATTGCCAGGCCCAATGTAATACTACATGTTACTAGACTTTAGTTTGCAAAGGGTTTTCTCCAACCACGCAGCTCGCATTGTCTCTGAAAAGTTGGAAAAAATCACTGCCTGTGCCTTGTCTCTTGCAAAGTAGTCCACAATTTCAAGAGTGTCATCAAGCGTAAGGTTTGTATGTTCTGATAATAAGACGATAGCACGACCAAGGGCCCCATCCTGAGACGATGAGGATGAAGCAGACGCTTGAGGAGACGTTGTGAGGAATGTCTTGATGTAGCCAGTAAGCTTCTTCATCGTATCAGACCCGTCCTTCTGTGCCTGAGCATTTACAGACAGCGGCCAAGTACGTTTTCGAGAACTGCTGCCCGAGTCTGATTCAACTCCACGCTTTCCGCTGCGGCTAACGCTCGTCAACACAGATGAGGGGGCCGAGCTATTGGAAGCAACGAGGAAGCTGGATGGTGTAGATGGTTCTATGGTGGAAGGATCAGCTGCTGATGCCGGCGCCCTAGGGCCACCACTGCCACCCGCTTGTGCGGTGATGATATCTTGGGT
Source organism: Suillus variegatus (assembly GCA_016647645.1). NCBI lineage: Eukaryota > Fungi > Basidiomycota > Agaricomycetes > Boletales > Suillaceae > Suillus > Suillus variegatus. Next base: position 83,538 of record JABBWF010000141.1, read on the forward strand.
CACAGAGGTAAGCTGACCAAAAGTAAGAGTACCAACGGGAGGAGCGGCCTCAGATTGACCACTGATGGGCACTGGTGCTGATGAGCTGGATGTTGTAGGGACATTTGGAATGCGATAGACGTGCGTTCCTTTCGAAATCTTGGGCATCATCTGCTCGATGGCAGAGAAGTGTTCAAATCCCTTGGATTTGAACGATCTAGCTGCAGGGCGCCACTGAGAGTAATCATGTCATTAGTAGGGCATCAGAAAGTGCAGCAGCGGAGTACTCATACCTTGACATACCGATCCCAGACATCATCATTCTTTCTAACTATTCCAGCCCCAAACTCATCACTCCACATAAATCCTGATGTATTCTTTATATCTAAGACGGCGTTATAGGCTGATTTGAGCTACAAAGCATGGATTCTTTGAGTATAGAAATATAATCATAAATTATAATCATGACGTACTGATTGCCACTTGTTTCTACAAGCATCAGATGTCTTCTCTGCACCAGATGCATTTGGAAACCTCTCTGTCAACAAGCTTGCAGCTGCCTTAAATGTTGCTTCCTTAGGATTTCCATCGCCACTTGCAGAGAACTCAGACAACAGAAACTCTACGAGGGCACCTTCTTCTTCTGATGTCCAGATAGCGGCAGGCTTTCTTTTCTTCTTCTTGGGCAGTTCCACTGGATTAATTGTACCACAAGAACGAAGGGAGTGAGTGGATTTATCACTAGTACTATTGCTCGACGTAACAGATGGCATGGCAGTCACGGTGAGTAAGCGAGGTGGCACTGTGGGAATGTGTGATTTAGGTTCTCCATGACCAAACTCAGTTCAATTTGAATTTGTTTATTCGCTGTCCAGACTGAGCCTTAGATGACTGAGAGCCAGGTATACAGGCTGCAATCATGTTCACCTGGTTCAGTAGATTCAAAGCATGGTGATCTGGCGCACTTAGATTAGAATATGTCTGCTCTTTCTGCAGCTGCTCAGACAACCGCCTCAGCGTTGCAGGTGAGACACTGGATAACTTCTTAGCCAAAGTGGTGAAATGGGAACGGCAGACTGTAAAGTGAGTGAAATGATGTGCCTTGCACCTTTGGAGAATATTGAAGATAATGAACATATATGAACAGTGATACCGAAACCTCCGATCAGCAAGATTGAGGAAATATTCAGCTTGTTTGCATGCAGAGAGAGAGGGGTAGGCCGGGCATCATTGTCAAGGCCTGAAATACTATAGGGAAAGAGGGTAGGAAAAATTCCAGGCACAAGTGCAGGATTGTGATATTCAGTGAGAGGTGTATGTCCTCGACTGAATTCGAGCTTGGGTCCCTCACTGGATGTTGGCAGAAGGGTTTGCAGAGCCAATGCTGTAAATACGCGACCAGAGACCTTGGAATACTCAGGGTCAGCCACACCCATACTTTTCATGAGCACATCACTGTCAGCATTGTGCTCACCATCAATGTGGTCATCAGTAGGGTCAACAATGAACATTTGAGCCAGATGTTCCGAAAATCTGGCAGTTTCTTCAGCAAATACAGCATGGACATCAGACACATGGTTGTAAATTATGTGGTCTGCGATGCCATGGATGACACCATCATCTGGGTACAGATCCATCATGGCCTCATCCAACATAACATACTGATATAGATGATTGTGTGTGCAAAGCCAGTGCAAAAAATCCCATACAAGTCATTTATGAATGTGGAAAATGGTGTTGAGAGACTGGGGATACATCTTGTCAGGCCCTATGAATATAACAGACAACATGCCATTGATATCTGCAGGTGTGCATGGGAGGACATTGACAGTGGAAATGATGTTGGTCTCATGAGTGCAGGTGTTGCCATGAAGCAGTAGCAGGTGTGATGTGTCTGATGGCTGATACAACCTAGTAACATGAGCTGTATTTCGATAGATAGCACACATTATCTCCTCAACCCAGGTGAGTTCAGAGAAGCGATCCGGCAGGTGCCCTCTGTAAAGCTTATTCGCCAAAGAGTACCATGGGATCTTGGCTTTCGACAGGGACTGGAAACAGTCTGCACACATATTTATGGTGGCAGTGGTCAGGGTTGTGTCCCCTATGCCTGCATGGTCCAACAACAATCCATTGAGAGGGACACACATGTGGAGAAACTCTGTGGAGGAAGACTGAACCACACATTTCTGGATGATAAATGGATTAGTCAGTTGGAGTAAGTGGAGATTGACAGGCAGGGTTTCCCAGTGAGGCATGAAAGACAGATCACGGGTCTCGGTTGTCTTGTGTAAATGAGAGCACACACCACATATGAGGCCTGGCTGCCAGACTGTCCTGTGAACATAATCATTCAAACATTGGAGCCCAACATGAGGAGGCACGACCTAGGGCCACTGTCCAGCACGAGCAGTCGCCATATCTCTCGCCTCAGCTGCATGCATGTATTTGGCAGCGCGTCATTCACTTTTCCGAGTGTTGAGCACTGACACAACAGGGTCATGCAAGCATTGGATCACCTGCTGAGAATATTCAACGCACGGAAGCTCAAACATGGACCATATGTGGCAGATTGACTCAGCAAAAGGTAATGCACATGTGATAGCCACCACAAACCAAAAATCCTGCAAAGACAGTAGATGTTGACAGCATTGCTGGATGTGATGTACAAGCAAGGAGGCACATTTTGTTTGGATTGCTTACTGTACATTGGGTGATGGGAAAGAGGGAGCGCATGAACACAAGCCACGATGTCATCTTGAGCCAAACGGCAGAGTCTCCATACTAACTCTTTTGCAGGCAACATGAACCATCCCATGCTAGAGTCTGCAGGCGGCAAATGCACTATTTCTGTATCAGTAGTACGGCACAGAGATTGCACAAGGGTACGGGTATTGGTTCAGGTTACAGTTTGGTTCAAGGTAGGGCATATCATCCAATATCTTTTGGGGCCTGCAGAGAGAAGCCGCTAACGGCTCACCATACAAGGTCTGTATGTAGGATGACATGGAGGCAGGTAGGTGACTTGAGTGCAGAACTGACTGAAGGAACACACATTGCATACAAATTGGGCTCTGAGGATGCTAGCAACTTTGTACAAAGATGGGAGAAATGAGCCAATATTGACTGAGTGGCAGCTGTGCGAGTGCGAGTCAGAGGAATAAAATTATATGGTAGCTGATGTGCAACATCAACTATAGTTGCAGCAGGAATGTCAGAAAGAGACGACAGGTAGTGTTTATTGGAGTAGTGCAACCAGATGGGAGAGTCATTGATGACTGTGACATGGATAGCATTGAGGGAGTCTGACATGGGGAGCATTCCTTCAGAGGTAGACGGACCATCAAAGGTGTGACACTGCCAGACAGTTTATACAGCCATCTCAACCACAGAAAATCATGTGAAATGGAAGCCGACAACAAGGTGCGATTCAATCATGTGAGACATTGGAGGGCTTGCATGGACAGCAATGAAACATAATTGGACCCATACAATGTTTCAACTTGACATGTTGAGATCAAGTACTGAATGATGCTGAGCTGGGTGTAAGATGATTGGGAGGTTCAAGGGGATGTGTCAGAATGAGACCATGTGCCATGAATCCAATTGCATTGCCACTCGATCTTCACTTTGCTCCAGTGGCATGTAACATGTGATACTTGGCACATCTCGACTCTCAGGGAATCTGGGGACAGAGTATGCAGGATGTCTGTCTTTTTTGGAGATATCATATGTGTGCGTCTATCATCTCTAACACTCTTGCTACATTCACATCAAACTGAGAAATGTCTTAGCAACCTTGCACAGTATGTGTGATGCCATGTATTTGATGTTGAACCTCTTCACAGGCCATGCTGCATTTGTCTTCAGTATGTGCATCCTTGCCTGCAAAGTCATGCCGTCATTCATTCTTGCTTCCCATAGTTGATCGCACCATCCCGTGGATGTCTCAGTTCCATGTCATTCCCAGTGCCAATATTCGGGATACCCCATCTCAACTGTCCTCACATGACCCTGCTTTGAATGGGTTAGTGGTCACATGTCACATTTTCACGCACCCTGATGCACTTGCTCATGAGTCAACAACATAGAAGTTATTGGCATAATTGACATCAGCAGGGGTCTTTCATGCTATGGACTATGATATGATGGTCCACACTGTATGCGTGGAGGGCATGGCCCTCACCAAAGTGTTGGCCAGTGATGCAACAATGTGCTGTCATTATGAACATCAGGTAAGGATAATATTTTCATTGCAGCAATGTCAAGTGTACAGTCTGACCATCTCTGTCTTTGTCAATTTGATATGCAGTGTGCACCCATAGTAGAAATCAGAGGGTTCATAGGTCGAGTACAGGGCAGAGGCATGAGTCCTGAAAATCTGTAGCAAAATAGGTGGGCACAGGTTCATAAATTTAAACACATACTGCTACTTGGATGGGAATCCGCGTCACATTGTCTAAGGGGCATGGACATTCAGGAGGAGAAGTGAGAAATGAGGAAAAAGACAACGGGGAGCAAAACGGACTGTGAGAGTCAGAAAGTGCCGGTGGAGTTGCAGACAAAAGTATAGGCAAATTAGATGTATCTGACCGACAAAGACCCTCCTCCACTAATGTGGGAGTTGGGGATAATTAGTACTAGCATATTCATTCCTTATGATGGCTACAGCTCCTTGGAACCAATGGCCTGATCTCTCTAATGTTCTGAACTCGGGGAAAGAAAACACAAAACCCAGTCTCCCACTTTCAAAACTGACTCTTTCTAACAAAGCCAAGGCAGAAAGTCTGGTTTTTCGACAGGCCAGTGTGTCAGGATAGTGTTTTGACTAGTGGCAGAACAGCAGCAGCTCAGCAAAATCATGTGGGGTTTGAAATTTTACATCAGCTAATGCAAAGCTGATGTGCACCAATATTCATGGCAGAAACAAGATTTTAGCCAGACCCTAATCAGAGGGAGACAGTGCATATAATACAACTCTACATGTACCTAGCTATAATCAGACAAAAATCTGACATGTCACACATTTTGCTTGCTCGATCTGAAGCAACATGAGTACACATGAGTAGGAGTAACCCACATGGGTCACAGCTAGTAAAGATACCTATGGGTACAGGTATGGGTTGGGATTTTGAGACCTGCACTCTAACCCACCTGTGTGACACTGCTTATGTTACTACTTAGTAATGGTAGTACATATGTTATGACATTACTAATTAGAGGGGAAAGGCTTGTACACAAGACTTCAGTACTACTATCTGCAGAAAGACCAAGAAAGAAGAAGAAGAAGAAGAAGAAAAAGACAGTGGTGATAAAGCATCAGCAAACTAGAGGGTGTCTGTACAATAGTGTACAAGATTGTACAGCATTGTACAAACATTACAATTACACAAGGAAGTCCCTCCTTTACAATGCTGTCACATACCCCTACAATCTGTACATCTTGTTACAATGCAGACAAACTGCACACACAATACAGACCATACAAAGTATACATTTAATTACAGCTTCACACAGTAAACATAATCAAACTGTGGTAATGATTGTCTGATAAAAAAACATGGCATATTGATCAGAGTATTACTAAAGTATGATATTAATGTCCTCTGTGTCGTTCACACTTGCATCTGCATACTCATTGAAATCCCCCATGCCAATCCTAGCCCATTGTTCCAACATGTCTTTAAGCTCTTTGTGATGCTCTGGAATGTCAAGCAGGGTGTCAATTGATTTCTGCAAGTTGACAAAGTGGGTCCTACATTGCTCAGCAGTTAGTTCAGGAACCTTGTCGGTGCTGGTTTCACGAATGCCAGAGATAACACCCTTCAACTGTCAAATTATCAGCGATGAAAAAATAAAGAATTGTAAGCATACCACCGCTGCTACAAGAAGCATTGCATTAACGGAGATTGTTCAGTGGAATTTGCTCGGTTCTTTAATGCTTTCTTACTGTTGCTGTAGTCACCACTCTTGAGGAGCCTAGTGGCGGCTGCAGTGACCTGCCTTTGACATTTCTTCTTTTGCATTATGGAGCCCTGTGGGAAGATATCGTATGCCCTTTTGGCAATAGAGACAACAATTTTCTTGAGTTCTGTGCGAAAGGTGAAAAGATCATTGCAAAGCTCATGGACATAGTATTAGTGAGTACATGAGCCATTAATAAACAAAGAACATACCAGCCGGCACATCTGTGTGCTATACTCCAGAAAGTAGCCTTGCAAACAGATGTGAGAAGGGTAGATGGTGGAGTAGGGAGAACCACCACAGACATTAGGTGATTTAACAGGCAGGAATAGGCTGTAAAAGTATGTGTATTAGTTAAAATTTCACATGACCACTACCTACTGTAAAATAAATGTAAGAGGTTGAATGGCACTGCCCCACTCCTATCCTGAATTGGTCTAAGAAAGTTTGCCTCTTGTGCTGGAGAAAAGCATGTAAAAATTGATGGGATATATATATTTTAATTTACTCTGCACCAATCAGAAAAGCCGCACAACATTTAGAATAGACCAGTGTGGAATAGTGCAGGAAAAAGACACCTTTTATTGAGACATTCCACTTGGGAAAAGGCTAACTGTTTCATGTATATCTCAGAACAAAGGATTCAGGACAAAGGAAAACTGTTGCGCAATTATTCCCACAGTTCAAACATAACCTCAGGAGTTTATTTTCCATAGAGAAAGCATGATGCTAAAGGAAAACTCTGGCTAATAAATTTCAGACTAATATTGTTTACCTGTTCCATGTAGGGGCAGATTAAGAACAGATAAACTATTGCAGATAAGACTAGACTTATTATTCCATGTATGAAAAAATAATATTGGGACTGGTATATTCTCAATTGGACCTCTGTGGCCCTAAATTGCCAGTGGTATTCTTTGTGTGTTCTTTATTCTTTTTATTCATCTTGTTTTCCTTGCATGCTTGGAGGGTGGCATTCTTTGTGTTCTTTATTCTTTTATTTTATGCTTCAAATGATTGTTCAAAACTTTGTGGGATAATTATACACAGATTCCTTTAATTAATTAGCAACTGGTACCTGTAATTACTACTAGTAGCTGCTTTGTTTATAGATCAAGGGTAAGCACTGTAATTACAGTTAGTTTGGCACTGCCAGGTAATTCCACTAGTTCCACAATCCAAGTGATTTAATTAGTTGACTGTAACTACACCTTGACCATGAATAACCAAAGTAGGAATTTTGTTATCAAGTCACAAGTGTTGGGTGATGAGATAGAAGTGAAAGAGCTCCCTTCATGTTCTTCAAAGATTTGTCACTGCAAGTTGTATGGGCAGGATTGTGTGCAAGTATGCTAGTGAGAATGAACTGGGGGCAGGCAATGGGTCAGGTGTGATTTTATGACAAATTCAACTTGTCATGCCAATCTCATTGCACTACAGCAGCAGCCCCAGTGACAGCAACAGGCTTCCAACTGTGATCACTCTCCCATTTCATAATCCCTAAGTCTGGCATGGCCGCACCGCCACACTGAATTTACCTCCACCTTCTCCACTCCCTTGCTCTGGCCACTGAGTGCCACTACTCCCACATAGTTAACTCTCCTTGCCAATTTGCTCTCTCAGTCGTTTTGCTGAAGATATCAACTATTAGTGAGTCTGGTAGCTGCATCAATTGGGGAAGAAATTCAAATGCCTCGTAGTGCATGCCTTCTGACCCACCTGTACCCCATCAAACCTGCAAGGAGCCACTTGCACCTGACCCATTGCCTGCCCCCAGTTCATTCTCACTCGCATACTTGCACACAATCTTGCCCATACAACTGTAGTGACAAATCTTCGAAGAACATGAAGGGAGCTCTTTCTTCTTCTCGTGGTATGTCCATAGCACAGTGTCCAAGACTTCTCTTGCAAGGTTAAGAGCTTCCTGGGATTCTGGAACTGGAGTAGCTAGAACAGACTTGGCCATCTGCAGGAATGTTTGCCAAGTGGGCAGATAAAATACTAGCTTTGAGGGATCCTCTTGGTTTGTCTTGACCTTTTGTTTGCTGTTGCTGGATTGATGAGCATCTTCAGGTGTAGAGGTATGAGAACATTCACAGTGTGAAGGCACAGTATGGTCAGATGGAGAGCATGGTGGAGAGCTCCTATGAGATGTGGGCTGTGTATGACTGCAACTTGATGAAGTGATTGGTCGAGATGGGTGCCGAAGAGGAGACTGCGTACATAAGGATGAAGTGCATACATGTCTGTCTTGCTGAGATGATTGTTGACGTGAAGACTTTGAATGAGAGGGATGTGAGTGAAGTGTAGGTGAGCATCTATGAAGTGCTTGAACAGCAGAGGCTCCTCCAGACAGCTTAAAAGTGTGTGCCCATTTTTTTCCCTTCCCCTTTGACAGATAGGTTGGTGAAGGAGCTTTTCACTGCCCGTTCTTTGCATGGTAACACTTGAGAACATTGTGAGCCTTGAGTACAAATAATCAATGCAAGAATAGAGAAGAAAAAATGTAGATACTTTATCCTGCTCCGTATCTGTGGGCTCATCATTCGAGGCTGCTGGTTCAACACTTCCTCAAGCTTCATCGTCAGGATGAGGCCAATCTATATTTTTGTCAAAATCCATTCCATCATCTGCATTGTCCGTTTGCTGGTGCATGTACTGACTGGCATATCCGTTCCTGCAGTGAAAACATAATTTCAGGAAGAACACGATTGATAGACAGAAGAACACTTACATCGGCGTATTATTGTCATCACAGTTAGCATTGTCGTCAGAAGTATCACCTCCATGAGAGCTTGGCTGCAAACTCCCTGTAATCCTTCATATTCCATCTCTCCTTCTTGCAACCACTATCACGTTCCATAGACTCCTTCTCATGACTTGCATCTTGCTGACCCACGTTCCATCCAGCTGTTTCGCTACCATTAGACTGAGGTTCCTTAAAGCCGAACCTTTCAGAAGAGTGAATCACATATTGATTCAGACAGGAAGTGGGAGCCTGAGAATGCTGGCTATTTTCTGTCATTCTGCGTTCATTCAGGTTTTTCTTAGTAGTGCTGCGAGGTTTTGCAGGAGGCTGAAAAATTAGCTTGAACATAATTTTACAAAATTCACATTACATTTTTTTTCTTTCCTTTCTGAAGCTGTGAAGGAGCCATAGAATTCTCTTCTGAGCTGCTGATTTGAAGATCATTGCCCTTCAGTCCTTTCCTTGTTGGGGCAGCAAATCTTTCTCCAACTCTTTGCAGCTGTGCTGTATGACCACCAACACCACAGTTGGGTCTTGAGCTTCGGTGAGCAGGCGCCTCTAGATCTGGAGAAGAACGTCTGGGCTTCTTTCTCAGAGGCATGGTACCAGATGACCTGAATATGCATGAAGGTAGCTCTGAGTTATACCAATGAACATGACATAATCAATGTTACATAATCATAATTGTGTCTGAGTACATACTAGTAAGAAGGTAGCATGAAAGAAAGATAAACACATACAGTGTACAACCACTGGTTGACACACCATCATTCCTTGACACACTTGGCCATAACTCATTAAATTAATGTTTGATTAACCTTGTGATTTTGTAGTTAGGTCTATAGATACATCTAGTAGGCATGGAATTTTTTTGACCAATCTCACTGAGCAATGTTTCACATATGAATGGATTCTTACCGAAATGTGGCTCAAAATGGAGCATCAACTTTGTAAAGTCAGTATACTGGGCAATACAGGTTATCATGTTGCTACAAAAACTACATCAGTCAGTAGGTGACACATTCACCAAAGTGTAGACCATAAATTGTGGCAAAAGAATTGATATTTCGCTGTGTCCAAACATAGATTATGCAGAGGCCACTGAAGCGTGACACAGCAAGGCACTTAGGGGCATGGGAACCAAAAACATGTCAATTTGTATTGATGTGTCAACAATGAACGCGCTTTTCCCAGCCATATTGCCATCCATAGTGTCGTTCTGTTCCTGCTATAAATGGTCTATCATGCAAAATCCAATTCTGCGAAGAAGCAAGACAAGCACCATAGTGCTGCCTTATCTATGGCAGATGCATTAGTAGCATACACTGCAGAGCAGGCCAAACCAGAGAAAGATTGAAAGGGATTGCGACCCATTGCACAGCAGTATGGTGTTCCATTCAAGACACTTTCAAGACGTTATCACAACAAGCAGTCAATTTCAGAGTTTAATGCTACAAAACAGAAGCTAAGAGTAGCTGAAGAATGAGTAATTGTCGACTTCATCATTCAATCTGCGGACCATGGCATCCCTCTTACACACGACATCATTGAAAATGCCACAAATGAAATCCTCTGGTCTCGACTCGGTGATGAATTTGAGCCTGTTGGGCTTAATTGGTGTTGGCACTTCCTCACGAGACATGGTGACGAGGTACAGACCCTCTGGAGCAAGTCACTGGATACACAGAGGGCCCAGGCACTAAACCCAGTCACAGTTGAGCATTGGTTTAACCTTGTGGAGAAGCATGCCATCATGGGAAAGGATGGACAGCCTATTCAGAAAGAGGATATGTATGCAATGGATGAGACAGGTAACATGCCAGGTGACCAGGGCACTCACCATGTCATTGGAAGGAGAGGCACAAAAACACAGCATAAACAAGGTGGAGTGGATCGTGAAAATGTTACCTTCATTGTCATGATTTGTGCAGATGGAACCGTGCTCCCGCCAACAGTCATTTTCAAGGGCAAGAACATCTTGAAGAAGTGGGGTGACAATAATGTTTCCAAGGCTTCATGAGCAAACTGCCTATTCAAACCTAGACATGGAGCTCATCACCCACAGGATTGCTGTCTCCCCAAACGGTTGGACGGATGGCGAGTTAGCACTACAATGGCTGCACAATGACTTCGATGCTAAGACCAAAGAAAAAGCAGATGGCTGCACCTGAATCTTGATTGTTGATGGTCACAGTTCTCATTACACACCTGCCTTTCTTCGTTATGCTCACAAGAACAACATCAAAATTCTAGGTTATCCACCTCATTGCACACATGCACTCCAAGGCCTCGATGTTGTCTGCTTTGCTCGGTTTAAGGAAGCCTGGAAATCCTGAAGTAAATAGGAAGCTTTGTTGAAGTCTTTGGGAATGCTGTCTTAAAGGCATTCACACCCGCGTTGATTGAGGCAGCATTCACAGCTACTGGAATCTACCCATTTAACCGGAATATCATCACAGCAGGGCAGATGAAGCCGAGTGAGGCAACGTCGGTCAAAGGTGCCTTCCCATTATAACACTCAAGCCCAGTTCGTGCTGTGATGGCAACACTTCAATATCATAAACCTACATCATTTGACACTTCACCACATACACATACTCTGGCATCTCACGGAACAAGCTCACCATGTCATCCTATCGATCCCAATATTGATCCAGCCCTATACACACCATCCAAACGCATGCGACTCATGAATGCTGCAATTTCACGTACAGCTTCAGGGAGCTTTCTAATATCAAAAGATCCTGTCACATATGCACATCAGATTGCATGTCCAGTTCTTGAGGCACCACCAAAGATTCCCGCACCTAATTGGTCATTGCTCAATGCAAAGCCATCAACGATGTCACAAATGGAACTTGAGGAGTACACAGAGGAGTTGACAGATAGTCTCAGCAGTGCAAAAACTCATGTGCAAAGCCAGGACCTCATTATTGAGGGAGCACATGCTCAGCTTATCATGTAGGGCCTACTGGGCACAAAGCAGAGTCAAACATTGTATGCACGAGAGACGAAGAAGAAAACAGACCGAGCAAAGCTATTCCCAGAAGGAAAAGGACGTCACTTGACCGACGAAGCATTTGCACAGGAGCTGGAATGAGTTGAGCAAGAAAAACAAGGAAAGGAGGCTGAGAAAGATAAGCGGAAGGCCTTGTGAGCTGCAAAAAGATTGGAAAAGGCATCCATTGAAGTAGAGTGGCGGAAACTCCAGGAGAAACATGCCAAGGACGTGGTGAATTGGGTGGCTGTATGCAAGGAGTTGGCCAACAAGAACGTGCCAAAGAAGGACTGGCCGAAGAAGCCAGTGAGACCACTGAAACCAAAGCATTCATCAGGAGCCAGGGAGATTCCAGTGGCATCAAGCTCAGCTATTACCCTCGAGGAAATGACACAGGATGATGAAACAGAGTCTGAGGATTCAGGAGAAGAATTTGAGAGTTAGCGAGGTTTGTGTCAAAGTGGATCACGTATGTGATAGTGTTATCACAGTGATATGTCATGCTGGTCACAGGTGTGTCAATGTCAGGTTTCGTGTGACATTACTTGCCCAAGCTCAAATACACTCCCATACATGATTGTCGTCAATTATTAAAATTCTAGTACCGCAGTCGTATATATTGAACTATTTATTAACATTCTAGCGCTTAGAAACTGCGATTTTCGAAGTGTTTGGTGTACAAGAGGGCAATTGACACTTGCTGTGTCAACCAGTGGTTGTATACTGTAGGAAGATGTAGAAAGGAGGTCAGCCCTGGTACGATGAGTACTTGGGGCACTTGGAGGAGCCACTAGAAGGGGTGGAGAGGGCAATGGGCTTGGTGCTTCATTGTTGAGTTTTGTGATGAATTTGGCAAGCATTTCAAAAATGTGCTCATGAATGACGGCTCCTTCGAGATTGGACTCTGTGCAATGAATTTGAGTGTGCCATTCATTGATAATGGGCTTGAATTCTGCAAAGTAGTCTGACACCCTGTCCGTCAGAATATCATCTTCAGACATGGCTCCCTTCTTTGCCAAAAAGGTGGCAAGCAAACCGCTTGTAGCACCCAAATTTTCATATGCATCTGCCCATGGCATAGTCGTCTTATCCCAAGTTGGAGTGAGTGTACCATGTGCCCGCCATACTTGAAAATGAACTCAAAAAAAATGTAAAAAAGTGACTTGAGGTTGTCACTGGGGTTGTGCTCAACCAGTGCCAGCTGAGCAAAGCTGTTGGTGCGGTTATCGCTCCTTCTTGCATTGACAGTCATCTTTGACTTCTTGATGATGTCAGCATTCTTTGACATTTTTTTCAAGATGCACATAGAAATATATGGCACAGTTCCCTGAAATGTTGAGTTCAGCAATCAATAGCAAGAACAATGAACTTCACAATCAAACTTACAGTACCAAATGAGACTGTAAATGTCTCGCCCTCCTTTATGATTGACACATGATCAAAATCAATGAAATAACCAATGCCTTCAGAGATTACAAAGTTGTTTGGGCTAAGGTCTCCATGTAGAACTCTTTGTTGGATCATTGCTTCATGAGCTATAGATAAAATGTGAGATGATACAACAAACCAAGCACATGAAACTGAACTCACCAACCATGAAGTCACAAAATGCACAAATCAGCTCCTTTCTGGAGCTGAAATCCCATAATGGATCTCCATATGGGGTCAATAGAAGGCCCCAGTGATACCTGTTACAGAACCTCTTGTCTGGCCTGTCTCCAAGCAGGGCACCATATCCATCCCAAATGCAGGCCATACAGTCAGGCTCTCCATTAAATTGGACATCCCAATGGTCTATGAGTTGGACCACATTAGGGATGCCCTTGACCCTCTCAAGGACATTCACTTTGTGGTATCTCTTTGCCTCAGTGTCCCAACAATCTTTCATTGCATACTCCTTCCCATCTACAGGATCCCAAATGCGGTAGCAAGCTGTGCCACAACAAAATAGACCCTGGCTCTTTCACAGAACAGCCATAATCGAGTACCTGTCATTGGAATTGTTAGTTACCCAACTGATTGCCCCCGCTGCTAGGTTGGCATGTGTACCCTTGTAAGAAGGGATGCACATATGGATTGTGGGGTCAAGATCCAAGAGACTCAGATCTCCTAACAAGAGAGTAGCTGCTATAGTTCTATCTTTTCACCTCTTCACATTGTCACATATGCTTACTCATTCATTCCATAGTATTCTATTACATTCCATTGTACGATTCTCTTCTTCTTTTTCCTATTCGCTATTCATATTCAAGCTCCACTTTAATACTCTTATATATATCTTACTCTTCACGCTTTGTATCTTTAACTTGACCTATGCAGACCAGGGCCTGCTACTTGTATACAGAACATTGACTTTGACTTTGATCCTTGAAACGTAAAGACGTCTAAACAACGCTGAGCATAACAGTAGCTATTACATCAGCAACACGAGAGGGTGAGGATTGGATTGGAGTCTGAAAAGTTATGATGAGGCCTGAGCGGTTGCAATAATGGGCACAAAGTTGTTCTGCACAGATAGATAATGAGAGGATGAAGCAATGCCAGGGCTGTTCTTGCATGATGAGATATGATTTAGTGGCAGACTCCCAGTACACTCCTAAATCACGCCTCTTGCTGAAGTCAGTGGTTGTATACTTGACAAAGCTCAGGACATCTGTCCATGTTTTCTCATAAGCTTTACTCTTGTAATAGAATAAAGTAACATTGAGCTTTTGTGCATTGTAAGGGTCCGGTATTGGTGAGTTAGCAAACTCTGCAGACCAGTATCGTTCGATGTTCAATATTTGGAAGGGAAGTTTGACTCAAATTTTCAAATTACGGCACAGGGCGTATTGAATGGCTTTGAAGAGGCACTGCAAGTCTTTCTCAGTTGATGAGGGCTTATGTCCCTTCTTCGATCCTGGTTCTGCAGTGCCATCATATTCATCACAACTCCAGGTGCCATCTGTGTCCTGGGAGATTATCCTTGAACGTTCAGAATCCAAGGCCTCAGCATCTGTGTCAACAATATCTGTGCTGGTACCAGATTTGTCATCTGAGTCACCTGACCCAGAGTCATTGTCCTGATCAGTGAGTTTAGGCCTGTTTTTGTGATTGAAGCTCCACATGCCCTGGAAATATACCGGTGGTCCATTATTTTGACCGTAATATTTGATCTGTTCCATATGCCTGGTCTTCAATGAAGATTCGGGAACAAGTTGGTGAAAAAGGCTAGCATTGTCCTTGATGTTCAGGTTAGCCTCGAAGATGATGTGGCCTTTGAGTTCTGATCTAAGTAAGTCTTTGATGAGATCGTAGGTGTGACCACCCTCAGGCGGAAAGCCTGTCGAGCTGAGTGAAGGGCCACAGAGATAAAGGTTGAAAGATGTGGTGGGGTGTGACATTGGAGCAAGGGAGCGGGTTAAATGGGTGTCTTGCTTTGTATTCATCAATGCTACTACTAGTACTATGCCAGAGTAATGAATACTGCAGACCAGCATATTCTACAACAACAACTCACCTGTCTTGTCTGAATAGTTGTTAAGCAAGCACTCCCTCTAGTGGACAGGGTGCAAGCAATGCTGGCAATGTGTGGGCATTGATTCCTCATCAATCACACTTCGGGGTTTTTCAGCACTGGTACATGTCAACTATGATATCACTAAGAAAGAAAATGAGCAAACAGTAACTATCCTTGCGATGCATATACAGGCTAACATAAATTTGCTTATTCAAAGTACTTATTCAAATAGAACGAGGAATGATAATGTGCAGAAGTAGACTTAGTCAACCTAGGATCCGCTGCAGCACCCAGTTTTGGGATGATGCTGATGAATGCTTGAATTTGTGTTAGAGGAATGATATCTCCCACCAGAGTACCATTGGCATGTTTGGTGTGTTAATGTGTGCATTTCAGTGACAGGATCAACCACACCAATCTTGAAGCTGCACACATAACAAAGATATTGATTGCACCAAAATGAATATGCTAAACTGATACAGGAAACAAAGAAACAACATTGGCAAGACTGGCTCGAAGATATTGAAGGTAACGAACTATGGACGGCCAACTGATACATCACCTCAGCTCCAACGGACGGCGGCAAGACAAGAATCCCGACCCTAACGAAACCTAACCCAGACGGCACCATGCAATCAGCCAATACGAACACTGAGAAGAGTCAGATAATAGCCCAAACCCTATTCCCCCTGCCCCCGCTAGTTAACTCAGTTCCAGCTAACTTCACTTATCCAGATCCAATAACGCATCACACCCCATTCACTCAAGATCAAATCGTCAAAGCAATATCGAACCTCAGCGGCTTCAAAGCGCCAGGACCGGACGGCATATGCAACATCGTATTCAAACACTGCAGTACACTCCTAGCACCGTATCTCACTCACCTGTTTAATGGAGTCTTTTCCCACAGAACATATTACAAACCTTGGTGTAAATTCACGACAGTAATACTACGAAAACCCGGTAAACCCAGCTACACAACACCAAAAGCCTACAGACCAATAGCGCTTCTCAACACGACCGGTAAACTACTAACGGCCGTAGTAGCTGGACAGATGACATTCCTACTAGAACAACATCAACTCTTACCTAACACCCATTTCAGAGGACGACTGGGACGATCGACCATGGACTTGCTCCACTTACTCGGAGAAACTGTCTGAAACGCATGGAGAACGAAGAAAGTAGCATCAGTGCTATTCCTAGCTATTGAGGGAGCATTCCCGAACGCTGTAACAAGCAGGCTACTCCACAACATGCGCAAACGACGACTACCAAGAGAGCTAGTGGAATTCACAGAAAGACTACTAACAGGAAGAAAAATGCAGCTTCAATTCGACAGATATACATCCGACTGGATACCGATCAACAACAGAATAGGACAAGGGGACCCACTATCGATGATACTCTATATAATCTACAACTCGGACCTAGTAGATGTAGCCAAGGCACGGAAAGGTAGGGAAGTGCTCAAAGAACTGACTTTAGCATTTGTAGATGACACGGCATTCATAGCAATTGCGAAGGACTTCAAATCTACTCACAGAATATTACAGGATATGCTAGAACGAAACGGAGGACGTTTTGAGTGGTCAAGAACTCACAACTCAAGATTCGAAACGAGCAAATTCACGCTAATAGACTTTTCTTTGAACAGAACGAAGGAACAGCCAAGCATGAACATCCAAGGTAACATCATCAGACCATCACGCACTCACAAATTTCTAGGAGTCATTGTGGACCAGGAACTTCGATGGAGAGCCCAAGTAGATAATGCGGTAGCAAAAGGCACCGCATATGTCCTGCAAATACGACGACTATCTACTATGACCAAAGGAATACCAATGAAACTCATGCGCCAACTCTACCATGCAGTAGCGATCCCCAAAATGATCTACGCCGCAGACATATGGTTCGCACCAGCGTTCAGTGACGGATCAGACAGCCCACAATGTGGATCACTAGGGACAGTCAAACACCTCACTTCAGTACAAAGGATAGCCCTACTAGCGATCACCGGAGCAATGAGAAGTACCACTACTGACCTTTTAGAAGTCCATGCTAATGTGTTACCGATAACCTTACTCCTGCAAAACACCTGCCACAGAGCCATAGTCCACATGTCGGCACTGCCAAACACGCACCCTCTTCATGAGCCAGTACGCTGAGCAGCGAAGTCCCAAGTATCCCGCCACCGCTCTTCACTCCTAGACTAACCCAATTATTCTCAATAACACCCGCAGATATCAAAACGCTGAACCCAGCAAGGAGACGCGCGTCCACAACAATGCCATACAAGACTCGAATAACGGACAGGAAAGCAGCAATAGAAGAGCACATGTTACTCACCAACAACATCCAAATCTACTGCGACGGATCTGGCTACCGGGAAAACATAGGAGCGGCAGCAGTCCTATTCAGATCCAGATCACACCCAAGAACCCTCCGCCTCCACCTAGGTAAAGACAAAGAACATACAGTATTCAAAGCAGAAGAAGTCAGATTAATGCTAGCAGCAAAACTGCTAGAAATGGAAGAAGACCTAATGTTCCCAATCTCAATCTCAATAGACAACCAAGCAGCACTAACTGCCGGTGAGAACTCACAAGCTCGCCCAGGATCTTATATTGCAGAATATTTCAACAGACAGATGAAGAACATAGCAAGAAGGCACCCAAACTTCGACGTAACATTACGATGGTCCCCAGGCCACAAAGGCATCCACAGTAACGAAATGGCAGACAAGGAAGCAAAACTAGCGGCCACCAGCAGAGAGAACAACAGTGACCGTGGGGCACTCCCTCAATACCTCGGACATGGCGTCCTCCCACTAAGTTTATCTGCCCTGAAACAAGCACACTGTCAAGAAACAAAACATAGATGGAAGAGGATGTGGGCTACATCCCCCAGGTATAACCGTATTCAAAGACTAGACCCCAAAGTCATCAACCGCTCATTTGTTAAACTAACCGCTACCTTCCCCAAACATTTAACAGGATTACTCATGAGCCTAAGATCACAACACGCCCCACTCAACCAGCACCATCACATTAAGAAAACCGACAGCCCATTCTGCCCACACTGCCCAGAACGTGAAGAAACTGTACATCACTATCCATTGGAATGCCCGCAATATCAACGAGAAAGACACACCATCCAAGGCGCAATAGGACACGATGCCTCCTCCATTCCATACCTTCTTACAAGTCCAGACGCATCCCTCACCTAGTAAAATACGTTAACGACACGCACAGATTGAAATCGACATTCGGTGTAGTACCTTCAACCAAGAAACACAAGAACTGACCTGCAGAATAGATGTATCACCACACCGCACCGCACCATCACTAACCTTAAAATCAACTACTCTACATCAGGAAACTGGGATTTTCCATGATTTGGCTGAGATGTCTGATAGCAGGCCCACCAGGCAAATCAAACAATCAGCTCATCAGATTTTGTCTGATTTCAGGCAGGTCTCATTTGAAATCAGACCATTCAGGTCCATCAGACAGTCAGTTGTTCAGACATGCATTACATCTAAACCATCATGCTGATCAGACACCTCAGCTGATCAGATTGACAGGTGCTCAGAAATCTCAGCTTATCATGGCTCTCATGATCAAGATAAAAATAATAATAATAATTACAGCTGATGAGATTTGAACTCTCAATCATACATGTACACCCTTAGGTCACATGACAACATGCACATTTCGAGTGCAGCATAATCACTAGGCTATGAGACCTCATATATTTCTAAGTTAGAATTCATATATATACCATGTTCACTAGACTTAAAAATATTTTTATTTCACTTCTTCAACAACATTGTTATTTTTGTCTCATGTCTTAATGAAAGTTGTAGTCCTAGTAGAGACAAGTCTACGGCTAGCTTGGCTTGTCAATTGGTAGTCATTTGAGCAAGACATAAGCAAAATAAAAACAAAACATCAGCGAATTTGTCAAAAATGCAAAAATTAAAAGTGAATAAAATCCTTGCATGTCTTAATGAAAGTTGTAGTCCTAGTTGAAATGAGTCTATGGCTAGTCTTACCTTGCCAATTGGTAGTCATTTAAGCAAGATATAAGCAAAATGAAAATGAAACATCGGTGAGTTTTGAATAGAAATTCTGAAGTTTTGCAAAAGTTGAATATTTAAATTATCTGACCTACTACATGGCAATGACACAGCTCTGCAGCTGTGGAGTGTCTGCACGATCAGATAGGCTGGGTATCTGAATGTTTGATCTTACTGATGTGTCTGACTGACCAATTAGGCTGCATATCTGTGTTTATGATTTGTCTGATGAAGCTGATGGGTATGAAGTCCTGACATAACTGCAATCCTGTGTGGGTTGATATGCTTGAGAGCCATGTGATCCTGAAAGGTTGATATCCTGTAAAGCCTGTTATGTTTGAGAAGCATGTCATCCTGTAATAATGATATCCTGCTGTGTCTGAAATACTCAAGCATCATGATGTTCTGATGAACTGAGAGTATGTTGTGTCTGACACTACTGTCTGACTGTCATTTTGACAATCTGGGATTATGATAGGTCTGAAATCAGACCAGTCAGGTCATACAGGTATGTTAGTTACATCAGGGAAAATCCAAGTTTCCTGATGTACCCTACCTCAAACATAATCATACACTCAAACTCAACTAATCAGCCCCACAACTCACCTACAAGGGACTTCGGTCATCAAAAGAGCAAAGGAATAGAAGAGAGCACGACGGCCAGCCAACCAAACCGGACGGTCCCCTCAGACTAACCTCCCCCCATATGGAACTCTAATAGATCCCTGTAACACTCCGCAAAAGCAGACAAGAAACATGTACCATCATCGCACACCACACAACCATAAGCAGAGCATTAAATCTACCTAGTACACAAACGAGATGTGCGTCTAAAACAGCCGGCAGGAACAGCGGACTGACGGGGGTACACCTCATGTCAGGGCATTCGCGATCTCAGGAAGCAAAGGACACAGGGGGTCCATTAGATTGGAAAGTACTGTCCTACATAGGATTACATCCTTAACGGACACAAATTGGAATTAAAAAAAAAAAAGATATTGATTATGCCATGTAATACATGAGCCTCATCGAGGTATTGGGCACATGATAAGCTGCAGTTCGCAGACAGCGTGACCTTCAAAAGAGGGGAAAGGTGTCAGTGGAAATCAAAATGTATACAATTACTAAAGAGCTCACTCATTAACCCTGACTCAGGCCAATCATACGTGCTATTGACATTGAAAATGGCAATATCCTGTCAGCCTTTTGGCCACCCAGGGCATGCAGGAGATGCATGCATGGTTTGCACAGGTAAAAAAATACTTGGATCGTGAAGACAAGCTTGCTGCAAGCAAACAGTATGTCATACTTGAACATGTTCGAAAGGAATGTTCAGAGGGTGGTCGATCAGCAATCTTCTTGGAACCCCCACTCCAAAAACTCCATCTCCATTCCTCGCATCACATTGAAAGAAGTCTGAGAGAGCAATTTTCAAGCCAGTGTAGGTGGGGTTACAATTAAGATGAACAGCAGTGCTGCCAGTAAGGAACATATGAGGAGGGTGAGCCTGAGGAATTCCATGCCTTGTAGCAGCCGACATTCTTATTTTGCTGAAGTAGTTGGAAGTGGTATGCATGTGATTCAGTTCCTCTAAGAGTGTGGTTCACAGATCCATTGGTTCATTATTTGTTAATATGGGAGTGAAGTGGGCCGCTTCTGGAGGCTACTGAGAGACCAGAAGAGATCAGACTAGAGTCCAGAGTATGTTGCCAATCTATTGAATGGTGTAGTGAAGTTGTACAGTACCTAGAGTCCAGAGTAAGTTGCCAAAGAGGCAGGGAGCACTGGACTCTGGGATATGGGCAATGTATGGTAAACAAATGTAAACAGACAAGCCACAATCAAAAGGTAAGTAATAACTCAACCTAGGGACGTCTAGGGAGATCAGGAAGTCATGTAAATAGTAAGTAAAGTGCCAGGAATAATACCATGAGTATGAAGGCACAATAAGACAAATATAAGACATAGAAATGCGTACTGTAGAGGTGAATAATCATATAACTAACATTATTCTCCCAATTTTCTTCCTCATCCTCATCCTCATCGTCTTCATTCTCACAGAGTTCTTTGAGATCAGGATCTGTGGGAGGGTTCTTGAGAGATGTAGCAACTGCAAAATGATACAGTTTCTCTTCTTGATCTAAGTGACAACAGATCTGGGGATCATAATCATTATTGTTAGTATGTCACGCTGGGTCCTTGATTTCGGAGACATGCGCATGTTCAGTTGCATCTGTGGACCACTGGATGAGGCACCAACTTGGCATGTGCTAGTGGTAATACTCTGCATGAGCTCTAGCTTGGGTATGTGCCAATTATCAATCACTCTTTTTGCACCCATCTGAGTGCCAAGTGTCATGATGACATCTTTATTATCATGAAATAGTGCAAGTGATCTGTCAATAGATGTGAGTAAGTTGTCATCAGGTTTGGGAGACTGCACCAAATATCAGACATCCATTAAAGCACAAATTGCAATCATGAATCGATGGGGGGCTGCACTGGCGATCAGTCCAACAATGTAGCGCTGTATATCATGATGGACCCTGCCCATGACCTGCTTCAGTTTGGATATTCTGTTGGGGAAGTGGTGATAGCCCATGATAGGTTGCAATATTGAGAATCAGAAATCAAATTCCAGCACTCCGAGAACTGCAAGACACCATAGCACGTCATGGTTGTAGAACTGTTTATGCCAGTGATGCAAAGCTTCCGGTGTAAGAAAGATTGCAGGATCACTGAACAGCCAGCCCTTCCAGAAAGGCACAAAGACACCATTTAGCCAGAATTCTGCGCATGCAGCAAAAAAGCCTTCCAGGTCATTGGGATCAACATTGATGCTGGTGAGTTGCTCGAGGGTAATTTCATGTGTACATGCAGGGTGACAAAAGTTATCCCTGAACTGCAGATATGATGCCAGTGTAAATGGAGAAGTTTTACCATGCACACATGCAAGCATACATGCCTCAGGGGTGTCGACAATGTATGCTGCAAGGGGGGCAAAACAATGGTGGATGTTTCCCACTGGGTCAGACATCATGATTCCAAGTTTGGTGGCTTTCATCAGGGGTTGTAGAATGATTGAAAGACATTTGTGGATGAGGCAATCTTCGAGCATACCCTGCATTCGTTGATTGGGGTGTAAGTATTGTGGGATAGGAAGGAGAGCCATGAGCATAAATGCCTTGGACGAGAGCTTCATGCGAGTGCGCATACGAATATTAGCAAGGCCTAGCAAAAGTGGGTGTGCGACCCTGGCACCTGTCATCATCGTGATATTGGTTTTGTCAGATGAAAGCACAGTGCCAAGGACTGTTGCGCCTTGGGGCAGTTGATCCTACAGTTTTGTGAGATAAGGCACATTGCAAGTTCATCGTAACACATACCTGAATGCTCCAAACAGCATCACCTGTCAACCATTCTGAATATACACACAAGAGCCATGCTGCAGTCTTGTAAATATGACGAGGGATGAAGTCAAGTTGGTTGTGAAAGAGGGGGTTACTGAAGAGACTCTCCAAACACTCAACCAGATCCCTCCAGAATAGTCAAATTGGACTTTTCATGCCATGAAGTGAGGGAATGACTTGGCATTTCCAGCTTGGTCCCTTTGGCAGCATTTCAGCCCAACCTCGCAAATCTTTAGCGTGGTTAAAGGATAGTTTCAATTTTTTTATCTGCAAGATAATGTCATGATTGAAGTGTGAAAGGAAAAAAAAGGATATGTACCATGGAGAGCTGCAAAAATTTGTTGATTGCTGCCATGCTAAGGGCAGAATGCAGGAGGAAGTCAGCGACCTCCCACTCTTCCCTCAATGTGCATGGGTAAAACAGGTTCTCCTTCCTGTATTCTGCATGCTCATTGGTGTCAAAAAGATCCAGAAATGTGAGACCATCCTGAGAATAGCACTTAGCTGCATCCTCATACCATTCCTCGTTACTCGGAGGTAGGTCTCCTGCTGTGTCGAGAAATTCTCCGTCTAAGTTGGTATCCATGGTGTCCATAGCATTGAATTCCGAGTCATCTGCAACATTAAGACTCTGACCCATACTAGTAGTTTGAGGTGGATCGAGGGATTATTGCGGTGGAGCTATGTCCATAAACTCCAAGATGTCAACAATGTCACAAACATAACTGTGACAAGATGTCTGAGGCTGGCTTAGATGGCAAGTGACACTGGAGTCCCTGGTGACTACTTTTCTGCACTTCAGACATGTAGGTATTGACATATTGATTGATATGCGCAAGTTCCCATGCTGCTGTTGTTCCAAAATCTTCTAAGTCTAGCTGTGTGATCATAATATTATATATCACTATTACCCATGCATCCATATGTTTCCTAATACTAAAAATGTTTCTTGCACCTCTCTCCAAAACACCTATTCTCTTTCCTCTCACCATTCCTGCTATTCTTCTTCTGACTGCCGCAATTCTGATGCCTCTTTAACTCGAGGCATATCATCCTCCTAGGGTGATTCCAGGCATCCATGCCTTTCACATTCTTCATCACAACTGTACCCTGTTAAGGAGGAGGCAGGAGGGAGAAGAAGAAGAAGAAGAAGAAGAGAACTTACCTGTACATTACAGGACACAATGCATCTTCATGGGGAGGATGCTACATATCATTCAATACAAGTGAGTTGCCATCATGGTGTGTGTTCATCTATTCATCTTGATGTATTATTGAAGTACAGGATGAGAAAGATCACCAAGAACAATGGCCTCCGACTTGATACCACAATTAGGTATCAGTCTCCAATGATTTTGACTTTTAGAAAAGGCTGAGAACAATCAAGATCATTTCTAATGCTGGATTGATGATTATGTGAGTGAGTTGTGTCTAGATTACCATTTAGCTGCGCTTACAGGCACTTGCCTCTAGTCAGAAAGTACCAACCTGAGGGAGACACCATTGTGTCATACCCATCATCAAACATGTCACATTTTGAGTCAGTGGAATCTGATCTTGGTAACTTGTTGAGCTTTCAATAGGAAGCCAAATCTGAAAATGTAGTGGACATGGCATTTCAATCCACACTTGGACCATTTACTGATAATGTATTGTCATTCAGACCCCACATTGGCAGGCCCAAGACACTTCTGAACACAAACTAAATGAGGAAAAACTTTGTGCAACTTCTCCAGTATTCAAGCTGATCATGAAGGAAATCCAGGCCAACTGGAAGCCAGTGTTCAGGAAAAAGTATGCCCAACTCCAAGATGACTTAGACCTAGGAGGTAACTTGCAGATTAACTTGGGCCTCAGGAGATCTAATCTTTAGCGACTGGATGTAATTCAACCTTCGACCTCTGGCAGCCATCATGCTTGGACTGCAACCTGTGCTCTTTACAATATGATGCTTTGTATGTCTGTATTGTTCTCACCCAATCAGTATTTTTGACACTAGAAAATGAGAGTTTCAACCCTTCAAATACTGATTTTTTTGTGCTGCCTGCTAGTTATGACATCTACTGTGGCCCCAAGATATTTCCATTGCTTTCTTTGATCAATCAGTGCCTTCTGAGTTCTCAGTGTCTCATCCATCCAATCAGCATTTTTGAGACTGAAAATTATTATGTTAGGATTCTATGGTCTGTGCCAAATATGTCCAGAAACTCAGAGGAGCAGAAGAGCAGAGGAGTGAAGCTCTGGCTCAGGGAATTTCTCCCTAGGCCTGAGGTGGATATTCATAGGGAAGAAACTAGTATGAGGATTTTGTTGGTGTTCTAGGTTAGCTAAGACATGAGGCTAACAAAGAAATTAGTGTTAGTTATATGATTATTCACCTCTACAGTATGCATTTCTATGTCTTCTATGTGTCTTATTGTGCCTTCATACTCATGGTATTATTCCTGGCACTTCACTTACTATTTACATGACTTCCTGACCTCCCTGGGACATCCCTAGGTCAAGTTATTACTTACTTTTTGATTGTAGCTTATCTGTTTACATTTGTTTACTATATATTATCTATATCCCAGAGTCCAGTACTCTCTGCCTCTTTGGCAACTTTGGAGTTAGTCTGATCTCTTCTAGCCTCTCAGTAGCCTCTAGAAATGGCCCACTTCACTCTCATCTTCACTCCCATTTTAACAGCTAGTCTACATGCAAATAAGTGAGGTGGCACAGAACCTCTTGCTTCTGCCCACCTTGCAGTTACCTATGAGCTTCAGTATAAGTGTCTAGTTCTGCTTTTTTGCTTGCACTATCACTCAACATAGCCAACATTAATCCAAATGAAGCTATTAGACCAGATTATGCTTTAGCTGAATACTAACATGAATGTCAACTGCTAATAAATGAAGGTCTATCCAAACAACAAGCCATTTGATCTCTAACCGCCTTATGAAATGTCAACAACAATGCAGAAAAACAGTGTTGGGCAGATAGACAAGAACACCTATGAGAAGCTCATCAACAAGTGGAAGATAATGAGCTTCAGAAGCTACAAGACCACAAGGAAGAGGAAGAAGCAGCACAGCTAGAGAAAAGGAAGAAGAATCAGATCAAGTACATGCCCATTAAGCACAGATAGGTTCCTGTTGGCATCTCACCGTAGGAACTGTGCAAGGCTAGAGTTTAGAAGAAATCAATTACAACTTACTGCTAGAGGCAAGAGAGGAACTATTTAATGAGAAGTGTGTGAGAGAGACAGCATTAGCAGTTCAGGTCAGTTGTAATCCCTCATGTAAGCTCTAGTTTTCTCACCATCTTGCATGTTCTCAAACTACAACATCTTTCTCCTTTGGGCTACCATACACTTTTAAATGTTTTTGGCCAATTGCATGTCAATAATACTTATTGCACTGCCTGGTTGTTACAACCTCATACCCAATGACACATCATGCCAAACTGCTTCCTGTACATGAATATACTGCCTGCTATCATAACAAGCAGCAACATTGTTCATTGCCAGCAACATGAACTCACTGCAGTTGTAACATGCACTGTTAATGCACCAAGCAGAAGAAGTGTTGAGCTCTAACAAGAAGGTATGCACCTTTTGTGTACCTCCTGCATCTGGTTCCCTCTCATGCTATGCAGTGTACCTCAGGTATAACCTGTACAAGACAATTGAGTATGTGTCACACATAGAGCCTAAAGATGCTCTCGAGCACAGAAAGCAGAACCCACTAATGCCATATAAAGTGGAGGCCTAGGCTTGTGAACTCCAGCACCCAGGAATGACTGAATACTTCATAAAGGTCGCAGATAGCCTTTGTAGTGGTTTCAAAATAGATTTTCCCTTTATCACCAATGTACAAACCCCTTCTAATAAAGACTTAGATTAGTGAGTTTGATGATGAATTTTGTGCTATCATTCAGAAGGAAATTGGCAAAGGAAGATATATTGGCCCATTCAATACTGGCACTTTAGAATGTTTAATTGGTCTATTCCAGTCATCCTTATTGTCAATCATTCCAAAACCCAGCAAGCCCAGAAGATTTTGACTCTCACCAGCCTCAAGGACATGTTAGTGATTAGTCAGTCCAACCTATTTTTGCCCCAAAGAGCTGAGAAAGCCATAGCTAAAGATCTTAACTGGTGGTCCAAGTTAATTCAGTCTGACAATGAATAGTTAAATTGAATCCTAGATGTAATAGGGTCAGCATGTGCGCAGTATATAAAGGAAACACACAGTGCAGGCCTCCTAGTGTTCTATGTGTTCTATGATCTCAATCATGTAGAAAAAGACAAGTGATGTCCTATCAATCCTAATCTTCTCCTAGAATTTCTGTCCAGCTGTGTAGGATCTTATTTGGAATCAGCAATAGCTAGTACTTTATCATTAAGACTTGACTTTGTATTTTTCAAGTACAGTTAACTATCTCATAATATATAACATTAGGACCCTCCTCATACCTATACATGATTAAAGTTATACTGAAGGACCAGTGTCACACTTCATGACTGAATGTGAACAAGACATGTGACACCACTTAATAGTGTCAAAAATTGAAGTACTAAAGTACATATCTACTTGAAGTATAAGTCTAATATTGTTTGCCTTGTGTGAAGTAGCTCCTCACATTGTAGGTGGGAACAGAATTGGTGATTTGCTTTAATAAGTCAAGTGTGTGAGTTGAGTTCTGAGAATGTTCATGCTAAGGACATGCTCCTTTGAGCCACTAACATAGCATTAGTGCTTCTATATGAAAAACCTCTGCATTATGATCTTCTTCCAGGTCATCATCAGAATCAACCACCATATTCTGTTTCTCACCAGTAATTTCTTGATTGACTACAATAACAATACTCATGTCCCCATCATTCAACTTGAACCCAAAAGAATCTCCAATTTTTTTTATCAGCTAGCTCAAGCAACTTGTCTAAGGATAGTGGCTCGCCAAAAATGTAATTCCAAGTCTTTAATTCATACAGAGATATATTTAGTTTACTTTCAAGGGCTGTAAGCTGAGTGGAAGGAAGCTGGCATATAGGAATACAAATTTTGAGGCCAGTCCAATAAGAAGCAGCCTGCACAAGATGTCCAACAGCATTTGTGGCTGTGTCTGAATCTTTCTCTGCTTTGAATGTAGATCTCCAATCTGTATTAGTATAAGAAGTGCCAAGAACTCCCTTTATATGTGCCTCCACTTCTAGTAATATCATTTCAAACATAGCAATACTCACTGATATGTATCTCCACTGAAAGCACATTGGTCAACATAGCTTCAATGTTGAACCCGACTCACTAGCTCATCAATCTCATATTAGTGTAGTGGATGTGTTTGGTATGTTTTTAATGCAGAATATTGATAGTTTTTATCATCTATCTACTAGAGTTCTAGCCAGTCTGCACCATTACACAACACAACAAAGAAGCTGCAAACACTGTACTGGTTTGTGTGGGCTTGCTTAGCTGTTCTCCTACTATACCATCTGTCACTATCACCCTACAGTGCCCAGAGTTTTATCACCAGCTTCAATGATGCCAATCATCTTTCAGCATTCAAGCATTCACTAAAGTCTTGTGTGCCCTATATAATGTATGTCTCAGTAGCTTTGTAGCTAAAACTTCATGCTAATCGATCAACAGGTCACTTATGCACAATCATTTCAAGAACAATTTTCTAACACATTTGACAATCATGCATAAATGCTGCCCTTGGCAAGACTGAACCAAACTGGCATCTCCATCACAGCTATCCAGCATGCACATTTAAGGTAAGAATTTTCTATTATGATTTCAATATATTTAATGTTGTTTTACTAACAACCTGATGAACTAACATTGTATTCAGAATCTTTGAAGGCCATGGATGGAAACAACTCAGCCAAGCAAATGACAACTGTGGGCCATGCAGACTATTGCAAGTTTACAAGTCGGTACATGATCACATCAGAAGATGTTAATGCATTCAAGGATGATGTTCACTTACATCCAGGTGAACAGGTCACTAACAGTGATACAAATAACCATCTTGCATGTACTAACAACTGGAAAGGAGCTAATTCAACTAATGAGAACATTGTCAATGTCTTTGAGCAGACAGGAATCTTCCTATTAGTATGTTGACACAGGATGGTCCAAACAATAGCAGAGATGTGACATAGTGGTGAGCTGTATGTTGTTATGCAAACTATTAATATATCACATACTGATGTATGTAAACAGTGCAAAGTATCCCCTTGCTACTATCAACAAATTACTTGATGTTTTCAGACACAATCAGGCCATTGGCAGTGACATTGCTAATGGAAACATGTGCGATTTGCCTCCTACACCAATGCCACATGACCTCATCAGTATTGAGAGGCAGAAGGAGATAATTGAGCAACACATGCCCATTTATACTTGCACTTTTTGCCTTGACATAAGTACTGACCGTTCACCAGTAGAATTACAAGGAGACATACCTGGGTGTCCTTGATGCCACTGCGGCTGCCACACTGCAACACATATTACAGTGACCTATCTCCGTATAATACGAGGGAACGGACGTGCATAATATCCCGTATGATACGGGCCAGCGGACCATGGGCCCATGATAAAAATATCCTCGACTATGACGGATGGGCCGGGAGGCAAATTATTCCTGATGGAGGCGGGTGGGCCCATGCAGGGAATATATAGAGTAGATGAGTGGGCCGATGTAAATGGATATTAGGTAGACGGGTGGGCCAAGGTAGTTGGATATTATGCAGATGTTGAATTCTAGGCCTGCAGTTGGGGCCGAGGCACGAGGCCTCCGCGAGGTAGCGTAGAATATGGACTACGTCTAGAGGTCCAGGCTGTCCGCCCCTATACACCAACCCTGCTGACCACCATCTCCGAAGATAAGGTGCAGTTAGGAGGAGGGAGGGAGGGGTAAGTAAGGTGGGGTAGGGTCAGTAGCGGTTTCGACCTTGCGAAGGGTCTCATCAGGGGGCTTACCGCTGCCCCAATCGCCTTACCTCTGTTTCTGTTTAGCAACGCTACCTCTGAGCCTTTTATGTAGAAAGGGAGTTGGCGCACAGACCCCTGTGATTAGGGCAGGTGGGAACGCGATGTCCATCTGTGGCACGACCCAATCTAGGGAGGTGGTACGGGTTGGGTTAGTAGATTACTCGATGAGGATGCCTCTCATCAGGCGCTATGCCCTGGTAAGAGTAACTGCTACGGCCAGACGAATGTGGTTTCCCACATGACTTCGGGACTTATAATGCGCGCATGCATATGACCTCGTTTGACATAGTGGTGTATTAAGGTAGATGTGTATGAGATAGATGGGTAGGTACTTGTTATCACATTCACGGGTGGGCCCAGACACATATTAAATTAGACGGGTGGGCCGAGGGTATTATAAAATATTGTATTATACGGGTGGGCCCAGACGCATATTAATTAGACCGGTGGGCCGAGGGTGTTGTATGGGATGTTGTATTAGACGGGTGGGCCGAGGGTGGTATACAATATAGATGGGTGGACCCATGTGTATCATAATTGTAGACATGATGGAGCTGAGGTAGTTGTACATCAACCAAATCAGAGGAGGTAATAAATCAAAGTTACCAAGTTCCTGGAGCATCAGGTGATCTCCTGACATGGCAGTGCGAAGCTTGTGTTGCCCTACGAGACGCCAAGTTCCGGCCACCAGAATTTGAGTCAACTGTACCGAGTTCCGAGTTCCGGGACCCGGAACTCACCACATAAGTTAGTTAATACTTTTTGATGGTGCACAGGTTGTCTTGCAGAATGTGGAATCCGGGGTGCGAAGCTTGTGTTGCCCTACGAGAAGCCAAGTTCCGAGTTCCGAGTTCCGGGACCTGGAACTCAACACATAATTTAGTTAATACTTTCCGTGTTAAATGGCCAACCGAAGTTGAGATGTTTCTGAAGAGAGCAGCAGGTGCTCTCTTGACATGGCCTCTGATGGTGCTTAGGTTGTCTTGCAGAATGTGGAATCCGGGGTGCAAAGCTTGTGTTGCCCTACGAGAAGCCAAGTTCCGACCACCAAAATGTGAGTCAACCGTACTCAGAGGAGGTAATAAATCAAAGTTACCGAGTTCCCGGAGCAGCAGGTGATCTCCTGACATGGCTGTGCGAAGCTTGTGTTGCCCTACGAGACTCCAAATTCCGACCACCCAAATATGGGTCAACCGTACCGACTTCCGAGTTCCGGGACCCGGGAGTCGACAAATGAATATCTGATGACCAGTGAGTCAACCTTACTCAGAGGAGGTAATAAATCACAGTTACCGAGTTCCCGGAGCAGCAGGTGATCTCCTGATATGGCAGTGCGAAGCTTGTGTTGCCCTACGAGACGCCAAATTCCGACCACCCAAATATGGGTCAACCGTACCGACTTCCGAGTTCCGGGACCCAGGGAGTCGACAAATGAATATCTGATGACCAGCACACTTCCAATCAGGTAGTATTTCATTGAGCAATGGATAATAATACATCTTTGACAGCCAAAATTATCCATGGCTCCCTTATCTGATCCTCTCTATCTCCACCCCCTATAACACCAAAGTCCAGACATCCAGCATTCAGCGTCTGATTTCCCAAGATTAACATCCAGCATGAATGGTTCTTCCCCTTCCCCTCCTGATAGCATAAACATCTGGCGCACTTGGGCCCTGACTGTGACTTATGAAGCAGGGGAATATACTGAACAGAAATTCAAGGCAGAGAAGACTGGAGGAGGCCCAGTCATACCTTCCCCCAACCTAGACACTGATCTGGTGATGGCGTGCGATCGCTTGGCTGATGTACTCATAAAGGCATCTAAAAATCCCAGTGGGTCTTCCTGCAGATTCGGAAAATTCATTTTATCATTCAAATTCCTGCATGACAGTTCAGATGCAGATGGATATTGCAAGATATAGCAAATTGATCTCCCCGAAGGACACCGGGCATAATGAACATAGAGAGGCGAGGTTGCTTGAGAGGTGTCCTCCTGGCCATGAAGGCAAAAGGTTGGTCGATGGACCTGCAATAATTCTCGATGCATCCGGTGCCATCATTGCATGGTATCTCCCAGACGCCCTGACAGATACCACCCAGGTGTGTAATATACATTGTTACTGGATGGATATCGAATATTAATGGAACCTACAGAAGGAAATCAAGGAGGCCACCGATTTGCTCGCTCCAAGCCTCGAAAAAAGTGTAAGGGCTGATGGCAATTGGCGAACTAATCAAAGGTTGTTCAACCGGGGCTCCGAAGATGTTGGAGCAACTCCCGGATGCATCAATCTATCTCCGGCATGGTTTCAACAGGGACACGAGGTAGGATCTGATGAGATGGTGATTCCGGCAGTCATACTCACCAATCCCAAAGAATGTGTCCTGATCCGGAGGTATCTGCATCATTGAAGGGACCTTCCTGCGAGAATATCCTCAAAGCCATTGCAAGGCCAGCAGCCATCGCGTCCGCGGCACTCAGAGTCATGCATCCTGAGCAGTACTGGGCAGGGTTGAGAACCTTGTCAAACCTTGGAAATATAGCAGTAAGCAAGGATCTGCCACAGATGCCGGAGGCCCTGCAGTACTGGGCATCCAGTGTTTAACACCCTCTCCATCATTTCCAATCGGGAAACCCCCCATCATCGAGACCACATGTCCATTGCTGAATGCTTCGACATTCTCACCACCGTGGGGAACTATTCTAATGCTCGGATGACAATGCCAAACCTTCAGCTGGAGTTCAAGTACAATTCCGGCTGTATGATTGCGTTTTCCGGAAGGATTGTGAGACATGGAGTTTATGATGTGGAAGGGGATCGGATTGCTTGGGCATGGTATATGAGGGATGCTGTTCATATTTATGCTGGTGTTCCATCATGTGGATGGGCTAGTGTGGATGGTCCATACAGCGTGTGAAAGATCAAACAAAGAGCAAGCATTGTGACCTATATACATTCCAACAAATGAATACCATGTACCAATTGTGATCCGGACCTCAATACTCAATTTTGAGCATTTCCAAAGTGATATGTGGGACTGAATAATTTGGATGCAAGCCTCGGTATTCGATAATTGGAACTCGGGACTTGACATATGGGAGTCCTGAGTGCCGGGGTACTTAGTCCCGACACCCAGACCTCAGCACGTGATATTTGAGACTGGGGGAAGATGTATAAATACGCTCGAATTAACATTTGTTATTGCCATACACATTTAACAAAACCCTGAACCACGACATTGTGGACTCCGGACTCGACACTGGTCTGAATACCGAGTTCCGGACGCCCAGGTCCCAAGTCCCGAGTCCCGAATTTCGGAGGTCGGGGTTCGGAGACCCGGAGCTCGGCAACTGTGTTGGGTGTCAGGGTATCCAGACCATTGGAGATAGCATGTGTCAGTATTTTGCGTTTCATGGTTTATGTTGGGTGAATATGGAATCGGGGATCAGGGACTCAGTATTCAGAACAGTGTCAAGTCCCAGGTCACGAGCTCCGAGTCCCGAGTGCCGAACCCCAGGTCCCGAGTCCCGAATTTCGGAGGTCGGGGTTCGGCGACCCGGAGCTCGGCAACTGTGTTGGGTGTCAGGGTACTCGGAGCATTGGAGATAGCATTTGTTAGTATTTTAAGTTTCATGGTTTATGTTTCGTGATTATGGAATCAGGTGTCAGGGACTCGGTATTGAGAACAGTGTTGAGTCCCAGGTCATGAGCTCCGAGTCCCGAGTCCCGAGTCCCGAAACCCACACCCAGCAGTTGCCGAGCTCCGGGTCGCCGAACCCCGACCTCCGAAATTCGGGACTTGGGACCTGGGTTTCCGGGACACGGGACTCGGAGCTTGTGACATGGGACACAACACTGTTCTCAATACCGAGTCCCTGACACCTGATTCCATAATCACGAACATAAACCATGAAACTTAAAATACTGACAAATGCTATCTCCAATGCTCCGAGTACCCTGACACCCAACACAGTTGCCGAGCTCCGGGTCGCCGAACCCCGACCTCCGAAATTCGGGACTCGGGACCTGGGGTTCGGCACTCGGGACTTGGAGCTCGTGACCTGGGACTTGACACTGTTCTGAATACTGAGTCCCTGATCCCCGATTCCATATTCACCCAACATAAACCATGAAACGCAAAATACTGACACATGCTATCTCCAATGGTCTGGATACCCTGACACCCAACACAGTTGCCGAGCTCCGGGTCTCCGAACCCCGACCTCCGAAATTCGGGACTCAGGACTGGTGCGTCCGAACTCGGTATTCAGAACAGTGTCGAGTCCGGTCCACAATGTCGTGGTTCAGGGTTTTGTTAAATGTTGGCAATAACAATGTTAATTCGAGCGTATATTATACATCTTCCCCCAGTCTCAAATATCACGTGCTGAGGTCCGGTGTTGGGACTAAGTACCCCGGCACCGGAACTCCCATATGTCAAGTCCTGAGTTCCAATTATCGAATACCGAGGCTTGCATCCAAATTATTCAGGCCCACATATCACTTTGGAAATGCTCAAAATTGAGTATTGAGGTCCGGATCACAATTGGTACATGGTATTCATTTGTTGGAATGTATATAGGTCACAATGCTTGCTCTTTGTTGATCTTTCACACGCTGTATGACCATCCACACTAGCCCATCCACATGATGGAACACCCTAAATATGACCATCCCTCATATACCATGCCCAAGCAATCCTCCCCTTCCACATCATAAACTCCTGTCTCACAATCTTTCCGAAACGCAATCATACAGCCGGAATTGTACTTGAACTCCAGCTGAAGTTTGGCATTGTCATCCAGCATTGTAATAGTTCCCCACGGTGGTGAGAATGTCGAAGCATTCAGCAATGGACCTGTGGTCTCGATGATGGGGGGTTTCCGATTGGAAATGATGGAGAGGTGTTAAACACGGATGCCCAGTACTGCAGGCCTCCGCATCTGTGGCAGATCCTTGCTTACTGCTATATTTCCAATTTGACAAGGTTCTCAACCCTGCCCAGTACTGCTCATATGCATGACTCTGAGTGCCGCGGACGCTGGCTGCTGGCCTTGCAATGGCTTTGAGGATATTCTCGCAGGAAGGTCCCTTCAATGATCAGATACCTCCGGATCGGACACATTCTTTGGGATTGGTGAGTATGACTGCCGGAATCCACCATCTCATCAGATCCTACCGTGTCCCTGTTGAAACCATGCCGGAGATAGATTGATGCATCCGGAGTTGCTCCAACATCTTCGGAGCCCCGGTTGAACAACCTTTGATTAGTTCGCCAATTGCCATCAGCCCTTACACTTGTTTTCGAGGCTTGGAGCGAGCAAATCGGTGGCCTCCTTGATTTCCTTCTGTAGGTTCCATTAATATTCGATATCCATCCAGTAACAATGTATATTACACACCTGGGTGGTATCTGTCAGGGCGTCTGGGAGATACCATGCAATGATGGCACCGGATGCATCAAGAATTATTGCAGGTTCATCGACCAACCTTTTGCCTTCATGGCCAGGAGGACACCTCTCACAACCTCGCCTCTCTATGTTCATTATGCCCGTGTCCTTCGGGGATATCAATTTGCTAATCTTGCAATAT
>JABBWF010000142.1:0-118256 GCA_016647645.1 Suillus variegatus
AAGTGCAGAGCTGTATTGGGATAAGAAGGAGTAGAAGCGCTTCCGATGTCTAAAATTAGAGCTTTCTTTGATCCAATAATGGTTAGGCCTTTATTGTCTTGGCTTGCTTCGGTGCTATACCCAAAATACAATAAACGTACTCCCGGATTCGCCATGTCGACCCAAGAAATGTACGATACCCTCCCTCACATCCAATCTCCCCTTTTTGTTTAAGAGCCGTATGAATAACAACATGTTCACAGTGACTCTTCCCTCATCTGTTGGGTCCTGGAGTCCCTCTTGTCAGACACTACACTTCCCTGCCTGCACTTTGTACGTACTACGTAGAGTCTGGCACCTACGACCATCTGTAACACATCATACTTAATACCCATCGTTATGGCATCACACACATACCCTCCCCCTGAACCTCGTACTTTTCCACCCCCAACCAACAACACCCTGTCGTCAAAGGAGCGCTCTGCCCTCGTACGCTCGACCAAGAAGATAGGTCGCATGCTGGGCGATATCCCGCGATTTGTCGACGATATCGAAGATCGTGAGCTTATCGTTTTTTTCACTCACCTGCGTGATACTGATGTCAGGTACAGAGTTCGTTATGGTAACACCCCCAAGACCGCCCACTCCAGCTGGACCCTCCAAGGAAGACGCATGGAGAAGTCGCAAACCAACTCACCTTCCCCCGATCATGAAGCTCTCTGGTGGTATTGCCGTAGACTGCAACTCTCCACCCATACCTTCACGTACTGCACCTGTACGGCGCGCTAGCATCATATCAACTTCCTCTAACAAATCTTCCATTCACGAACAGCTTCACACTCCATCCAAGGAGGCTGCACACAGGCGCAGCAAAATGGAACGGTTACGAAAGAGACTAGGTGAAGAGGTTCCAATGGAAGCCGTTTTCCCACCTACCCCTGTCCCGAGGACAGCCGTCTCACACACCACGATGCCCGAACGCTCGCGCAACCATAGCCGCTCGCGGTCTGTGCACCCTTCACATGACGATACTGTCACATTCTCGATAGATCAACACACTGTCGTTCTCAAAACCACCACACGAGCCAATCAGCCTCACTCACCTCATCCTCATCGTTCTCACCATCCGCACAAATCCGCACATCGCCCGCCGCCAATGCCTATGACCGGGTTACCACCGTTGCCCAAGTCCAAGCTTCCCCGCATCTCGGATGAAGTGGGCCTATTAGGCGTAAGGGCCAAGACGGCGGCAGGCTCCAAACTCGGTGGTGCAGAATTCAAGGCTGCGAGACGTGCCAAACGGGAGGGCTTTGGTGAAGTGGAGATGGTCGGGTTCATGGGTGGTTTTTAGGCCTTGCTCTGGGCCTCCACCATGTGGTCATGGTGGATATATGCATATACGATGCTCTCGCATGGAGCAATTCTATGCTTTGGGAATCTTGCGGTTCCGGTATGTGGATCTATGCGAGTCTGGGTATGCCTTCATGTCGTCTGTCTATGCCGTCAATCGTTTTCTCTTCATGACAATACGCACTACACACCGTTGGGCTGGACCCTGTATCGACTGACGAACGTTGCCTCCAATGATGCTTTTCTACACTATAATGTCAGTAGTTCTAATATTTTCACCTAGTTTTCCAGCAGTCGAATTGGCAGAATGTACTCTTCATCAAATTGATATTAAGTAGTCGTGGGAACTACAATTTTGCGAATATGATAACCAGTTTATTCCGTCCGGTCCCGACTTACAATCATGATGCCATGGACTCCACTGCGGCCGGCGAGGCCTTGAGCTCGAGGGCCAGTATCATGCCATCATTGCGGTAATCTTTTTGAATATCCTCATTTTGATAGGTGGCGACGGCGATGGTTCTACATCTATCAATGAGAAGCAAACCATCTACAGCGATACAGTAGTCTGGAAAAACGTATTTCTTGTCAGATGAAAGATGCTCCAGTACGAGCCTCGTCACTTCCTTCCTCGTCGAGGAAGTCTGAATCGGCTACCATGACAGCCTTGGTCCAGCAATTTCAAATTCCTGACCCCAGACATAGAAGTCGATGGGTCTCCTTGAGGTACCGACTCGGGCCCACTCTGGAAGGCTTTTTTTTGTATTTTTTTTGTATCCAGTTTTGTCCATGGAGAGTAGGGAACTCTATGTAGGACAATACTATCTAGTCTAGGGGCCCTGTGCCCCTCCGCACTTCAGGGTTCGCGAATGCCCTGGTGTGAGGCGTACCCCCACCAGTCCGCCGTTCCCGCCGGCCGTTTTAGACGCGCAACCGTCTGGAAGGCTTACTAGCGCTCAACTCACCTCCGTCCGATTCTCATGGAACATGTGATAGAAGCCTTATATGTAAAAGGTGCGCAAGAGGTGCGTTGCGCCAGGTTACGCCCAATCATAACGTTCATGTCCATCTCAAAAGGTATAGCATTAATAACAGGGTCTGCTCAGGGAATCGGTCGCGGCATCGCTCTTCGGCTTGCACGGGATGGCTTTAACGTCGCTCTCAATGATTTACCCAACAAGGATGCCAAGCTAGAGGCGGTTGCGACTGAAATCGAAAGCCTTGGGAGACAAGTCTGCATCCTTCCCGCCGACGTGACTGTCGACAAACAAGTCAAAGGGATGGTCGATGACGCCGTTACAAAACTTGGTGGACTGGATGTCGTGAGTCGCTTTGCTTATCTCACTAAACGTGTTTCATGGATATTCATCGTGTAGATGGTTGCGAATGCTGGAGTGGTGGAGTTTGCCTCGCTTGTGTCATGTACGATTATCTCGGTCAAAGTCTACGATTGACGGGTTCTCATGTCCTCCGCTAGCGACTGTAGAGTCATGGGACCGCACACTGTCAGTAAACGCCCGTGGAGCTTATCTATGTTACAAGTATGCTGCAATACAGATGATCGAACAGGGACGTGGCGGTCGAATTATTGGTGCGAGCTCAATCGCGGGCAAAATGGGTGCGTCATATAGACATGAATTTGCTTGAGCATTCTTATCCAAATGACCAAATAGGCTTCGCCCACAACTCCCCATATACAGCGAGCAAATTTGCGATTCGAGGACTCACTCAGGCTGCAGGTAATTCTTGAGATACTCGCATGTACAGCTTTTAATAAATACCGCTTGACAGCTGTTGAACTTGGTCAATATGGGATTACTGTCAATGCATATGCTCCGGGCGCAATACAGACTGATATGAGTAAGGTCGAACTAATTTTCGATTTCTCCTCTGATTCCTAGTTAGTGAAGATCACGCTGGATGAGTCTGGGAACGTCAATTATGAACAGCTTATCGACAATCCTAGCTCGAGGAAGTGGTTCATGTCGGTAAGCAGAGCGCGG
Source organism: Suillus variegatus (assembly GCA_016647645.1). Classification (NCBI taxonomy): domain Eukaryota; kingdom Fungi; phylum Basidiomycota; class Agaricomycetes; order Boletales; family Suillaceae; genus Suillus; species Suillus variegatus. The sequence continues at coordinate 3,333 of JABBWF010000142.1, forward strand.
TGTCAAACTTTACCCGGATACTGAATACCTGCTTTCTTCACAACCTTGATAAGTTGGCTGAGAATGTCCCCATCAAGCACATCGGACAGCCTGAAGATATAGCTAGTATCGTAAGCTATCTCGCATCGAAGGAAGCGCACTTCATGACCGGTCAGTTCATGCCTTTATTGCGCCTATCTCCTGCTCATGTAGCATGTGATGTCTCCAGGTCAATGTGTAGGTCGATTTGTTTTATTGCATACAGCTGATCTGAGCTTTCTCCTAGATTTCTGTCGATGGGGGAATGAGGATGGGCTGAGAAGGCCTTGTAAACAAACAGTTGAGTTATTACTCCTCGCAGATGCTGTGGTGTGATTGCAATGCAAAATTGAGAATTTCTTCCCTGGACTGGTCAGTGGTAGTGCTGATCGAATCACCGGGAAGGTCTAAAGATCAGAACACTTTGAGTATTTGTAAGTGACGTTAGCCAAGTAGCAGAGACTTCGAGTCAGAGTCCATATAAACATACATCTAGTCGGCGCTTATCGTCGTCCATTCAGATCTCTAGCTTAGACAGAACGTGAGTTCGAGCCTCCATCATGACATATGCATATACCGTGCTCTCGCATGGAGCAATTCTATGCTTTGGGAATCTTACGGTTCTGATATGCGGATCTACGCGAGTCTGGGTATGTCTTCATGTTGTTTGTCTATGCCGTCAATCGTTTTCTCTTCGTGACAATACGCACTACACACCTGGGCTGGCCCACATCAGTAAATGGATGATTCCTTGATATTGTAGCCGTGAGAACTATAGAAAGATACAATTTTGCTCCTGCTAAATAATATCATATATACTGCGAGAATTTTGAGTTGTAGATACATAGCTATTGATGCCTTTAAATGCAGAGTAACATGAACAGTCCATGACGATGTCATCACATTCTTCCATTGCAGCAGGTGAGGGGTGACAGCCTGCATGTGCCAATTATTGTGAGCATTGTCGTTTTAACTTATTTATATGTTGAATTATAACATTATTCAAGCCATTCTCGAGAGACGGAGCTCTGGCACTGCTCAACAAATGTATAATACCATTCGAGTCTACCACGAAGTCATGACACGGCGCCATCGCAACATGCAAGACATGGTAGCGCGCTTCTCTGAACGTCGATTAGTGTTTTCTTTTGTCGTCTGAATTAAGACATTATCTGAGGCTTTCCACGGCCTTCTAGCAAGAAGTAGCTCTGGCACTGCTCAACAAATGTATAATACCATTCAAGTCTACCACGAAGTCGTGACATGGCGCCATCGCAACATGCAAGACATGGTAGTGCGCTTCTCTGAACGTCGATTAGTGTTTTCTTTTGTCGTCTGAATTAAGACATTATCTGAGGCTTTCCACGGCCTTCTAGCAAGAAGTAGCTCTGGCACTGCTCAACAAATGTATAATACCATTCAAGTCTACCACGAAGTCGTGACACGGCGCCATCGCAACACGCATGATATCCTCGTCTTTGCCCAGAGTCTAGCTGCCAAGGTTTAAGTATGCCAGGAATATGTATGACCACCTCTCGTTCCGCTCATCTGTGCTCCAGCTTCCTTTTCTGCCCAAATGCAGATCAACATTATCGCTAGAAGTCATGTAATCATGGTGAGGTAGTAGGCTACTGCGAAAAAATAGTGAACAGGCTGAAATAACATTCCCGGGCCAGTACTTCCGAAGGCCTCACTCAACTTGAGGCAAAGTGTGTCAGAAAGACAGGCCGTCATCCTCATCCTCATTGTCGTCCTCACCGTCTTCCCTCCCTCCCTCATCCAGGTTGTTGTCGTCATCATTCTCCTGTGCGTTCATATCTGAGTCGTCTTCCTTGCTGTCAGGGTCTTCTTCGCTGTCAGGGTCTTCCTCCCCTCCTCCGTTGCCACCGTCAGGTTGGATTTTACTCTCCAAGTCATCGTCATCATTCTCTCCCGATTCCGAGCTATCCGCGAGCTCCCCATCGGCACAATCCCTTGTGATCTCCCGTTGGACGGTGGGATGTCCAATTCCATAATGCGTGTATCGCATAAACATGTCTTGGTCGACGAATCTGAGTGATCATCGACAGTTGAGTAAGGATGACAAGATGAAAGGTTACACTCACATGCTAACGTAGTATCCCTCCCAGTCGTCTAATTCACCAGATAGACGTCCGAAGGACTTTCCATAGCGAAGAGATGTAGTTTCACGATTGGAAGAAAAAGCTGGAATCAAATGGGCACTTCGGATGACCTGAACGGGGTCAAGGAACCCAAATGCGTCGCAGTCAGACTCTTCGACGAAAGCAATCTTCGGAAGTCGGGCACACTTCATCCCTGACTGGTGGTCGGTCAAGGGCGCCAACCATCTAACATACAGAACCTCAATTTGATGTTTTTTGATCAAACCTTCGGTACTGAGCCACACATCCATGTAGTAGATGCCCAGAACGCGGGCATACCAGTATGGATGTCAAGGTCCTGTTTCCCCAGTCAAGACCATAATATCGGGGCGTGTCCGAGTATTTATAGTATCATACTCTCGCCGAAGATCATAAGTCGTGTAGTGCACCTATTAAATCGAATGATTACGATACTAGCAAAACTTGAGATCTGGGTAACATACCTGCATCATTTGGACAGAGTATAGCCTATTGTCTGAGATAATGACTGAATTACGCTCGTCGTCAGAGGAGGTATGGTCACAGTGGGTGACATCTAAGTTTCAAAGTCGGTATAGTAGGTGGTCCTTGAGTTTTGGTATGAAATCCTACCATATGCTGAGTTGGGAGAACAGTGAGAAGAGCAATACGTACTGCTACAGCTGGATCATTGTCATGATCTCGAAGAAAATAAAATATATGCATAGGATTGTTGCGGCTCAGCGTCGGTATATAGTGGTGGTTCTTCATGTCAATCCCTGCAGACAAGTTGATTGGTGGCTGATCACGAGCGCATGAATTGTGTTCCACCTCTGCCACCCGCTGAAGGACTCGACGACGACGCTCATGCTTGGCGAGTTGAGCCGGGGCGTCTAATTTACTGGTCAGGGGATAAAATGCTTTCAATGCTCAATGCGCTAATTCTCCCTGGCTAGGCGTCAATCTGAGATGAGACGTTGTATCAAATATGTACGTACGATTTGCGATGTAAAGGAGTCGGTTGTTCCAAAGAGCTGGATTGATCGCAGATAATCCCCCATGGCGTGGAATTTGTAAGTGTTCAGATTAAATTTCTTGACTTTTCTGCCGCTACTTCCAGTACCTGCATTGTCGGAACCTGAGCCTTACGTTCACGCGTGGCCCTTTCTTTCGGTAGCTCCACAGTAGAGAAAGCGGCACATGTAAAATCTCGGAACTTACGCAACTGACGAGACAGCCTCTTGAATGTCTGCTCAAGTGCTGACAGAGTGGTGTCGGAGTGCATCCTTAGTTTGGCGAGAGCGTGCCATTGTGCAAACCTGTATAAAAGTGATTGCACAATAGCATCGTGCTCTGCTGGGAAAAGCCCCTCAAAGACTGGCATCGCACGCTGAGATAGAATGTCACTAACACACATCACCAACTGAGCTATCGAGACATACCTGCAGAATGTCCTCGAAGTCTCGTGCTGCGAGCCGTTTCATTTCCGAGGTGTTATTCGAAAATTTCCGAATGACACCATTACCATATGATGGGACGTGGCGAAATCTGCGTTGGATGCATTTTCAAATCGGTAAGAAGAATAGTGTGTGACAAACCTATAGTCAAGACTTGCAACCAGGCGGTCACCGCCGGGGAGCACGTAAAGTAGACGGATGAGGTGCGTGAAAAGCGCCTTCCATGTGCCTAGCTTGCATTCATGCATAAAATCAACCACAAGCATGCGAAAGGCGTCAAATCCGAATGGTCCGAGCCTTTCTACAAATGAGTTCTAGTTTAAAATTAGGTACTGATCACAAGGGAAATAATTTTGAAGGCACTCACTACAGTCGGCACCCATGACCCTTCTCCAACAGTCGCCTGCACCTTAGAGCCATTCACAGTATTTCCCCTATAGATGAATCCGCGGGCATTTACGATCCTTTCCAGACAGTAAGTTCTCAAGGTAGCGACGCGATCTTGCATGTCTTTAAACAAGCCAAGAAAATCGAACAAGACTTTCGGCATGAGACAGCGCGGACATGGGCAAGCGCCCATATCCTTAATTGTTGCTATCAAAACCCTGGCATATCGATTAGTATTTCAATGAAAATGAAACGAAAAAGTGCACTTTTCTGGATAATCGGCTGAGTAAGTAAAGATGCACGGAAATATCCTTCTGAATATCCCATCTGGACACCGAAGCACAATTCCGTGATGGTATGCATGAAGGAATTCCGTGTCCAATAGATGTTTCCAGCACGCATGAAATAAATCTCGCCTACAATGAGCATGAAGGGCTGCCATGCCGCTTTTTGATATTCCCGGTAGGCTGCTGAAGACGTCCTTGATATTATCCGGAAGCTAAAAAAAATTACTGTAAGAGACTCGGTATACAGCACGGGAGGCAATCGACCTACAGAAGGTAAAAATCCCACGAGATGGCACGCGCCAGATTTGGGTGCCGAACGTGCATACTTCGTTAAATTTCCGAAGTACAAATAAAGAGGCCAAGCCTTGGCCGTTCCGAAGGTGGCTAGATGAGTCGCATCAGAAAAAAACATTAGTCCGGCGATAACACGTTCGAGTGAGCAACCAGGTTCTCTTGGTTGTCTATGCAGGTCTTCCTGAGCTTCTAGCCAGGAGTCGGAGGTATACAGTTCATCGAACACGCGTTCTTGATGACCGTCTAGCGGATCCTTCCATAGGCACTTAAAGGGGAAAAGATGGAACGTGCTGGCTTGAATGTCAGCGAATGCAGAACATATCACTGATATAAGCGGCCGGTAGTGAAATCCGGGAATGTGAAACGATCTGGCCTGGTCGTCTTTTGACTTCGAAGGTATGTCAAGAGAAATATCCTTCTCCAACCAATCATCCGGGAAAATAACAGACCCCTTTTCTCTATTATCGTCCAGTGCGCGCAGACTCCTCTTTACCGAAAATTTGTCCAGGTCACTGGGATTAAAATCTCTCGCCTGAATCACGTCTCTGACCAGACGCAATACTTCAGCTTCTGACTTTTGATGACTGCCAGAATTCATCCACGTCATCAGACGATATACTGTCATGTTAGGGAAAGGATGAGGCGGCCCAGAGACCCCAGAAGATGAATCGGGCATTTGAGTATCCGTGCCGGTACTCATTGGACAGGAATCAGCTAGCAGCGTAGATGATACGTATTTGTCAGGCTCAAATGAGGGGCGCCTAGGATATTGTCGACAAACTCCGATGGCATCAAATGCTGTTTGAAGAGAATCTCGAAGCGTCAATAGGACTCGTAGTATTCTGCGCTGTGGCGGATTGTGAGGTTCGGCCGCATGAAACGGATGTTCACCAGTAGAATCTGAAGGATTGATGTCTTCATCTGCAGGCAGAAGGTCGACAAAGTTTCTTGGGGCTGGTCGAGACATGCGTCGTGAAGGATGTTGACTTGAGTCCGCTAACGATCCACGAGCGAGGCTACCGTTAGTATGCTACAGGTACAGGATTTTGTGGGAATGCGCACCTAGATTGTTCTGACCAAGTTCATTTATCACGGTGATATCATAAGCATCCTCCATTGCATCATCGAAAATATTTGATTCCTAGAATACAGAAGTTGAGATATTGCTACCGGCAGTAGCGCGAGGGGTGCTGTGACTAGCCTTTGGGTTGATACTAGGTTCAGTCTGACGCAGCGTGCAGTGCGTCCTGGGTCCACATCTAGCTATAGGTTTAAGACGATTTGTCTGAGTCTGTGTAGATTGGATTGGTCGTAGCTGTGGGTTATCATGATGAGTGAACTTCAAGTTATGGGAAATGAGTCCGACTCAAGGGTTGAACCTAGACTCGAACTCAGTAAACCGATGACTCTGAGACGTACGGGAGTAGCATTACTGCCAGTGGTAGTAATATTTGTAGGCTGAGTGAGCCTTTGCGATGTTTTGATCGACTCATTTGCCCGGTCCCTCCTTTTCTGCGAGGCTAAGGTGCTGGCCTTCTGATAATGCTTGCACGTAGAACAATGTCTACTAAGTCCGCGAAAATCTGTGTCCTTCTTCCAAGAACAACGTGATGCGCCGCATAAGACCGTGACCATTGAGAGAATGAAGATGAATAAAAACCAAGGCGAGTGAGATAGACGCATTCCGACACAACAATGATGAATCTATGACAGACTCGACTCAAAGTCCCACTGGCAGGTATACGACCATATGGTCGCAATAGCAGAGTTAGTAGTATGCGTGCATTATTACTACTAGCTGACTAAGTCTTTCCCGAAATTACATAAATCGTGGTCACCACAGTGATTACCCAAGCCCTACGCAAGCCGTGAATTTGGCTTGGCTAGGCCCGGCTCAATGGGGGCCGGCTTTGGCTGGCCCACGGCCCAAAGCCGGGCCATGCACATCACTAGTTGGACGTGTCCAAGTTGGGCCTGCATAACGTGCCGTATTCACATTGCTCCAACGATTCAAGTTGAATATCAATTCGTTCGGGTACCACTAGTACTAGGTGTCAACAACTTGAGGTATAGTAAGGGATGAAAATTTATGAATCTCGTGCGCAGTGACGCCCGAGGAAAAAATAAAAATCAAGCTAGTATCATATAAGGGGCTTGAAGGGGCCTGAAGGGGCCTCCAAGTTTAACTTGAAAGTCAAGGAAATAGAACAGGTGCCAACTGCCAGTGAGTATCACACGTTTGATAGTTGAATGATAATAAAATGAAATGTAATACATCCAGCAACGAGACAAATGTTCACTGCATCTGTAAAAGCCATACAGGCTTGTAGTCCGGCATGATATGGCTTGCCTTCTCTACTTTCACTGCCCACTCGTCTACCTCACGTCTGAGGAGCTCCAAGAGATGAGCGTATTGGCGAACTCGATGTTGTGCTGCAGAATAGCTTGCATACACTGTATTGATGGTGTACTGGGTGAATATTTTGTCCTGGGCTTCGTCGTCCAGGTCGATTTCGTCTAGCAACATCTTACTCACCCCAGTCAGCGCTTGTAACTCAGTATAATAGGGAGATTATCATACCAAATATGCCTGCAGTTCCCGATTGCGCCCAGCCTCATGTATTTTATTCAGGACTCCAGATGTCTCGTCGCTGCACCCATGAAGGGTTTCACAGGAAAAGTTTGCTGGGGATGTTGGTGATGACAACATTCTGCAGTGTATGGGCAGCCTTAAAATGCAGTTCAAGTAAAAGGAAGTAGTTGAATAGCATCTTCAGATATCGAACCATTTCGGTCGGAGTAATGCGGTATTTCAAATAACACGATACTGCTTTACTCCGATTTAAACCTAGCAACAAGTATCAAACCGAGAATGGACGGTCCAGTCACAACGTGATGGATCGTGACCGCGTGTGACTTTGTCGTAATTTGCAAGAAGAAGGTGTTGTATTCTTTAATGAAAAAAAAAAAAACACGTAAAAAATCTTGTTTTTGTCTACAAGTAATTGTCAATGTAAATGTAGGAGAGAAGATACTCAGGCTAGTGCTAGTGCCGCCATGATGACACAACCAATCGCAACCAACTCAATTGTTTCAAACATCCAAATCACTTCCTCTTCGCAACACCAACTATACGCGACCGCTTCTTCCTGGAACTACTGGTGTTCGATGATGCTGGCTCAGCATTACACTTTGTGCCTCGAGGTCGCGGTGTTTTGGTATACCATTCTTCATACCGATTGTACGCCGTTTCACCCATAGCCCCCACCAATTTAGTATGCACTTCATCTAAATCCAGGTGGAATGTGATAGTCGGATCTTGTAGGGGCCGAACGTCGAGCTGAGGTTGGATTTCTTGACAAAGGACAATAAGTCTTTCTCTGATAGCATTGGCTCCCTTTTCTATCATCGTTAGTACCGCGTCCATATTGTTTGTCGGGTAAAATGTCTTCTAAAGATCAATGAGATACAGCTTGGACTCGAGGAGAAAATGAAATCTTACACCCTCAGCCACTTCGTTCGGATCGTCCGTGTCGATGTTGATAGCGTAGTCATCAACTTGAACGTCTCCAAGTCTAACCCATGCCTTGAATCGAACCATCTTTACTGAACACCACATATGGCCCTCAATGACCACTGGTCGATTGAGGGCAGGGGGTTCTGTACCAGCCCCGGCAAGGAAAACTTCCTGCGAACGCATCGTCGGCTCACATAGCAGCGTCTTCCATGCAGGCGAGCCCGCGCACGGTGTATGGTACCGATGTGTCTCGTCGATCACCGCCACTATGACCAGCAATACTGATGGATTGACCTCAACAGCACGTCTTAGCTTTCTATACAACGATTTAAGGCTTTGGGAGAATGCTGTTTCTCCCAAGCCGGCGGCAATAACGGAGAATCTGCAGTCGGCTACGTTTTGAAGAGAAATCCTTAGATCGGGGATGGAAGCTTTTAATTTAACGTTGGTCAACACATTTGTGTTGATAGCCTTCTTGGGGAAGGGTAGCGCGCAGAGAAATTGAATGAAAGTGGATTGTATTGCGGCCATTGGAGCCTCGTGCATAGCCGAGGGCATTTCTACCACTAAAAGGTGGTCTTTCTCGCTGTAGGTCAATCTACGGTAGTATAGTCGCGATCAGATGCAATCTGACTCAACTTGAAGTATTAGTATGGACTCACCTTATGTTTACACCAGAACACTCGATGAATCGTTCTAGCTTTGCATACTCTCCCGGCTCCACAGCAGAGAACTCCTGATAAGTGACAGTCAACATTTTGAATGAATATCACTAAGCCCATCGATTTGAAAATGACTCCCTACCTCACACTCTGCGCTATGATTTGAAATGAATTGTAGGATCTTCTTGCACGTACGTCGACCTTCAAAAGTTCAAGAAAAGTTAGTATCATGTATGCGACATAGACTGAACATCATGATCAGTACCTGATGGCGAGATCTTAGGGTTGGCTGAATTGAAACGATGTAGCAAAAAATCTGATTGCTTTGGCGCTCTCGCAGCAGCGGCAAGAGTCGAATTTGAGGTGTTGCATTCTGCTCTATGAGCGGGTGGAGGCTCAGAGATGTTTTTTCGATTGCCCTCAACCACTGAACATGCAGTAGGTTCGTCTGAAATGGATCTGAGTTTGGTTTTTGGTTCGGTCTTCTTCTCCTTGCCAAGCGCGGTTTTGCTCCTTGTTTGTCTGGCAATATCGGAGAGACAATAAGTAGAACAGATGGAATTTCTGACCGTCATCGTACTAGTGGTGGACATGCTGATCATCGGAAGAGTCTGATGTTGAACCACTTAACTCCAAGACAAAACTCGAACAACGCTAAAATGATGAACCGCCGGAACGCCTTGCTTACTAGAGTGGCTCTTTGGGCACGTGCTTAGCTAAGGATCAGGTTCGATGTCAACGATCTTGATCCGATTTACTATTGTGGGAGATAGGGGCAAAATATTTGAGATAAGCACCAATAGCGTTCAATAAGTCATTAAAACAACAAACATACAGCATAGGAAATCACCTTGAATAAAAATATAAACGAGGACACAAGTAGAAACGTTCCATACGTCAGGTAATGCACGTTCCATGCCAACTTGAATGGCCGCGGGTATACCTGGTGCTCTCGAGCATGTCGGACTTTGAGTCAGTCACTTCCATGAGGTGACAGGGTGGAGAAAGGGTCACCGGAGCAAGTCACGGTAGTGACAACTGCAGTCCTGGTAGCCGTTGACCTGGACCGCTACCACTAGTACTAGGTGTACTGTAGTACCAGTATACAGTCATATTTCCTGTCTTTGAATAGATGAATAAATCAGCATTAGACCCGGAGGCAATTATTGCGAGAAACTTGAAGATGCTATGGTTGACACACCTCCGAGTCCTAGTATGCCACGGCGATGCGGCCGCCTACTGTCACTGGCAGGCTAATACTAATCATTACCATGACACCGTGCTCCATTGCAGCCTCCTAAGTGGGTGAAAGATATTATTATGAGCAACTTGAAGGTTTCAGGATGGAGTCCGACGCGAGCCAGAGAGAGGTTATGGTGAAGCTTTGAAGTAGTACTGTAGTACTACTAAGTCACGATATTGGCAAACAACCCAAACTGTTCAAGTTTAGTCAGCAGAATACAAATAAAGAAAGTCCCGATGAGGAACTATACTGTGTGACACAAATACGGCCCGTATGTGCTGACAAACCATCAATATTCTTGAGTTCATACGGCACTATGATACCCTCAGATACTCGGTAAGTTAGAAGACACTGCCATCAGAACATCCAACTTCTGCTAAACTCCCATCTCGCAATCCAACCCGCTCAAGGCTTCTGGATTGATTCTTCCCCGGACGCCAATCCACTCGCTGGCCAAGTGTTAAGACCATGCACAAAGGGTAGGACTGATTCAAAAGGGACTTGGCTTCAGCTCATGCGCTGCGCCCCTTACCCGAGTATGTGCCCTTAATTTCAGAATGATGTCCGGAGAAAGTCCAAGGAAGTCCGAAGGACTTCCGGACGAGCGTGGGAAAGTTTGGAAGGACTTTCCGGACGAGTGCGAGTAACTTCCGGAGGAGTGCGGGAAAGTTCCGGAGGAACTTCCGGAAATTACTATGGGGTTTCGTCCTGATACGGAGATGTGTAATGGCTACTCAGGACAAGTCCTGAGTAGAAGCAAACAGAGGAAAGGCTGCAAGGACAAAGTCCGAAGCAGAATAGGTCCGGAGGACCGTGGGAAAGTTCCGGAGGAACTTCCGGAGACTCGGAGGAATGGAGGATCGGATGAGCAAAGGATTGGAGGAGCGGAGGAGTGAAGGATTGGAGGAATGGAGGAATGGAGGAGTGGAGGAGTGGAGGAGCAGAGGAGCGGAGGAGCAGAGGAGCAGAATAGGTCCGAAGGACCGCGGGAAAGTTCCGGAGGAACTTCCGGAACTCGGAGGAGTGGAGGAGCAGAGCTCCGGCCTAGGGAATTCCTCCCTAGGCCTGAGACGGATATTTGACTAAGTCGGAGGACTAGAACTTGGTACGAGGACTTAGTGCAAAGACTAGTGCGAGGACTAATATGTGTAATAATCAGACTAAGGAAATACAGGAGTATCTACAGGGGTTTATATACTACTGAGGACTTATCAGAGAACTGAGATGCGAAGTCCGAAGCTATACAAAGCTGTGGACGGAGCGTATAGAAAAGTCAAATGCTAGTCTATTGGAAAATAGTAAATGAACCCGGAGATTAGATCAGAGGAAAATAAAGGGCGGAAATGAAATGAGGTACGGAAAATGATATAGTCTAACTGGAGAAGGAACCTACAAAGGGAAAAGGCACGGAAGATAGACGCGGGTCGGATCCGGATGTTAGGAAGTCCGGAGACAGGTAATTACCATAAGGGGATGAGCGCTGATTTAAGGTTTGGATTCGGATATGAAGCATAGGTCGGATCCGGAGATCCGGAGATGTGGATATCAGATGCAGGAGTACAGGGATCCGGATGGATAGAGGATTGGGTCTGGAGATGTGGACAGGAGGTCCGGAGGTCCGGATGAGGCGTGGGAACATCGTCAGATGTTGGTCCGGAATACGGGATATGACACCAAGGCAGACATCTGCATTATCGGGGCTGGTTTCACTGGCGTTGGCGTCGCGTACCATCTTATCGAACTCTTGAATAATGCCTCCCTTTCTATCAAATACCCGCTCAGTATCGTGATACTCGAGGTGAGAGATTTCTGTCAGTCTGTCTCTGCTGATTGTGAGTTTTTTGTACAGTACTGACGCGCTTCAGGCTCAGGAGCGACCGGTGCGTGGAGCACCGTGTGTTTCTTTAGATCCTTGTGCAGAAAAGAATGTTTACAGGAAGAAATAGTGGACATCTGACACTGGCCGCGTTCACCAGGTTTGCTCAACGTCGGGCATTATTTGGTATGGTCGAGGCAAATAAGTCCTATGAACTGACAAAGTAAGCCACTCTATCCTAGCATGTCTTTTCGTGACCCATCTCTCTTTTAGGGGTTTGCATACTGGTTCCCCCGACTCGTAACACGCGACACCGAAAAACCATTGATCATCATCGGTGGTGGCCAGGAAGCTGCGGCACCCAGTCACATTTGTGGGCAATGGATCGTATGTGCTTGCTGAAGGAGAATGTGAGTGGATGAAGCTGTGTATATCGAATGCTGGTTTGAGGGATATTGCGGAGGTGTTGGGTGTACCTGGTGCTGAGGATCAAATATCATGATGGATCGAGCCTTTGGATAGCATGAAGGGTTTGTTTGATTGCTGAGTACCCAAATCACGGTTGTTTTACATACAGGTCGCAAGCAAAAATACTGACCGACTCAGACGTCTTCACAGATTCGAAGACAGTGGTTCGGCATTCGCATCGCGGGCCTTGAGTCACACCTTCCTCCTCGTCACGGACTCGGAGTCCTCAACAATATGTAGTATTACTAGTAGTAGTATTCTATGTCATACGAGGCCGCGTTCAAAAGCGGCCTATGGCGACGGCCACTGGACGAATTGATCCCACAGTTGCTGGTTCTGTGGGTCCCATTGTGGCTGTTCAGAGACAACTTCTGGACTGACTCGAACTTGAAGCCATCCGAAGTGTGCCAGTGGTACTTCTGAGTATGACACAGTCCCGGGTCCAGTGATAAATTTCGCCGTCGGAACTGTTGGCTTGCCCGGCGGTGGTTTGGGACTTGGTGGTAGTGGAGGATGACTTAGAGGTGGAGGAGGATTCGGAGATGGAGGATTTGGAGGTGGAGGTGTAGGAGACCTCGGTGAAGGATGACTCAGAGGTGGGGGAGACCTTGGTGAAGGATGACTCAAAGGTGGGGGAGACCTCGGAGGTGCAGGACTCGGAGGTGGGATCACTGGTGGGTGAGCCCCAGGAGGAGTAGCACCGTTTGGGAGATAGTGTTTGTAACCCCTCTCCAATGATAGGAAGTTTTGTTTGCGATTATATTGGCACTTGCGAACCTCACGCATGGGCTGATGATGCCACGAGAGAGTGACTGGATTAGTGGCACAGGGAGTCTGAGAGTCCTGTGACTTGAACGTCCCTGGAGCTGTGTCGGTGAAGATGGGCCGACTGCTGGCCCTCGGAGCAGGGTTAAAAGGGATAATTTTTAGGCCAGGTTTGGGTTTCTTGCGTACTGAAATATCATAGTTGAGCGCTCGTACTAGTAGTATCATGACATCAAAAACGAGAAAGAATTACAACCTACCTGCTGGCATGAGCAGCTGTGACTTGGACGTATGTGAAGAGTCCGAGTATCAACTTTGTGACATTGCCGGCAGTTAACATTTTTGAACGATTACTTACGCCTCAGAGCCAGTGGTCGCCTACTGCTAGTGTACAGACAGATCAAGACATCATGATCGGCCGCCACATTCAGTAACTGCTTATGTACAGTGAGTAATCGACTATCAAAAACCCGCCACCATTACTATTTAATTATTCATTAGCGTACTATGTACTAGTAACAGCCGACTCCCAAGTCTTGACTCATTAGTGAGTCTATCACGAACACCTAGCTGCAGTCTCCCTCTCTTCCTCTACGATCTACACGATCTTGTGCCTTTTACAATCAACTACTGGAGTCCTTCAAATTACTGCCCCATCGGTGCTTATGTAACAACAGGCTTCCCCGGCTCCGAGTCGAGGTGCCATGAATTACTTTTGGGTTAACCGCCGTTACCGTGCCTTCGTACGTGTGTTTGGTAAGGATTTTTTACGTACCAGTATGCTCACGTTTAGGAATCCCGAAAATTTTCACTTTTAGTATCTGTGATTCTGAAACGCAACGGAGTTGAACGTCCTTCGTGCTGCAGTTTTTCCGATGCATATTTCGCGAGGCAGGATTCACTTACACAAAGTGCATTCTCTGTCGTTTCATATGATGATGATGATCATGTCATTGATTCTGTCTTACACAGGCTAGGCACTCTTTTTACGGTCACACGGCTACAATATCGTCTAAGAGAATACCGAAGATGCTAATTGGCATGGCATGCAAGTTGTATTTTCCGGTCATAAAGGTGAGTACAATGGTAAACTGTCGAACACTATCTCTCAATTCGGAGGTAGGATTCTGAGGGAACGGAAGACACTTTTTGGAGCGCTTCCATCATTAGGACATAAAGGTACGTCGGCTCCCATATGGTGGCAGATCCAAATCTAAAAAATCTTAGACTCGTCGGAAAAAGTATCGCAAATGAGGAGGAAAGGGAAAAGGAGATGCAGAGGATGTGCTCACAAGACCCGGTATGCCTCCACGATATCTGTAGACCTAGACCTGTATGAATCTCATCAATCAGATATTCGCACTTTTATTCTCTCCATCGACCACGACTCAGAAACTTTCTCACTCACTCAGGCTGGCAGGCTGGTATCATCATGATGATGTCTCTCTTCCGAATCAAAGGCCTTTCTCAAGATACGAAGTCACTATTGGACATGTGAGTGATACTTGTTTGGAATAGCTTCTAAAATTGTATGGCGCCGTCGTTGAAAATGCGGATGGTGACCACATCCCGGCAGATTTTGTACATCACTTTCTCCTCGCATTCGTACAGTAACTTGAATTGATGCTGATCTGGACTAGTCATCTCCCAACCGATCATGCAAGAGTGCTCCAGTCATTTCCAGGAGGTGCATAGACTGGGGTCTTCCGAGTCGCTGTGCAACCTTTTGACGGCAATCATCATCATACGGCTTGCCCCGGCTCAAACACATACTTTGAACGCTCTGATTCTTACCGACATCATAGAGCTTCTGGTTGATATTACAATCACTCCCTTCCACGATGAATTGGCATCTCAGGAACGCCTTTGTGTGCGTGCAGCGTATGTGTATATATATATACTTTTCATTCTGATGGAAATTGACTCCATTTTCCCAGCTGAAAGCTCAAGTGCACGCATTCACAACGCATACGAACTCGTTGACTGGTTGCACTTCCTAGAACTCACACTTCACTCCCAGGATATCGTCAGACTTGTTGTCATCCATCATGATGATCCTCCTGCACGATCTCTACTCTAAAGAAGCAAGGGCTAGGCACCTGTTGGCAATTTGGAGAGATAATTGTAAGTATTCAATTTCGTGTTACATGAACTGACGGTCACGGTTAACTCGGACATGCACTAGTTCGTTGCAATCGGAATGCCAGTATGGTGAGGAACTTGTTATTATTTATTCCAGTGCCGTCTTAATCTTATATTTTTTACATCCATAGTAAGAGATGGCGACGGATATGCACCATACGTCCGCCACATAGGTAAGTCACATCAATCATGACTCGGACTAGCCATTGACCCGAACCCTAGTCCCTCTACCTGTACGTCACGGGTTATGACAAGGTTATGGTGCCATACCCCGATGAAACTCACCATATCCTCATTGGGCATTTCCTTATATGTCTTGATATCATATGCGAGCGCATATAAAAGTTCAGGTGAGTGTTTCTTACCTTTACCTTCAACTTTACAGTTCTCTCTATTATTTTCTGTACTTTCACCTCGCCTTAACATTACTCACTTCCGCCATGTCTACACCAGAGCCCGGCATTCAGACACATGGCCTCATACTTCCGGACCTATCTGGAGCAGTTCCTACCTCCATAGAAGCAAGGGCCAAGGCACCGCATCGCCGCGTTGGAAGAAGAGCTACAGACTATGAAGCAGGAAAGAGGAACAAAGCAGAGGTTTGTAACCAACTATTTTCGTGGATACTCTCGCTCATTGATCTTCAAAAGAAAGACGACCTATTACGTTGCTCAGGGCAGAGTGGTTCGCCGCATGGTCGTTCTTTATACTAGCTTGGAAGATTTAGTCGCCGAGAACTGATCGCAGATATGAGGAAGATCTAGTGGACGACATGGCGGAGGGCACTCCAGAGTAAGTAGGTCATTTCTTTTGCCGTGACACGTCTAATTCTAGTATTCAGACAAAATCGCCTGCAGCGTGGCTACCTCGCACTCGCTCAGTCTCTACTGTGGCTGCATGCAAAGCTTGGGAAACTTGACATCGAAGACTCAGAAGACATGCTGAAAAAGGTCTGTCCACTTAATCATTTCGCGCTGCATACTTATCATATTATAGATCAAAAGAGGAGCCGATGCGGCTCGTGGCGATGATACTTCTACCCTGAAGGACCTCATTGCTACCTGGGTCAACCAGGATTTTCGTCCGTCTCCTCTACTCAGGTCCGACGATAAGCAGTTGCGCGGCTTCATACACGACCTTTGTGGGAAATTACTCTGCCCCGCCGAGTGGGACTGGAGTAACGACCGGTGAGCATCAACCTTCATTAAATAATTACATCACTCTGAACTGTGTGCAGTGTGAAGGCCGGCATTCGCGAAAGAACCTCTGATTACATTGTATCAGAAAATTCTTGGCTGTTGTTCGTCTACGACAACTACACATTCAATGCTAACGACTTGGAGAAAGGTCTCTTTATGTCCAAGATTCTGGTTCAGGTGAGTACAAGGAGTCATACTACATTGCGAATATATATACTCAAAGTTGTGGCTTTACCAGGCCTTCAAGGCCATCTTTACATCACCATCTTCCACAAGGGAAGCCGATGGTGATGGCGATGGAGCCGACATTCTGGAGAATAACAGGCGCGCTCGACGGTCATTGAATGGCCAGGTCAAGGTTAAAACTTGCATGGCCTCGATCATCAACATGAGGAAGGTTACGCCTCGCTCCATCGCTTATGTCATCTGTCAGGTGAGTAAATGTGATTTTTCGCCCTCGATGTCTGGCTTATAATCCTTGTCTTGCAGGTTTGTTTCGCACTATCCAGTGTTTCGTCTTGGCGCACCGTCGATGGTGACTTTGATTACGAGGGATTCTGGAATAATGTTGTCGACTTCTTCGAGGACGTACCTGGCCCTGTCGCTCAACGTAGGGTATCCAAACTTCTAGAATGGTGGACGAGGTATTGATTGTGTTGTTGCCTATACACATCATATATCTAACACACTGTTTAGGAAAATTTTTGGCAAAAACCACCGCCAGGACCTAACGCCGGAAATTGTATCTAAGATGTCTGTTACAGCACTCGCTGAGCAGAGAAAAGCGCTGGAGGATGCCGCTTTCGACTCGGAGTAGCCATATCATTGTTTTGTTATACACACGTTACAATAATTGTTTTAATGGAAAATTTATTGCAAATCATCCTGCTATACCCGATCTGTAGTAGTATCCAAAGCGCTAGTAGACAGAAAGAATCATTATTGTGGCCATCGTACTATGTGTTTGCTAAAGGTGATGAAAATGAAGCAACACGCACTGCGATGGCAACCCCAGAACGGTGCGCCTTCGTCGTGACCTTTGCCAGGCTTCCTGGCCAAATATTTTTTCGGTCGTGTTTAAAACCGGCTCCAATTTGACAGCCTTGGGCCTTGGGACTGGGATCTGCCCCATCTTTGAAACGGAATGGTCCTGAATGTATTGCACGCAGTAAGTATCCCTGCCAGGCTTGTACTAAGTAAACACTAACGTCAGAATGGTGCATTCCATATGTTTTGAAAACGAAGTGACAAATGATCTAAAATGTTCGTCAGGTCTCATTTCTTTAATATATTTTGTCGTAGCTCGTACATGTCAGTCTTGGGCCTTGGGACTGGGATCTGCCCCATCTTTGAAACGGACTGGTCCTGAATGTATTGTACGCAGTAAGTATCCCTGCCAGGCTTGTACTAAGTAAACACTAACGTCAGAATGGTGCATTCCATATGTTTTGAAAACGAGGTGACAAATGATCTAAAATGTTCGTCAGGTCTCATTTCTTTAATGTATTTTGTCGCAGCTCGTACATGTCAAAAGACATGTATAGATTCAAATCTGGTATTTTCGTCGGCAAATTTCCTGTCAGCTAATATGTATTTTGACGGGCTAATACTTGTCACAGTGTCTCCACCTACCAAATGAACTTCTTCACAGAGAGTGTACGGATTTCTTTCTATATAACGGGCAATTGACTTTAGTAATGCTTAGTAAATGTCTGAGCGGTACTGCAAGATCTTAGTGAATGCAGCAGTCCCGCAATATCCCGTCCAATATGGTAATTCTAGACCACCAGCTTACAAACATTCACGCACCTCGTGGCTGTGAATACCAGACATCACAACTTAGTAAGATAACTTAGAACCTCGTGTCAAATGTTGACTATACCTTCTCGGCAGTATCGCAAACACATCCTTGACAGCATACTTTGATGAAGGGCATGATCAGAACTATTTGCAGGGCTCCTTGCAGAGCGTATAGTAGATACCTCAGTCAGCCCAGGCAAGCATCTGCCACGTAGGAAATGAGTGTCCTATGTTTATTATTTTACTGATTGTCGCGTCACACTGGAACATCGCACTCAATGGCAGGTGACTACTTCTGTACTCGACCTGATACTGGTGACGCCATGTTTCACCGAGTTGGCCTGGGTGGCATCTCGCTTTTGAAGGATACTTTCAGCAGAAGTCGGTGCGTCGAACACGGAACAACTTGGTGGGCCATTATGTGCACGCATCGTTCCCACGTAAGGTCAAACATGCATGTGTAATACCCACCGCCATATTTGGGGTGGTTGTTGTAATTGTTATCAATATATGGTTTAATATGATATTGGATGACTTTCCATAGGCAAAATAATCCAGAACAGAATATACCGGAGTCTCAAAAATATTACGAATACCGATGATATGATAATCTATACTGGAATAATCTGCCGTGCGCTCGTTCAATTGAATTTAGTCCAGTCCTTGATGGACAATCGCCTTACAATCCAGCGGCTGCTTCTTGACGAAAACGAGGCTAA
Source organism: Suillus variegatus (assembly GCA_016647645.1). Classification (NCBI taxonomy): domain Eukaryota; kingdom Fungi; phylum Basidiomycota; class Agaricomycetes; order Boletales; family Suillaceae; genus Suillus; species Suillus variegatus. The sequence goes on from JABBWF010000142.1 coordinate 22,227, forward strand.
CCTTTTCGACGACGATGAAAGATTTCAGGTCCTCGCTGCACTTGAGTGACAACCTGGGCAATCCCAGGATGGGCCCACCAATTTCCTAAGTCATCACGCGCATACGCATTCCCTGCACCATCATAGCGCAACTCGGGAATCACCTGGCTACGAGGGATAATCATGGATTGGGAGGGGGTAATATCAGACATTGGAGGGACTGAATATTTAGGTACTTACCTTGTGGCTACCGGTACATGACCTTTATACACAAGTGTCTGTTGAGCCGTCGGGTGCAAGGGGTGCGCATATTCATAGTAAAAAAATTGCAAGGACCCTGGTGCTGGTAATGGTGCAACACGAGCGCGCAAAGCATGGACATGAGGGTGCCGACTTGACTTTGAGAGACTATTGAGAAAATTTCACTATCAGAGGGCGAGGATTGGTGGGAGATTAACACTAGGTTGCATTGGGCAATATTGGAGGCACCGTCAGGTAGTGACTCCGTTACCGGGCACGGAGGACCAAGCATGTCGTAGTGGGCACTTGGTATCACCTAGATAGTGGCAGGAGAGAGAGACATTAGCATACTTGGCGAAGGGTTGGGAGGTACCTCAATATTACTGCGCAAGGTGCCGCATTGCGTGCCATGCATCTCGAGCAAGGCTGGTTATGTCAGCGGATATTGCTGGCGTTAGTGGCCCAAAACGGAAGCAAGTCGTCGCTAAAGTCTATTGGGGGGGGGGGGGTAGATGACACATGGTTACGAACTGACTGGAAATGAACAGCGGCATCGCGGCACACCTGCCTAATATAGGTTTATATATGATATGATATTCTAATCAGAATATTTCAGCCTACGGAAAGTCATCCATTTTAATATGTTCATCCGTTCACTGATGATAGAAACCGGGTCTTACAGACTGTGGGAACGAGAGCATAGTGCTGCCAAGGGTGACGCGGCCTGTGTCTGAATCGTGTGGGCGCTTAGTAATTTCCATTATGTAACCTTGTGGCAATCGCGTCAGTGTAATCGTTTACCGATGCATTGGGCTCTCCCTTCGAATGATACTCCTAGGATGTGGCACAGAAGCGCGGACTATTAGTAATATTGATGTAGGTCTCAGACGCGCCACTTGAATCGTTTGTCAATCCCTTCGAACAGGACAACTTCAGCGTTTTGATCTTTGCATCGACACGCTCCGCCATGTCAGGTTCAACATCAACATCACAGGATTTTCCTACAACTGTCCTGCCGCTCACACCGCAACAACGTAATGAGATCGATCGAGACGTAGTCCAGAAAAATCCCCGCATCCTGAAGATGATCGATGAAGATACAGAGGACACATCGGATCTCCTTGCCACGATCACGCTAGGAACACTTGTGGAGGCCAGTAGTAAATTGCTCAAAGGTGGACACTTGAAGGTCAATCTTGACCTGGGCATGGCGACGCAGGAAACACTGCAGAAACACTCTCAACTACGGGAAATCATCCGCCACGCCTGTCAGACGCGCTCGTTCTCTCACATCGCTGACCTCGGTGAGTGTTCGTGTCAGCGACACAGATGTCCCTCTGTTGATAGTCGCTGGAAATGCAGCAATATTTCAAATACCCCAAGCTAGCGATCCCGTGCGGTCGTCTCAAGGTGAGAGACTTTTATCTTGTAACATCTACAGTCATATCTCAGGTCAGTTGTATCCTAGATGAGGACCGATCAGACTTTCTTTACGATTCATTCGTCAGACCTTACGTTGGCAAGGCTGTGGACGGTTTCTACGAGTACCTGAAAAATAACAACATGGAGTTCAGGGGCCCGCATGGGCCATACTATGCTAAGTTCTGTTCGATCGTCCAAAGTTCTGGTACGGGAAAATCAAGACTAATGATCGAGGTCAGCGTTTTACAGTCCATGTTCGTATCAGGTGGCTAAAGCATCGAATTTAGCTACGGAACAAAGGTGTTATTGTGTTGTACATGAACCTTCGTGATCGAAGTGATCTGGGCTTCCCTATGCGAGACCTAGTGCCCGCGCATATATTGACGGAAGATACGGACTGCACTGCAGCCGAGTATACCGCTCGTTGTTGCGCGTTCTTTACAGCAATATTTCAGACGCTTCAGGAGGATCTGAACGGCATATTACCTCGGCTACGCTCCGGCAAATCTGATCCTGTAATCAAATCATGGAATGACCAAATGTGCAACATGCGCTCGAACGCTCGTGACGAGTTCTTTCAGAAGGTTCATTCTCGGTATGAGGAGGTGAGCAGGGAAAGTCATAGTTTCTTGACAGATGGGCTAAATAAGTTTGCAACAGACCCTTACCAAGATCAAAATACCAAACCCCGGAGAGAAAACCGACGTGAACTCCGCTGCGCCAACAGCAGAGGAGACCACCGCAAAGTTAGGGAGTATGTCTCTCACAGGTAATGGTTGTAATTTGCGCAATGCAGCCATCTGAGCTCACTGCGTAAACAGACGAAAAGATCAGGGCGCCGAAATTGGAAGGCGAATCATTCGTCATGACATCTTATAACAACATGCTGATGGTTCTGCAACGTATATTGACTGAGAACAAGGACCAGGTCTCAAATCATGATCCCAAACTCGTGATAGCATTTGACGAGGCCCACCCTCTGAGCAAGATGAGTACAAAGGGTTTTCGCCCATCACATATCATTGGCAGGACGATCAACTGCTACTCCAAGAACAGCGATGCATCGGTCTGGGTCGTCTTTGCATCCACGACCTCGCAAGTGGCAGATTTTTCAGCGCCGAAGTCGATCCGTAAGTACCTGCTATACGCTGCCTGTTTCCAATCTTGAACAATCTAGCAGATGATTCTCTGCGCGTAGCGGTTGCCGGCCAACTCCTCTATCCGCCCTATACACGTCTTGGTTGGGACCAGAATGCAGATTCTTTGTCTGGTACATCGGCGAATGGTGTCGCGAGCTTTGATCACATCGTTGGATTCGGTCGTCCACTGTTTGTCCCTATGTTTTTATTCTCGTTTTCAATCTCGTTGACCACCATGAATAGATGGAAGTCACTCGTAGGGAAACGCAGTATCTCTGAAGTTTTGGAACTGGCTGCCCAGAAACTCTGCAAATCGATCACATTTGATGCGAATGATGCGAACCAGGCTCTTGCTATCCTGTCCCAGAGATTCGGTCTCGACATTTGCTTGGGTCACCCCGATGCTGTGTCTTATCTCGAAAAGGCAGTAGCTAGTTACCTGCGCATATGCTTTTCGACGACAGAAGATAGGATGTGGTCCTTCACCGGTTATCCATCGGAGCCCATTCTGTCTTGCGTTGCAGCAATGATACTCCATAGGACGCCTAGCGATGTGAATTTTGTTTTGGGGATCTTGAAAAAAAAGATTGATGGTGGGATGGTCGAGATAGGACAGAGCGGGGAGTTGGCCAGCAGGCTTTTGCTGCTTCTCGCTAAGGATCTCTTTGTCCGCAAGGACCCCCCCAATGGCGTGATCTGGGATTTACTTTATAACGGAAGTGGGGATGCGGAACTGATCGACTGCCGGAAGGTCTCCGTCATCGATTTCCTGGAGTACCTATTTGGCCAGACATTCTGGTCAAGGACGGTCAAGGAGGCCAAGGCAGCTTTTCAGCATGCTTACATCAATTTCTCGCACTGGGTGTCTATGACAGAGTTCATCTCACCGCCAGTTCCCGATCAAACTGACGCTGATTCGTTGAGGTAAGCAAGCTTCGAGGCATTGCGATATTATATCTGAGATTATCACCTCTGTATAGTGCTAGATGCAGCCCCGAAGAGTGGACTTTGCGCCACTGGCATCGCACAAGCGCGGTCCAATGCTGTCATCTGCAGCCTCTCGTCGACAAGATGATTCCCATCTATTTTGACGATCCTACCCGCGGCCCCGAAGATCTTAGTCGCGTCTCACAGATATTTATTTCCGACAAAGCGGGGAAGAATCGCCATGAGTATGACTTAGGGTTGGTCACTCGCACGCATGATTCAATCCAGTGCCTATCGAGTCTCCCCTACATCGCTCTTCTCCTCGACCTGAATGTGGAACCAAAGCTTAACGTTACGTTCCCGGAGAAGGAGCCATATCACATCGAAACAGGCCGGTGTCTGCGGATCTACGCTTCTGGAATAAGTGAAAGCACATTTCCATTCCTGAGCCAACATCCCGAAGTTGCGAGCCAGCTGCGTGGGCTTGTCTCTCGGCAGAAGGAGGCACCATCCCAAACCATTCTCGAAGCCCTGGTCAAATTTGGGAGTACGGCTAGGCTACGCAACTTGCAGTGGGAATTACAAGATGCATGATAATTCAATACAACTCGGATCATGACTGTACGATTGTAGTAAAGTGAAAAGCGATGTAGGGCATGTTGCTGTGTATGATAGATAATGATCGTAGCGCTACTGCTCTGTTCGATCTGTTTCCACTCTTTGTAACCTTGTAGTTTTACAATTTTTCAAGGAACTTTGTCGGCCATTGTTTTGATTTCACATTTTCACTTCTACGGCGGGCATAAATGGAGGCTTCAATTGTGCTAATTAGACATCCACCAAAACTTGGTAATGGGTCACTACAACTGAGTCGGTATCGAGCGAGACGCATCCCACAAATGGCGGAATTTTTTTTGGCACGAACCATAGATACAGCCATGTTCGACAAGAACTCGTGGTAGCCAAGGACAAAAGCTTTTGGGGAGAGGCAAAGCAGGATAGATAAAATTGCGGGTAATGAACAGCGTCATAGTAATACGGTATTGACCGTCCATCTCCCTATTCAGTGATGTCAGGATTGCATCGCGGTTTGGTAAAAAGAAGCGTTTCTTATGGTGAGAAGGCAAGGGATGCCGGCCCCAACACACATGTACGAGTACACACGAAAACAGCAACGACACTCGCAGCGCTACGTGCGAACTGACGAGGCCTGGCTTTCGTCAGGTCAAGTGGTATGACTTCGATAAGTACACAAGTTAGAGAACTGCGTGTTGAATGAAATGTACATGCCAATAAGTCGCCACTTTTTGGAGGTACAAGCATCCACTCTTCCCGCCGAAGCTTTTTCATCTTGCTCGTCTCTTCCTGAAGTTGCCATCTCCTTTCATCCCTCTCCAAGAACTCTTCCACGCCTGACTTGCCTTCTATTTGTGAAGCATAAGCTGCAGGAAGTAGTTGAGGCCCAACATCTGAATCCGAGTCATCATCATCGTAAGGAGCTTGTGAGTGAGGCAATGACGGTCCTACATAGTGTCGTTTTGAAAGTGGTGTATTCGATTCGCTCTTTGAGGGCAACGAAGGCCCAGCTGCGCGGGAGGCAGCAGGTCGGGTGGCAGAGCTGGTGTGTAATCGTCGTCTTCGTCAAAATCTCCGGATGACGCAACGGTTGGAAGGAAGGTGTGCAGGAATTTGTGGGCCTATAGAAGACATTTGGGAGTAGCGATGAAGCACTTGGTGAATATTAATTCATAACTCTTAGCTTATGTAATTGTAACAGCGCCATGTGGACACAAACTCATTGAGCAAGAAATTGGCTCAGCTCACAGATTACTTATGGTGTGCGCCTCTTATTTTTTAGATGGAACGATCCAGTTGGGGAGCATCCCAGAGGCTCCTCAAACAGCATAAGGTCCCTGCGCGCCCGAATAGCAGACGTGTACGCCTATTTTGAAACTCGTGGTGATTTCGCAATTAGGGTAGAGCACGGGTACGGGTAAACCCGCGGTTTTTCGCTGATGGGTGTGGCGGGTACGGGTACGGTGTGGATTATGGAGACCCGCACGTACACCGCGCATACCTAGTGCTGCCGAAGTCCGGTTCGGTCTGGTTCAGGGGCCTCTAAATCCGAACGCCGAACCGGACCATCGGTCAGGTTCAGGCAAGGAGAGCGAACGTTGGACCGGACCCATGCGAACGCGTCCACAAGCGTTCAGTTCGAGTTCAGAACACGTTCGAACGTCCGAACGCCACACATAAATTTCAAAAAATCGCGAGAAATACATGAAAAATTCGATGAGTAACTACTAACTACACCATATCCATGACAGGGTGTTCACGAGCAGCGGCAAACTCAGCTTGAGCCGTTGCAGATATATGGCCTTGACGATATCCACTCTTCAACAACTGGAGTGCCTCAAACGTTGCCGGCAACAAACAATTCTGGCGTGTGGTCCCAGTGATGCCGCCGCTCGAAAAAGCTCGTTCGGATGCAACAGCAGAGCCTTGAATAGCTAAGTAGTCCTTTGCGATGCGAGAGATGGTGGGATATTGGATAGAATGATGCTAAATGTATATATGTCAACTTGTAAGCAATAGCGATTCAAAAAAATAAACTCACGCCCCACCAAGCTACTATATTCTCAATATCCTCAAGCGGGGAAGCCAAATAATCTTCGAGTTCTTGACGAGGCCTTTGGCTTGCAGTATCACCCGCAACACGAGATTTGACAGCGTCGCACATCCAACTGTGGCCATACGAGCCTTGGCGTGCAAGCGGGGAAGGAGCCACAACAACAGGCTCTGCGTTGGATAAGGAACGACGATGATAGTATTTGTCGAAAACGTTCTGCAGGCGTCTCATACCCTTGTCGAAGTCCCGAGGTTCCCACTTACTCTTCGTGTACGCAACCTTGTAGTTGGGGTCGAGTGCTATATACAAGGTAGTACATTAGATAGGGCATTATATTAAACACAATACATACCAAGGCAAACAAAATAGACGTCAGTTTCGTCAACCTTGTGGTACCACTTGCGAAGATTGTCGATGCCGGAGTCAATGGCCGTTGAAAAATCGTCGAACTTCGAAGACCCGGCCATGTTTTGCCACGTTTGTTGGAGGAATTCGAGCACAGGAATTGCACGCCATACAGTAGGTTCGCGAGTTGCAGAGAATGACTGTTGAGCGTTTGCAGGCTCCTGTTAATGCCATATGTTAATAAAATATTGTCAATGAAGAAGTGCGCACGCACCTGAAGCACATCGTGCATCAATTCTAACTTCTTCCATTCTTCAGCCGAAAGCTTGAATGTTCTGTAAGTCTTGCCCTGCAAGTTTGGAACTTCGTCGCTATCATCCGCGAGCTGCATGAACCTATTGACCCCCTGCCAACAGAGTTAGTATTGTTTGTAGGGGTAGTAGCGGTAACCAACTTACTTTACGCAACTTGAGTGTGCGCTCCAACATGCCAAAAAGCGAGGCCCATCGAGTGCGAATCCATTTCAAAAGCTCGAGGTTGGGTTCATTGACCTCCGCGCAACACTTGTGGAAGAATGTACGCGCTTGAGGAGATTTCCGTATCTAAATAAACAGTTTGTCAAAGCAGGGCCAATCAGACGAAGTACAAACTTACCTGCGTAACAAGCGCAAGAGCTTTGCCCACAGTATCGGCAACATCAAAGTCAGTCGCTGCTTTGTTGTCGTCATCTTCATTGGTCTCGTTCCTGACAAGGACGCTTGCAGGGGTAGGAGCAACATCTTCAATGAAATGTTTTGCTGCCAGATGTAGGGCATGCTCCATACAACTGAAAGGATGTTAGCATATAATAGAATGTGATATAAATAGATCCCTTACCATACACGGTGCTCGCCTGCAACCCATTCCTTACCAGAAGGGTCAATAGTGAGTGCAACGGTCTGAATCACGGTGTCGTTATTGGTGGCGTTGTCGGCCATGAACCATCCAACCTTGGTGCGAAAGTCGTAGTTATCGATAGTTTCAATTAGAATCCTTCTGATATTGCTACCGCTATGGTTGCCGTTGATGATCGTGAATGCGAGCTGCTCGCTCTTCAACTCCCATTCCTGAGGCTTACTGTCTGGGGAGTCGATATAGTGTGCAGTGACAGAGAGGAAAGGCACGCCTGGTTCAGACGTCCAGGAGTCGAACGTGATGGAAATTTTGCTGTCGACGTCCTTAAGCTTCTCTTTGACGCGTTGCACAGCAAGCTTGGCCCATTCAAGTATTTCATCGCGAGTCTTCGTGCGATGGGGGATATCCTTATCCGACAGTGACAGCCGAAGGTATTGAAGTAGGCGACGAAATGGCCCCTTATCGACGAGTTGGAACGCCTAGTATAAGTATCTTAAGTCACAATCACACGAAATGAAAGATCACAACCACGCACCTCATCCTCAGAGACGATGAGCTCAACAATATAGTCCATCAGGCCGGTCTTCGTGAACTCAGGAACCTTAGGTGCAAGAGAGCCGTCTAACGTTTGTTGAGCTCCGTCTGTTGATTTATAGTTAAGAGGGATGGCACGATCGTGCATTTTGATTCCTCGTTCCCTGCAGCGGTCTCGGTAAAGGGGGAAGTGGCATTTTGGATTGCGAGCGATGTGGGTGCGGCGGGTTGAGATACTCCCTTTAAAAAAACACTGGCCAAATGGTACATCATTACCTCTGGACTTGATGTTAGTTTTATCAGTGCGATTGGTTTAACATTGAAACTTACTTGCATACCTCACACCACCAACCGTCCTCGCGTTCTTGGGTGTGAGGGTTAACACAGCCCTTCTCTCATGTGAAGATTGTCTTTAAGTCTGCACTGCGCTCATCTTTCTTCATCTGCTTGCGATACTTGCGATCCTCATCTCCCAATGCCTTTGTCCTTTCGTAAGCTTCCTCTTTATCTTCTTCCTCCTCCTCGTCTGAAAGTTCTTCTGCTGCAGGGGGTTCTGCATCGTCATCGTCACCATGACGGTTCAGATGGGAGCCGGTTTGAATTCGTTTGGGTGCAGGCCGACCCTCAGGAGCTGCTGGTGCTGGTCGCTTTGCTGGAGCGCTGTTGACAGTCTCACGAATCTTCTCCGTCAGTTTAATGGCTCGACCCGAGCGACGGGACACGAATGCAGTTATCTTGCCATTGGATGTGGCAGGAGGTGGTGATGGGAGCATGGGGGAATCATCGTCACGATCGTTGTACCACTCGATGTCCTTAGCGTCTTTCAATTGGCCGTCAGGTCTAAGTGCGCACAACATTTCCACAGCAGGAAGGGTGGATATTGGACCTAACATAGATATTTTATACCGCAAACCATAACATAGAATTATACTAGCGCACCTTGAATGTACCACTTCCACACATGGAAAGATGCAATCACCGTAGACTGACATTGAGCGTTGAAAGATGTGAATGAGAATCCTAAAGATATGTTCTTGACACAGTAAGATAGATTAGAATCCAAATAATGATGTCCGGCTTACCGGAACATTACTGAGAAATGTTGCCACCGCAAAGTAGAAGCCATTCAGGCTCTTGAATCTCCTGAGATTGACATATTCAGGGCTGATAATGCCCATTGTCACCAGGAGATCGTTTGATAGTGATGATGGTGTCGAGTGAATCAGGTATGGAAGCTAGGTACGGAAGCTCCCATAGGGATCCTCCTCTGCCATTCGGTTCGGATGCGTCCGGACGCGTCCGAATGCGTTCGTGATTTATCGGCATCAGCCGAACCCTGAACCTATGTGAAGGTTCGGTCCAGGGGCTATCCTGAACCTGTAACCGGACCATAGGTCCGGTCCGGAAAGGTTTGGGTTCGAACTGAGGTTCCGAACCGGACTCCGGCAGTACTACGCATACCCGTCACAGTTTATGGTGTTTGACGGGTGTGGATCCCTGACTTGTCCGAGGGTGCGAGGGTCAAAATTTAATTACTCATAAATAACCTCCTGAGCTGTCACCATGTGAACTTCGACCACAGGTACATTGAGTAGCAATGTCGAATCAGAGTGATAATCGACGGCACCAGCTATGCTGATTTGCCAGTGAAATGATATTCCATGTGCTCGGACAGAAGCAATAGTCTGTGGTGCCCAGGTTCTGTACGAGTTAAAAGGCCAATGGGTTGTGAAGAAATACAGAATACTATTCACCTTCCTCTCATGCGCCACCACTCGAAGGAGGCTGATGAGTCTTCCGTCCAATCATGCTCGTCAAAATCGTCTTTGATAGCATCGTCTCTGAAGTCTGTCAGCCACATCAGGAAAACGTTAGTGTGCTTAAACAGGCTTAAACGTTCCTTAAAGTGTCTTATTTGCCTTAAGTTCGACTTAAGACCAAGATTTTCGTTGCTCAAAACAAGGAGATTAAGTAGGTCCATCTCCTTAAAATAAGGCCACTGGCACATATAAGACCCGCAAGGACACAAAAGCGATACTATTAAGGAGCATAAAAACCAGGCCAGAAATGTAAACTAAGGCGAAATAAGGACATTCAAGAGTTTAAGCAAGCTGGTGCATAGCGTCCGAATCTGACAGTAAATGGAGTCGGCTTGGGAACATGGTATAGTATGCAAGTAGCGAGTGACTGCAGCTGGCAATGAACGACCTGGAAAATAATGGGGAATGATGGTATCTGTGAGGTGACTCTAGTGAGTACAAGATCTGAGAAGTACGTACTCGAAAAATCATGCATTGAGACTCCTGTTGAATAAATATTATTAGCGGTTGAAAAAAAAGAGGAAAAATGAACATTACAGATACGAAGGCGGGAGCGTTTGTTGACTGGAGCAATTGAGCCATTGGAACCAGAAGGTTCGTCACCTGTGTCACTAGTGCGACGTTGGGGACGTGCATGCTTCATGTAACCTTCTGCTCGAGTAAGGATTTCTTGGATACGTTCGTGAGGTAGATCCTTGATGCTCTCCATGTATGCCATGGTATCCGTCTCCCAGTTTCCAGATGAAAACGCTGTTCCAGTGTGGCTAATCTTATTAGTTGCCTCGATCAGCGTCTGTATAATCTTGTGGGTTTTACCACTGTTGTCAGAGGGATCAGTGTCGACTAATAAGTGATTTTGAACCAAGACGAGAGCACGTTCAGCCTATAAATATAGTCAGCATTTAACGGAAGCAAAGAAAGAGAAAATAAAATGGAGACTTACTGACACAGCCGATAGCGCGAGTGCAGTAAGATAACCAGGCTTGCCAAATTCGACGAGTGCATCCACCCTTGCTTTGCCAGAGATTGCGGTGAGGTGGGCAGCAAAAATGCGCAAAATGTACTCGGACAAAAATGCGCCTGGCTGCTTGTCATTATCGGGATCGTCATACATGAAGCGACAGTCTTGAAGCTGATACTCAGCATATTCCTCACGAGCTTCCTGAGTCTCATATTCTGGCGTTGAAGCAAAGAATGCCATCAGAACACTGACAGCTGTTGAACCGAATGCAGCCCTGCCACTCGTGAATGCGTTGGCTTGCCTAGGAAATGTGAATCAGCAGCCATTATAAGTCAAAATGAAAATGCAGACCAGTTGAAATGCAAAGCCATCGACGTCAAAATCACAAGGTCCTCGTTTACGCGAATCATATACCGCGTTAAATATGTTCTCGAGAACGTACTCAAGTTCATTCTCCGGTATGGACCATCCATAGTCGCTGTTGCCAACCCAGAACATCAGGCATGGAAGGAACTTCGTGCGCCATAATGCATTTTCGAGGCATCTGGAAGGTAAGTTTGAATTTTTGGCCTTTCCTTTCTTGATCTTTGAGCGTATGTTTATTGGGGCTTCGACCTCAGTCTTGACCTGGGCCTCGACCTTGGTATTGCCCTTGCCCTCGGTATGCTGTCTCATGGTCTTCTGGTTGGAGATGTTAACTGACATCTACTAGAGTATCAGTCATTTCTCGCAATCAGCCAAAAAGTTCTTACAGAGCTTGTGCGTCGTGCCACGCTAGCCTTAGCACCAATGGTGCATCGACTGTCATCCATCATCGAAACTACACAGCTCTCATCTTCAGCAGCCTCCTCATCCTCCTTGAATGCTTCAGCAGCGTTTGGGTCCTCGGCAGTGTCTGGGTCCTCGGCAGTGTCTGGATCCTGCATCATCTCAAATTCTTCGGCAGCATCAAATTCGTTGGCAGCATCAAGTTCTTCAGCAGAATGCTCTGCATTTTGGAATGAGCGCTTCTTGCCTCTCAATGTGAGTTTCGGTTTCTCTTTCACATGCACAATTTTCTAATTTACATGAGTACATGTTCACAATTCAAATGGGTACTGACCTTTCCCCTCTGCATTGTCGGTGTCGGCTCACTGTACTCTTCAGGTTCATCATCATCAAGATCCAGGTCGGAATCAGCAAGTTGACATTGGGCGATCCTCACAGAGGCTTGGGTGCTTGGTGGCGCACATGGCTTCCGTTGAGTCTGCGATGCGACTTTGTCTGCCCAGTCGGGAATGGGCCCTTCTAGGTCAGAACTGATGACTTGCCAGAGATTGGAGCTGATTCAGCATTCACAGATGTAATCGAAGTAGTATAGGGTGAGTTCTGTTAGAATCAGCATCACGGTCAAAAGAAGACTTACAATGTTTTGATTTTCCCATCGCCAATTGTACTTCCAACACGTGTGTCACTGTCACTAGTCGGAATCATGACTCCACTGTTGGACACTTTGCGGTTGGCATCAACACTGTCCCAAAAGTTCAATTTCAACCCGGCATGTTTCTTCTTTACCGGTTGACCGGTCTGATTGTCTTGAGGAGCTGTAGTTGATTGAGAAGCTATATATGAAATGGTTGGGTAAGTAATTCAAGCGTTGGGTCATGACTCACGATGAACTACAGGTGGCGTTGTGAAGAAGTAATAGTGACTGGCTAGCAAGTAAGCTAGAGCACTAATAAAATCCAACTGAGTGCGGGTGTACTATATCGACCCAAGAGGATTGCTATGAAGCTCTTCCTTCAAATAAGTGCGAAGGGAGTAAGTGCGGAACGCAAGAGAACGGATGCGATCGAAGAAAGTAAAGCCGGCCAAGAAAGCGAAGGCAAGAACGCGAACCCAGTAAAGGCGCGATGAGGACTGAGCGAGAGCGAGAGATTTCTAGGTAGAGCGCGGTTCCACGGGTAGTGGCTAGGTATGGACGAGGTTCTTGGAACGGAGGTAAAACTAGGTATGAAAACGCTAAGTCAGAACCCGAGTGCAATTCGGATCCGTGTTGAGCCTAGGTAAGGAACTTAGACGCACGCTTGTCGAGAACGCACGGGTTCCAAGTAGATGAGAAACAAGGTTTGTCGATTTGTTCAATACTACTAGGAACGTCTAAGTGACTCCGCCAAACAATAGGTAGCGTCCGAGGGAAGGGAAGTGCTCTACTCTATGTAGCGCGCGAAATTATATCCTACAGCGTGAGCGTCCGGAACCCGTAGGCGAGACTTGTAGCGAGGAAAACGAGGTAGATAAGTAATATGTAATCCAAACGCGTGTAGAACGGAACACGCGGATACATGTAATAAGCCATACTATCTATTAGTCAACCCGAAATATAAACTGAACACGCACCAGCGGAACTCGGTGGACATGGAAAGGACATGGGCGGATGGTGCGGATAAGCGGACCCAAGGGTGACGGCTCATTGGATGAGTCTCGACCAAGGAGGATTTCGCTGCTAGCTGTATTTAGGAACTTGTATGCCATTGACACAAATGTCAAAAGACACTCGTTCCCGCCCAACGCGGGCCCGAGCGTCACAGTGTACTCTTCTTGCTGGTGATGATGTGTGGCCGAATGAGCTTGGGGGGACCGTTTGTCACGGTCTTCTGCTGGATGGCCATTGCATCCTCAGCTGCAGCAATTGTCGTACGTGATTCATTTATCGCTGCAGCATGTGCATCCTTCTCAGCTTGCTTCTGGGCCTTTTCAGCAGCGACTTCTTCCTTGGATCGGCGCTGCGCTCGGTTTGCTTCCTGGACAATATTTCCAGGATGTTTGTTTGCATTGCCGGGGTGTGTTCTTGGACGGGACATTAGGAAGAGAGCGATGAAAGAATGAGGGACAATTAAAAATGAACGACTCGAGAAAAAAACTAGTGACTAAGGTTCGTCCCAAAGTTCAACACTTCAGGGTGAGCCTCGGTTTCAAGTTCTGTTAATTCAATCTGACCCGAAATGAACAAGTTCACACAGTGGCATTACATCGAGCTAGTGCATCGTGTTCATCATTTCTACTAGCCAAATGATCCGACTGCCTTGTCGCATTCCTGGTTGCAAATGGGTCTTCAAAAATAAGTCAGGCCAAATGAAGCATGTCCGCACAGCACACAGCCTTTTGCACAATCGTGTAACCTTCCATCAAGCAGCTCCCGACCTTCGCTCTCCAAGTCTCGAGAATCCTGCCTTTGATGATCGGCCTCCAAGTCCCCAGCACCATGACTTTGATGAAAACAATGATGGAGCGTTTATGCCAGAGGAGGGCATGCAGTTGAGGCCACTGTTCTGGACATTCCATCCTCTTCTTACAGGTAACTGATTCGCATCATTCACCCATTCAGTTCTCACTCATAGTACAGGCCGAAAGTGCAATATTCACGGCAACTTTATTAACCAGAATGTGCCTCCACCATCCAGAACTGAAGCCTCACCTACTGACTGGACGCCATATGAAAGCCAGGTTGCATTTGAGACAGCAGAGTTCCTATATACACGTAACCAAATGTCTGCGGCTCAAATCGACACTCTTCTCGACCTCTGGGCAGCAACACTTATTCAAGACAATGATAGTCCTCCGTTCACTGGCCATCGTGACTTATATAAAACTATCGATTCGACTCCCCTCGGTGATGTCGCCTGGGAGACTTTCACCATGTCTTATAATGGAGTCAAGCCAGCTGAAGATATTCCGCCCTGGATGACTGCCAAATACGATGTGTGGTTCCGTGATCCGCATCTACTCGTTCATCACATGCTTTCCAACCCTGACTTTGACGCTGAGATAGAATATGTTCCGTATAGGGACTATACTAACAATGATCAGTGTTGTTACAAGAACTTTTTCTCTGGTGATTGGGCCTGGAAGCAAGCGGTATGGATTACACGCCTCGCAGCTCCTTTCCTTGAACTAATAGTACATTTTTATACAGGACATTATCGCGGAGGATCCAGAAACTCATGGATTGACCTTTGTGCCTTTAATCATTGGCAGCGACAAGACTACAGTCTCGGTCGCTACGGGACACACTGAGTATCATCCACTCTATATGTCAATCGGCAACATTTTCAATGGAGTTCGGCGCGCACATCGCAACGGTGTAGTACTGGTGGGCTTTCTGGCTATTCCCAAAAGTGCATCATCACTTTGACGCACTGTTTTAAATACTGATTCGCATCATATGTACTATAGGCACGAAGGAACATTTGAACGACAAAGACTTCCGCAATTTCCGCCGTCAAATGTTTCACTCCTCGCTCGCCAAGATATTTGAGTCTGTGAAGTTGAATATGACGATCCCTGACATTGTGCGCTGCCCCAACGGTCATTATCGACGTATCATCTATGGGCTAGGCCCATACATAGCAGATTATCCGGAGCAACTCATGCTGTCAGGAGTTGTTCAAAACTGGTGTCCAAAGTGCATCCCCTTCTGTTTGATTCATTAACTTACGCTGACATTGTTCAAGGTGTCTAAATTATCGTAAGAATCTCGACAGCGGTGGCCCATCTTTGCTCCGGTGCCAAGAACACACCGACCTCCTGGTTCAAGAACTGCAGCATGCTCACCTCTGGCATGAATACGGCATCATTCAAGAGGTTGTGGTATGTTCTCATTTTTTGCTCAGATTAACTTCTCATTCGTTTTTTCAGCCATTCACAAATGATTTCCCTCGAGCCGATATCCACGAACTTATCTCTCCGGACATCCTGCACCAGATCATCAAGGGGACATTTAAAGATCACCTTGTTGACTGGGTAGAAGAATATTTGTTGCTCACACACAGGGCTTCACGCGCAGCTGAAATCATGGATGATATTGATCGAAGGTATGAGTCTTTTGTCAACACATAATCATTATCTACACACTGTACTCATTACTCTGACAGGATCGCAGCCATTGCTCCTTTTGCAGGTTTACGACGCTTTCCACAAGGGCGTGGATTCAAGCAGTGGACAGGTGACGACTCTAAGGCGCTGATGAAGGTATGTTGCGACTGAATTTCTTTATAATGCATAAGCTAATACTACTACTATCTAGGTATATATACCCGCCATCAAAGGACATGTACCTCGGGATGTCATTCGTGCATTTAGCGCATTTCTCGATTTCTGTTACATAGTTCGACGAGACACACTCACAGAGGATGACCTCACCCAACTTCAAGATGCACTCAACCGTTTTCACCAGTACCGCGAAATCTTCAAGATGACAGGAGTTGTGCCTGACTTCTCACTTCCACGCCAACACTCTCTTAACCACTATTTCCTCATGATTCGACTCTTTGGTGCCCCAAATGGCCTTTGCTTGTCGATCACCGAGTCGAAGCACATCAAGGCCGTTAAAGAGCCTTGGCGTCGCTCCAGCAGATACAAAGCATTAGGCCAAATGCTGCTCACCAACCAACACCTTGATAAAATAGCAGCAGCGCGAAGCGACTTTGAAGCTCGTGGCATGCTTCAAGGCTCGTGTGTATCTGATGCATTGCGTGCACTGAAAAATCGTGAGTGTTCATTGTATTTAAGGCTTTTTAGATTTTTAACTTGTAATATACAGGTAGTCGCGAGCTTCCAGACAATGACAGTGACGACAATGACAACAACGAACTTGCGGACACGTTACAGGCTCTTCCTAACTGTTTGCGCATCAACGAGCAACCAAATCAGTCCGTCGAGGTAGATGCAGCCGAGATAGTTGATGGACCTGCTGCCCAGGCTCACGTGGAACTTGCTGCGCTCCCCAGTAGGTCTTCATCTTTATCACACATTATTTGCTAAAGCTCTCTAGTACCGGGTGGTGCGCATGATGTCTCTGCACTTGCACTTGAACTCAAACTCCCGAACTTCCCCACAATGATCCAGCAGTTCCTTTACGACCAGCTTCATGTTGGAGACCACGAGGCTCCCGATTTCGACCCTGTGGCAGCACCATCTTTCATGGGCCGAGTTTCGGTTTTTAGCTCAGCAGCAGCATCATTCCATGCCCCCAGTGACCTCAGTGGCACTGGAGGCATGCGACACGAGCACATTCGGGCGACGACATCATGGCGAGGAGGTCCTGCTAGGCATGACTGTGTATTGGTAGGTACAAACAACGAGGTCAATTGCGGCTTGGATGGACTTGCCGTTGCAAGAGTATTGCGCTTTCTCAGTTTCAAGTACCGGACAAAATACCTGCAATGTGCAGTTGTTCACTGGTTCTCATACGTCACAGACAGCCGGGATCCTGACACCGGAATGCACATTGTTGCACCGTCAACTAATGATGATGGCACGCCGGATATCTCACTTATCCATATTGATTGTATATTCCGCGCAGCTCATCTTATTCCTCTCTATGGTGCTGATTTCTTGCCTCATGAAATCACCCCTCATGACAGCTACAATGTATTTCGCGCATTCTACATCAATAAGTATGCCGACCATCATGCATTTGAAGTAGCATGAGAGGCAGGTTTGTCGTCATCCTCTGTCCTCCCCTTTTACAGTCTAATCATTTACCAGGACTATCTTGCTTGCATCCAAGGTCATCTGTGACGACACTTACTCCAACAAATCACTGTCTTTTCGTATCCGCTTTCATGCTCGCATCCAAGATCATCTGTGACGACACTTACTCCAACAAATCACCATCTTTTCGTATCTGCATCCATGCTCGCATCCAAGGTTATCTGTGACGACACTTACTCCAACAAATCCTGGAGTATTGTAGCCCAGGGCATGTTCCAATTGCGAGAAATCAATTAGGTGAGTTGTCAGTTTAATTACCATTCACCATCCAGCAACTCAAAGCGCGCTTCCCCTCTGCTTGAGGATCTTCAGGTCACCGTCTTTTTGTATCCGCTTTCATGCTCGCATCCAAGGTTATCTGTGACGACACTTACACCAACAAATCCTGGAGTATTGTAGCCCAGGGCATGTTCCAATTGCGAGAAATTAATCAGGTGAGTTGTCAGCTTAATTACCATTCACCATCCAGCAACTCAAAGCATGCTGTCTACTGCTCAGGGATCGTTATTCAACATCGACATCTCCAGTGTCAACGGCATCACCCCCAAAACCCCTGGGTATGGAGGACTGTACTGCTCCTATCACTGCTTTTGTCTGTTCCGGCCAGTCAAGTAACCATCATTATATTTTACTATTGTCACTTCCATGCTCATTTTTACACATCTCGATGACACCACTAATATATACACTTCCACGGCAGTATCATTATTTCAGGACTATATAGAAACAAGCGGTCCATTCACCTTCGGACGTTTTGAATTCTACTGTGAATTAGCATAAGAGATCATCGGCCCTGTACGCTACATTCGCTGTTGCAAACAGTGCTTCAAGTATCTCAGCGACATCACACTCTGGTCGAGGTTCAGATTCCTCGGAGGACTCAGTGGCATTGCTTGCTTCGCATCACATTCTCTCTCAATCCAGCACGCTCAAGCTGGACCGTAAATCACAGATTCCCTTCTGACCTGCTTACGCGACCACGTTTAACGGATGAGTCTTTGACTCACGCTCGCACATTTCGCACTAAGCTATTTGAAAGGAAGTCGACAGCGTCATTGATGCTGGAGACATGACAGATGAGGTGGAGCCTCACATGGGCTCAAGTGGAGCGCGCACATGGCGTTGACACCATATTGGAAATCGCTTTGTCGTAGATGTCCCTTTAGAAATAAAATTTGCTTATGTGTCTTGATTTTTCCTTATGTTTCTTGTTGTCCTTAGTTTAGAGCGATCAAAATTTCTTATGTTCCTTAACGGCCTTATGTGGCTTGCAAGTAGAATAAGGCAAAATAAGCACACTAATGTTTTCCTGATGCAGGCAGCTAAGAAGAGTGTGGATGTGCTTACCTGTCCTTTGAAGAGAGTGAAAACTGTCTTGCTCCGAGTCTCGTAAAAGACACGCCCATCACTGCCACCATCATCCCCTGAACCTTCAGTAATCAATGTTGATGCCCGGCAACAAAGTCTGATGATGAAGAGGACCTAGATGCGGAACTTTGTAAACTTTGTAAGCGCAGTAGTTCTACTTAAGTTACTTGTCATGTATACCTCAAAATACTATATGACCCGTGGGTCTGTGAAAAAACTGCGGTATACCATGAACACCGTGCATACCCGCAGAATTGGCGGGTCGGTGTACACCCGCACCGTGGCGGGTGTGGTGTGGCCTCGGCGACCCGCGGGTTCACCGGTGCACCCGTGCTCAACCCTATGAATCGCAATACCTTTAACATTGCAACTTGAAGTTAAGTTTACTAATAGCTACAGCCTGACTTGACTCGAGTCGGAGAACTCACGACACCGTTTGTAGTACTGTTTGGCGCAAGGTTCAATACATAGTAGTAAGTAGCAGCGATATATGACTCGTTATTTGATAATCTAGGGATATCATATCAGCTGACAGCGAAAGGGCGCCGCCCAACTTTGAATTATCTCCCGCACCATCATTGTTTGCCTCCACTCACAAATTTATAATCCTATTTATCATCCGCACGCTACATACCTATCCAATCCATTCAGTTTATTCATCAATTACCCGAACTCCGGCGTATGCAACTATCGACTATCTGGCTACGCAATCCCAGCCCCAAGGCCCTTGCCTCTGGCCCCCTTTAACAAATCGTATCTCAGCTCCTTCAAGGAGCAAGCCTACCCACGGCACCAACAGTCCACATAAGCCTCCGCATCCATGGGAGGGTACAAGCACCCTACATTCACCTTCCCAGCATCCGCCCGCAGGACTTCACCACGAGCGGTCCGCGCTAATGCCTGCATCCGCGTGGAACAGACCCAACTTCATAGCAAGAGTTAGTAAACATGGGGCTTATCAAGTTCGTGTCACCAGCCAACACCCATCGCTATCAGCTCGATGACTGGCATCTTTGTGTTCAAGTTTGTCTTCCTTAGCAGGTGTGCCAGCACCCGTGGCTGAGAGTCTCGCATGCCGGGCAGAGGGGAGGGTTCTGCTGCATTCGCTGTTATAGCATGATACGCAGAAGGGAGCAGCAGAGGGAAAGAATATGGCGTGGATTCCTGGGAGTATCATTCCGGATGGTGCCCACAGCTGACATGTCTGTTGCCATGCACCTTTTCCCATATTCATCTCGTAAGGTGGACTCAACCGTCCCTCCGTCCGCCTTATGAAAGCAGTCACAGGATATTTCAGCGTAGCCCGACTCGAAATCAATACGCTGATCGCCAACAGCTGTTCGATTTCTTGTGTCAGTATCATAACTCGACCCCATGGAAAGATCAGGATTTTTGTCCATGTCTTGATTTGTACATGGGAATGCTGACACTTGGGCGACGTCGGACATTACTATCATAATGGCCGTCGGTCGCAGCAAACTCAGATCTCACACGGGATTCAGCTCATTAGAATGATCAGAAAGGTGAGTGTTTTCTCGTGGTCCTGTTCAGACGCTCTCTCGTACATTGATAAGATACGTATAAGACATCAGGAAAAATTCAGGTCACTATATAGTACTATATAGCCAGGGTAGACCGTGTAGCTTGGTAGCCAAGCCCTTCTATATAGTATGTGAGGCAAATATGTAGTACTACGTAGTACTATATAGTGCTATGTAGAACCGGGTAGCGCTACTATGTACTACAGTAGTAGACGGTAGTTCCTCGGAGTGCTACTACAGGCAGCTATATAGCACTACATAGTTCATGTAGCACTACTACTGCCAGCTTCCAGCAGCTATATAGTAATACATATATCATATAGTAGCATGCAGAATCACGAAAACAATTGAATTTGAATGCCTACTAATCAACAAGTTAACATATTTTACGACTCGCTAGCCTCCGCATCATCCTGCTCCTCAAGTCGATACTCTCGGATGGCATCTTCGAATGCCTCGTCGCTGATCCAGGGTGCAGAAAGATGCACATGTAGTGATGGCCAGGTCCGGTCCTGAACCACGGTTCGAACCCACATCATTCTTAGTGAGATAGCTGCTCCGGCGATAACATCGACGTACCTCTTGTCCGAGTGTTAAGACTGGAAATGTCATGAGAAAATCAGCAATTTTTGAATACTGTCCCACTCACCCCAATTGTATACCACCACGACGCCGGCGGCAACTGCAAAACGGCAAGTCAATGTTGGATCCAGACATCTTGATGGGACAAACCTGTCAATATACGGCCGGTAACTGGGATCATTCGAGGCGAAGGTCATGTTTGAGGGATGGGTGAGCGAGTGCAGAATTGTGGTGTATAATGACAGCGTTCGTGCTAGATATACTAACGTTCAGTGGGTTAGAAAATGAGACAAAAAGGGTAGAAAGACTCACCACCTCTAGGTCAACCTCACCTACTCCCTACTACATAGTGGACGCGGACCTGACTGGGCACTGGGAGGGTCCTGGAAGGCTGGGGTAGGCAGTGTGGTGGCCACTATGGTAGTGAGTCGAGGTAGTAGGGACCAACAATATGTCGAAGCCAGACACCAGCACTAAAACATGTCATTTGCAGTGAATTGATAATGCTAAGTAGACCACGCACCTTAATAGACATTTCAAACGAACATGAGAGTTGCTTGGAGATGTTGAAAATTGAACGTCGAAAAGTTCAACCATGGGAACCGATGGCATGCGTCTTGATTAGTAATCATTGGACTTTGAAGTTTTTGAATTTCTCATAATGCAGTGGACACTGGATGTGGAGTTGACTTCTGGTGTTCCTATTGTCAACGGTTGATAGAATTCTTCAGTCATTTTTCCCCGTCTATCTGAATGAGTGCGACGTCGAGCTTGGCCGTGATTAGCTTGTGTTTGTGTGACTCAAAAAGCGACCGTAGCGGGCTGCGGCATTGCATTGTTTGTAGTTCAGCAACAGGCATGGATGGTGCGTTTGCGTTTGTGTGAACACGGCCGTTAATCTGACTTGATTCCCAAAGGATACAGTGCTGCGCAGAATGCTCATCACGCACCTTCCAGCAATCTCTTGCCTTGATACAAAATCTCTCACACATTCCTGACACGCGCGATATAATCGCGCAGGAGCTTAAAACAAAGGTGCAGGACTGTAGACATACCATCCTTGCTGACCTGGGCAATCTCGTAAATGCCTTGACGAGCTCACGCGATGATGTCTTGGCATCCTCCGTCGCACCAAAATTCTCGTCGCCATCCTCAGACCAGACGAAGCTTCTACGGGTTCTCAAAACCATTGACTATATGTACACGCCCCGCGTGGTTGGTCCCGTGACAGACGAAACTCGGAAAAGTGAAGATGCTGAAAAGGTGCAGACTATCTACGAATCCTTTCATTTCGCACCTCTTTGGAGATGCTTAGGAGATTGTCTGTCTACGATTGAAGAGAAGCCAGAGCTGGAGCACATGGCAATTGTACTGCTCCCTCTGATCGAGGCACTGATGGTAGTGTGCAAATACGTAGGATCAAAGTCGGCTGGGGCTCGTGCCCTTCGAGCAGCAGCATCTCCTCGCTCTCCAACGACTTCAGAGTATGGAGGACCTCTTCATGTCCTTTACGGATGATCTTGTAGCGGGCTTCCAGGAGATCATTCCAAATGAGCTTATCACACTCGTAAGTGTGTTTCATGACCAACTATGGCATGCATGCTCACGTATTCTCTTAGTTCAATGAGCTTGAGCTTGAGCTACTCATCTCCGGCACTCCTGATATCGACGTGGATGAATGGCGCGCAGCTACTGAGTACAGTAGCTACACAAGCTCTGACCCCGTGAGAGACCTTGAGACTTTTTGTATTTCCGCTTGTAGTGTCTAGATCTACTACTACTGCTACTGCGCTACAATGACTACAGGTTGCTACTACCGCCAACTGTTGCTCTACATAGTCCTAGTTCCGGCTACACCAAGTATGTAGTACTATATAGTAGCCTGGTTGCCTACATAGTACTACACCGCCTATGTAGCACTATATAGCTGCCACTACGACTATGATGATTTGGTATCTTTCCTGATGGAAGGCTACAGGTTACACTAAAGACCATGGCATAAGCGACATCCGAGACTGCAAATTTCTCCTTGGACCTAATACAGACATCTTATAAGTCGATTTCTCCTTTGTTCCACAATGTCGTCATCTCTGTCCCTCGAAAAGATGCATTTATATTCCAGAGGATAATACATGCGGTTGATGAACGTATTGTTTAGTGAAACCGAGAACGATACAGTTCTAACTGTATGCCCCGGGGATGCACAGAGCGCACGGATGATAGATCACAATATCCATCCTTGGCTTATAATCCAGAGCCATAGTAACCTGCACAGTCTTTCAAAGAATGAAAACTTTCAACGTGCGTCTGCTGTTTGATTTCGAAGGTTAATATCCATCCAATGGCCAGTCTTAGCTACCAACTGGTGTCGCTGACGCTAACAGGGATGCTACATGTGTTTGTATATCATGTAACGCTGAAATGACAATAAATTGGATCTTTTGTTAAAAAAGAACGATGCAAGTTGAGATAGACTGGAGCAGAATGGTACGTAGAGCATACCCGATCTCAATGCACTTGAATCAAATCAAGAAAATTATCAAGCGTCCCAGCTGAGGGTGACTCGCATGCTTCAAATACCCGTACATCATACTTTTTTGTGATCATGCAACTACTTTGTACAGTTCCACCTCCTGAAACTACCTCAACAGACCACTCAAAAAAGGTACATCACTACTAAGACACGTTAGCTCCCCTGTGGAACACCGTCTGTGTTGTGTTCCACTGCTTGATATTGAGGTCTTGCTGAAGACGACGGATCAGCGGAATTGCTGTCACACAATAACATCTAAACGTATGCAAGCGATGCTCTAGAGCGATTTTAACAATCGCGTTGACCAACTCCATCTTTTGGGAGTTGCCAGGGGATTGTTTTTGTTTTCCTATCTGGAAGCGTCCAAACAATGGCTTGACTTTCCATATAGACGAGTGTCCTTGGAATGTGTGGACGGCGACACTCACACCTTCCCTGACAGCAGCTGCACGCGGAGATGGCATGTACTGCTCCAGAGCGACATAAAAAGAGAGATCAGACTTCTGCTTGTCCTGAAGATAGCGCCGCTTGTCGCAAATATAGAAAGAGTGTTTGAAGATAATGACAGCAGCTAAACGGTCAACAATAAGCAGATTCATCACAACATAGCCTCAAAATTCACCAGAAATGAGCTGAATAATATTCTCCAATGGCGATGAGCCAGAGGTCTAGCAGATTCACAACATGAGAAATGTGTACAATCTCCCACCGATTAGACAAACCCCAGAGAGTAACTTGGACTGTATCACTACACAGTGATCGCGGTCAAGAATGTCCTAGCGACTTGGATCAGCATGGCTCCAGCCCCAATGAGGATCGACAGACTCACGAGCTGCGAACGGTGGGCAGCGACTTGCATCAGCATGACTCCAGCTCCAACGAGGATCGACAGACTCACATCCTGCGAACGGTGGGCAACGACTTGGATCAGCATGGCTCCAGCTCCAACGAGGATCAACAGACTCACGACCTGCGAACGGTGGGCAGTGACTTGGATCAGCATGGCTCCAGCTCCAACGAGGATCGACAGACGTACTACCTGCAAGTAAACAACCCACATAAATGAGAGCAACCAAAGTTTGAACTTTCCAATAATCTTACCCAAATATGAGGACACCAACATCCTAAGATCCCTACTATCTTGTGACCTTCAGTCGTTGTTTTCATTGCAGAGTCAAGATATTTTGGGAGTGTTCTGCACAATATCAGTCGCTAACATCTGCAGCAGGCGAATGAGACCATGAATAGTTACCTCTCAATTGCATATCTCATGCAGATCTCCAAGTTGGTCTGCTGAGTTGAGACGAATAACTGCTCCAGCATCTCATCGTTCAAAGTCCCAGCCGTGCGTTCGATCAGCGCCCCACAATCTGTGTTTTCCTCGTTCATATCTGATGAATCAACAGTCATCATGTATCGCGATTGAACAATAAACCGACTTACTAGGAAGGCATACATGACCTTTTGGAGGCCATTGAACGCCCTTGAGAAACTTTAATTGTGGTCCATCAGGAAATGTTCCTTCGGCGCGTTTCTGAGCCAGTTCTCGAGCGTCTTTAAGAGATTTTCCTTCCCTTCTCAGTTGTGAGTATGCGATATCGTACAGGGCATCAAACTTGGTGAATACTACGATTACTGGAACTGAGGATTGTGACTCTGCGCATCAGTCGAACGTCGACGAGGGTGGGATGCAAAAGCTTACCGCTTCCTGTGTCGCACTGAGAAAAGAATTTCTGTTCACCTGCAGTGAACGACCTGTGTGCCTCGTCCATTGGAATGCAATACCTATATTGAAACCGTGAGATAGCGCATGTCATGACTGATTGGTTACAATTACCATATAGCATGGAGTCGATTTGTTATTTTGCCTTCCTTGGAACGGTCAGCAATAAATTCCTTTACCTTGATGAATTCCAATTCGCCGCCTGACTCAAACCCGCGTGAATCGTGAAAAATGAAGCCTGGGTTGCTTCGAAACACCATTTCATTTTCAATATCGTGCAGTCCGCGCTGAGAACACGTCAGTTCCTGTCGTCGACTAAGAGCACAACTCACCTCTCTGGATGCCGCTATGACTGCAAGATCGATCTGATGTGGATGTGTCAGTACCATCTTCTTGCCTAGTAGCAATGTGATGGGCCCACCTTTTCCCTGGTGCTGTTGTATATCTCTGGGTTGTCCCATGTGTTGCAGACTCTCTGCAGGATGGTAGTTTTTCCTGCATTCGCTCTTCCTACAACGAGGATTCGAAAGCGACCGATTTTCTCTCTTATCTTTGAAGTATCCATGGGGGAAGGTGAACTTGAATGTGACTCACGGAGAAGCGTTGGTGTAGCCTTATAATCAGTTGCAGTGTGTGAACCAGGTAAATGCCCAACCCGAAGCCTGCTTATCTAGAATCAGTGGCAGTGGGCAATATTACTATTGATATCATAGCTGTGTACCATGACATAGCGCCAGTGCATCATGTGCATGAAGCCAAGCACAGTAAGCCATATTTGAAATTAGTCTATATCAAGCAGACTTTATCTGTACCATACCTATCTTGTTATTTGACTAAGCCAACTCAACGACAGCTTTGGAGTCGTACTACGTTCCCTACTACCCTTTCGAACTTCGAAGTACTTCAGCCAAAAGCTCCCGTGCGTTACCTCACTTACATCAGAGGTCAAGACATCTAGCACCGCTCAGTAAGGTATTTTCTGCTCGTATATAAGGTTAAGTACCTTGTCATCGCTCCCAGGAGTCGCACGTCTATTACTGCTTACCGCGCCTGACCTGCAGTCACGGTCTTCCGCTGCCTACCAGGTTACCACAGCTAACCTCCAACCTAACTTCATGAAACCTGGCGCTGCCTCGAAGGTTCGAGGCCTCACGCTGACTCCGACCCCCGCACCAGAACGTGACCTTTCGAAGCCCTCCTACCACTTCCTGCTTTCGCCAGTCGCACGAAGGAAATGACGGAATGCTTATCTAGCCTGAATTTACTTAGTGGATAGCACTGGATGGAATATGATTTAGCGAACACTCTAACTAAGAAAGACAACGCACAAGACAAGGAGACACGAGACAAAACATGTCCAAAAATAGAGACACGTCTCTATGTTTTTCAAAGCTCATCCAACTTTAACGAAGGATTTCGAAACGGGCAGCGAGTGTTAAAATAATGGTGGCTGATAGGGTTGGTGTACCGGCGCAAGTTCGTGTTTTGGAACACCTGGCGAAAATGATGCCAATACGAGCAGTACAATCCTCCATACCTGGGGAAGATGTGGTTGAGGCCGGAAACATCGATGTTGAATAACTCGGTGACAGTGTGTCGGCAGCATGGATGAGTTTGGTGAAGGTAAAGCAGGCTTTCGCAGAGAACAATGCTGGCCATATGAGAGCGTTGGCGCTAAAAGTGCACCCTCAATCACCGAAGAAAGACAAAGGCAGCGATGGACAAGTAGAGTTTGGTGCGGCGGAGGGCGCACGCCGCCGCATGCACTGATGAGACTTGACTATATGTTGTATGCAAAGCTCGTGTTGAAGCTCATGTATACAGTATCATAACCATTAATGCTGTGATTCGTTGAACCGGTGGGCGCTTAGTAATTGCCATTATGTAACCTTGTGGCAATCGCGTCCGACTCGGATGTAGTCACTTGTGCTCTCCCTTCGAATGATACTCCTAGGCTAGGATGTAGCACAGAAGCGCGGACTATTACATAATATTGATGTAGGCAGTGGTCTTAGACGCGCCGCTTGAATCGTTTTTCAATCCAGGACAACTCCAGCGTTTTAATCACTTTGCATCGACACGCTTCGCCATGTCAGGCTCAACATCAACATCACAGGATCTTCCCATAACACTCCTGCCGCTTACATCGCAACAACGTGATGAGCTCGATCGAGACTTTCTCAAGGCCAATGGTTCCTTCCTGAAGATTATCAATGAAGAGGACACCACATCGGATCTCTTGGACTACATGCTTGCCTCGATCATGTTACGAACTCTTTTGGCAGCTAGTAGATTGCTCAAACGTGAACACTTGAAGGAAACACTTGACCTGGACATGGCACAGGAGGAAACACTGCAGAAACACCCTCAACTACGGGAGATTATTCGCCACGCCTGTCAGACGCGCTCGTTCTCTCACATCGCTGACCTCAGTGAGTGTTCGTGTAAGCGACATGAATGTTCCTCTGTTGACAGTCGCTGGAAACGCAGCAATACTTCAAATACCCCAAGCTAGCGATCCCGTGCGGTCGCTCCAAGGTGAGAGACTTTTATCTTGCAACATCTACAATCGCATCTGAGGTCAGTTGTATCCTAGTTGAGGACCGGTCAGACTTTCTTTACGATTCATTCGTCAGACCTTACGTTGGCAAGGCAGTGGACGGTTTCTACGAGTACCTGAAAAATAACAACATGGAGTTCAGGGGCCCGCGTGGGCCATACTATGCTAAGTTCTGTTCGATCGTCCAAAGTTCTGGTACGGGAAAATCAAGACTAATGATCGAGGTCAGTGTTTTATAGTCCGTGTTCGTATTAGGTAGCTAAAGCATCGAATTAGCTCCGGAACAAAGGTGTTATTGTCTTGTACATGAACCTCCGCGAGCCAAGTGATCTGGGCTACCCTATGCGAGACCTAGTGCCCGCGCGTATATTGACGGAAAATACAGGCTGCACTGCAGCCGAGTATACCGCTCATTGTTGCGCCTTCTTCACGGCCATATTCCAGACGCTTCAGCAGGTTCTGAGCAGTAAGCTACTTGAGCTGCACTCTGGAAGTCCTGATCTCGTAATAAAATCATGGAATAACGAAATGTGTGACATGCGCTCGAAAGCTCGTACCGATTTCTTTCAGAAAGTTCAAACTCGATATCAGGAAGTGAGCAGGGAAATATAGTTTCTTGACAGATGGACTGATGAAGTTTGCAACAGACACTGGACAATATCAAAATGCCGAAGCTCGAAGAGCAAACCGATGTGGAGACCGCCGCAAAGCCAGGGAGTATGTCACTTGTTGTATTTCGCACAATGCGACCACCTAAGCTCACACTGCGTAAACAGATAAGATCAGGTCGGCAAAATCGAGAGGCAAATCATTCGTCACGACATCTTATAACAATATGTTACGGGTTCTGCAACATTTATTTACTGAGGAAGGCAAGGTTTCGAACGATGATCCAAAACTCGTAATAGCATTTGACGAGGCTTACACTTTGAGCAACATGAGTAGAAGGGGTTTTCGTCCATCAGATATCATTGGCAGGACGATCAACTGCTACTCCCGGCAGAGTAACGCATCGGTCTGGGTCATTTTTGTATCTACGACTTTGCAAGTAGACTTTTCAGCCCCTCAGGAGACCCGTAAGTACATGCTCTACGTCGCCTGTTTCCAGCCTTCACACAATCTGCCAGAAGATTCTACGGGCCTAATAGTATACGGCGGACCTGTCTACCTGCCCTATACATGTCTTGGTTGGGACCAGGATGCGGTTCCTATGCCTTATATAGCGGCGAATGATGTCGCAAGGTTCGATCACATCGTTGGATTCGGTCGTCCGCTGTTCGTCCCTATGTTTCTATCTTTGCTTCCAATTTCATTGACCGCCATGAATAGATGGAAGTCCCTCGCGGAAAGACGTTCTGTCGCTGATATTTTGATATTGGCTGCCCAGAAACTCTGCAAATCGATAACATTTGATGCGAATGACGCGAAACAGGCTCTTGCTGTCCTATCCCAGAGATTCGGTCTCAACTTTTGCCTTGGTCACCCCGATGCTGCGTCTCATCTCTCAAAAGCAGTGGCTAGTCATCTGCGCATACTCTTCTCAACGACCGAAGATAGGATGTGGCACTTCACCGGTTATCCATCAGAACCAATTCTGTCTTGCGTTGCAGCAATGATACTCCATAAGACGCCTGGCGATGTGGATTTTGTTTTGGGGATCTTGAAAAAAAAGATTGATGGTGGGATGGTCGAGATAGGACAGAGCGGGGAGTTGGCCAGCAGGCTTTTGCTGCTTCTCGCTAAGGATCTCTTTGTCCGCAAGGACCCCCCCAATGGCGTGATCCAGGGTTTACTCTATGGCGGAAGTGGGGATGCGGAACTGATCGACTGCCGGAAGGTCTCCGTCATCGATTTCCTGGAGTACCTATTTGGCGAGACATTCTGGTCGAGGACAATTGAGGAGGCCAAGGCAGCTTTTCAGCATGCTTACATCAATTTCTCGCATTGGGTGTCTATGACAGAGTTCATCTCACCGCTAGTTCCCGATCAAACTGAGGCTGATTCGTTGAGGTAAGCAAGCCTCCAGGCATTGCGATATTATATTTAAGATTATCACCTCTGTATAGTGCTAGATGCAGCCCCGAAGAGTGGACTTTGCGCCACTGGCATCGCACAAGCGCGGTCCAATGCTGTCATCTGCAGCCTCTCGTCGACAAGATGATTCCCATCTATTTTGACGATCCTACCCTCGGCTCCGAAGATCTCAATCGCGTGTCACAGATATTCATTTCCGACAAAGCGGGGAAGAAATGCCATGAGCATGACTTGGGGTTGGTCACTCGCACGCATGATTCAATCCAGTGCCTATCGAATCTCCCCTACATCGCTCTTCTCCTCGACCTCGATGTGGAACCAAAGCTTAACGTTACGTTCCCGGAGAAGGAGCCAAATCCCGCTGAAATGGACCGGTGTCTGCGGATCTACGCTTCCGGAATAAGTGAAAGCACATTTCCATTCCTGAGCCAACATCCCGAAGTTGCGAGCCAGCTGCGTGGGCTTGTCTCTCGGCAGAAGGAAGTACCATCCCAAACCACTCTCGAAGCCCTGGTCAAATTCGGAAGTACTGCCAGACTACGCAACTTGCAGTGGGAAGCACAAGATGTATGATGATTCAATACAACTCGGATCATGACTGTACGATTGTAGTAACGTGAAAAGCGTAGGGCATGTTTCCTATGTATGATAGATAATGATCGTAGCGCTACTGCTCTGTTCGATCTGTTTCCACTCTTTGTAACCTTGTAGTTTTACGATTTTTTAAGGAACTTTGTCGGTGATTTCACATTTTCACTTCTACGGCGGGCATAAATGTAAGCTTCAATTGTGCTCATTGGATATCTACCAAGACTTGGTGATGGGTCACTAGAACTGAGTCAGTATCGAACGAGACGCATCCCACATATGGCAGAAATTTTTTTGCACGAACCATAAATACAGCTAGCTATTTTCGACAAGAACTCGTGGCAGCCAAGGACAAAAGCTTTTGGGCAAAGCAGGATAGATGAAATTTGGGAGAGCACCCTCGTCGGTGTGGTCGGGTGCCCAGTCAGCGACAAAGGCATGAAAAAAACGCGAAAGGGCGCGCACATAAGCATGCAGAGGTTGCAAAAAGCCCACATGCCAAGAGTGCCGAAGGGCATAGCACCAGTGACCAGAGTCAGAAGAACACAACAATAGGAGGAGATAACTCTAGTCGCAGGCACACATGAACTAAAGGTATGACATGGTACTCATCTACACTGCCGCAGGGTGCTGGTCTTTGAAGCGATGGAATTGAGTTTATCGTGCACAGCATGATGGTGGTAAATATCTAATCAACCAATGTTGCAAGAAGTTTCGTTTATAATCATCGTGTTTGTGATTGGACGGAGGCACCAATGTTGTGTTGCCCTTTGGTGGATTGTTCTTGACTGTTAGAGTTGACCACGGTCAGCTAAATAGCACTGACTACAGGCGCACCAAACAAGGCCTCTCGCCATCGCAGAAGTGTCCAGGAAGTAAGTGGCTTGAGTACAGTAGCAATGTGTCGTGCCCGCTACTATCATCATGAGATAAGATGATGAGTGTCCACTGCGGCATATTGCGAGCGCGCGCGACCTTGAGATCTAGAGTCTAGACTTAGCGTTTGAGGAGTTAGAGCTCGAGACAGACATCTGTGTTATTTGGAGAAAACAGGACGGATGCCGTTTCTTTACTGATTATATGAGATTTCCCGGAAATAGCAGCCATTATTTTGCACTGCCCGCCAATCGTACCTCGGATCCGATGACTCGGATCTCAATCGCTGTCTCACAGATGTTTATCTCCGACAAAGCGGGGAAGAATTACCTTGAGCAAGACTCCAATGAGGTTGGTCACTCGCACGCGTGATTCGATTCAGTGCCTATCGAACCTCGACCTCAATGTGGAACCAAAGCCTAATGTTACGTTCCTGGAGAAGGAGTCAGATCATGCTGAAACGGACCGAATCTACGCTTTTGGAATAAGTGAAACCACATTTCCATTTTTGAGCCAACGGCTTGTCCCTCAGCAGAAGTCAAGAAGTAGGTCAAATTTGGGAGTACTGCCAGGCTACGCAAGTTGCAGTGGGAATTACAAGACGCATCATAATTCAACAGTACAACTCGGATCATAATTAGACAATTATAGTAAACTGAAAAGCGATGTAGGGCGATTGCATGCATGTTCCTGTGTCTGATGGATAATGATCGTAGCGCTGCTGCTCTGTTCGATCTGTTTCTGTGGCTCAGGCCGGGCCGGGCCAGAGCCAAGCCCTTGTCGAGGGCTTTGGCCTGGCTTGTGATTTCTGAAAGCCCAAGCCGTCTGAAGCCAGGCCGAAGCCGGGGCTTGCGAGCCAAGCCGGGCCGGAACATCACTAGGGTCACTACAGCTGAGTCGCTATCGAACGAGACACATCCTACAAATGGCGTGTTGCACGAACCATAAATATAGCTATGTCCGACAAGTACTCATGACAGCCAAGGACAAAAGCTTTTGGGGAGAGGCAAAGCAGGATAGATAGAATCGCGGGTAATAAACAGCATCATAGTAATACGCTATTGACCGTCCATCTCCCTGTTCAGTGATGTCAGGATTGCATCGCAATGTGGTAAAGAAAACATTTCCTATGGTGAGAAGGCGAGGGACGCTGGCCCCGATACACTGAGTGGGGTTATTAAATAGGTCTAGTATGTCGTTAGACCAAAATTTTAATGGATTAAAATACCGTAAAAAGTTCCGACAGGGACGAAAAGTCGAAATCCGAGATGTCCTCCGATATTTGGTGACGTCATCGCTGCTGGATGGCGATGAGTACTAGTGGGAGAATTTGCAACATGTATACAGGGGGAGGGGGGAAGGGATTCGAACCCATGACCTGACTCAAGTAAAAACCCAAGCCAAGATGCGCGTGGACAGCCAACAAACTCTCAAAGCGCTCGCGCAACTCAACTTTATTTCACAAAGAACACAACATCCTAAATCATTTCAGCTCAAATGCGTGGTATCGCTACTTTCTGCAAAGAATTTTTTATCTTGGTCAAGGCTCAAAGGTTCAGCAGGTGGCTGGTATTGGGAATGGACGGAACAAGCCGCCAGAATGTGAGGAAAGATTCCCTGGCAGCCCACCAGGCTGCCACTGACCCATGAGGCACGGGGCTGCTTGAAAACGATGCCCCCACCCACCCACCCACCCCCCCCCCCCCCGGAAAGCTCATATATAAAGCCCCCTCTCAAACATTTTAATCTGAAGCAGATACACTTGTCACAACCATCGCCTCCCACCCTGACATGTCGTACAACCTTGCAAGCAACGACGTTGTTTTCTTAGAGCCTGAGCCTGTAAGTTTCGACTCCCAAGACAAGGCATCATAGCCATCAAACTGACTTGAACAATCGGGCTATACTTTTGAGCAGATTAGGGTCTGTCAATGGAGCAGACCAGATGGCTCGCGCTGCAGCTACCCATTTTTTGTTCACGAACTTCCTGCTCACCTTCGTGAATACCATGGCATTCGTGGTGGAGACAAGTTGCGCGTCCATTGCTCTTGGGAAGATTGCACCAAAGAGCTCAACAAAGAGAACCTCTCAAGGCATGTGGTGGAAATGCACCTCAAGATCGTATATCCTTGCGGCACCTGCAACCAGACTTTCACGCGCGAATACAATCGTAACAATCACAAGGCAATTTGCTCTGTTCAGCAACAGTAGATGTGAGACCTGGTCATGACCTTCTTCGCATACGTCTGACTGCTTCTCTATTTCAGTATCGTTTCGGTAGACGGTCTCGTAAGTTGAATAGATACTGGAAGAAGCACGTAGATATTCAATGGCGTTCGAGGCCTTCATGTTTGACTCGCTCGAGTACTAGTTCTTGTCTTTCTCACTTCAGTTCGTGCTTTGTATGGCAATGTATGCTTGAGCTCCATAATATCTATGTTGGTAATAAAATGCATTAGTTTAGGCTATTCTCGTCATCTCAAATTGACGCATAGTCGGATTGGTTACGAGTCTAGCATTAGTTACCATATTTTAAAGTTGCGATAGCGGTCGTTTGCACATGAACCCTTGGCAGCGTGCCTTGGTTATGGTGTTTGTAGTAAGGGAATGTGGCTGCATGGTGGTCCCATCGCCTGCTTGACTGGGTCAACCAGGGAGTGCGAGTGAACTCTCGGGTTCAAACCCTCCACCTGCATAAAATCGTTCCCTGGTTTTTGCACTTTGGGTGGAGGTGACTTAGCACTGGATGTCTATGACCGAGTTCTTCTCACCGCCAGTTCCCGATCAAACTGACGCTGATTCGTTGAGGTAAGCGAGCTTCCAGGCATTGCGATATTATATCTAAGATTATCACCTCTGTATAGTGCTAGATCCAGCGCCAGGCGCCAAAGAGTAGACTTTGCGACGTGACTGGCAAGCGCGATCCGATGCCGTCATTTGCAGCCGCTCGTCGACAAGATGATTCCCATCTATTTTTACGATCCTCCCCTTGGCTCCGATGATCTCAATCGCCGTCAGATGTTTATCTCCGACAAAGCGGGGAAGAATTACCCTGAGCAAGACTTCAATGCAGTTGGTCACTCGCACGCATGATTCGATTCAGTGCCTATCGAACCTCGACCTCAATGTGGAACCAAAGCTTAACGTTACGTTCCTGGAGAGGAGAAGGAGTCAGATCATGCTGAAACGAACCGAATCTACGCTTTTGGAATAAGTGAAACCACATTTCCATTTTCGAGCCAACGGTTGCGTGGGCTTGTCTCTCGGCAGAAGTCAGAAGTAGGTCAAATTTGGGAGTACTGCCAGGCTACGCAAGTTGCAGCGGGAATTACAAGACGCATCATAATTCAACAGTACAACTCGGATCATAATTAGACAATTGTAGTAAACTGAAAAGCGATGTAGGGCGATTGCATGCATGTTCCTGTGTATGATGGATAATGATCGTAGCGCTGCTGCTCTGTTCGATCTGTTTCTACCCTTTTAAGGATTGTTCAAGGAACTTTGTCGGCCATTGTTTTGATTTCACTTCATCAGTTGTTGCAATCCTCGACTCCCGAAGTGGAGAAGAATTCGGTTGGTTTATCAACACAACACAGTACGGTGGGCAGCTTCAATTGTGCTAATTAAAAGATCCACCAACACTTCGTGAGCAGTCACAGTCGCTATCGAACGAGAGGCATCCCACAAATGGCGTGTTGCACGAACCATAAATACAGCTATGTTCGACAAGAACTCGTGACCGCCCAGGACAAAAGCTTTTTGGGAGAGACAAAGCAGGATAAATGGAATCGCAGGTAATAAACAGCATTTTAGTAATGCGCTATTGACCGTCCATCGCGCTGTGGTAAAAAAAGTATATCTTATGGTGAGAAGGCGAGGGACGCCGGCCTCAACACACATGATACAAGTACACACGAAAACAGCGACGACGCTCGCCTTCTCCTAAGATAGTCGATGGATCGTCACTGCTTCAAAAAATAAAGCCCTGCAAATCTGGGACGTGGAAAAAAGAGCAAAAGACACAAGAATTCTGTCGCTACGTCACCCTGCATCAGAACTTTCAAGTTCATAGAGAAGTTCATTGCCCCGGTGCGCATAGTTCCCTAACCACATTCTCGTCGATCCTCTTCTCCAAACATATCTCAAACGGAGCAGCATGTATGTTTGTAGTGTCCGAGAATGCAAGCGTATCAATCTTCGCTGCAGGATTCTCCGAAAGGCGGAAAGCCCAGAGAATAAGAGCCGTGTTGATGAAGACTGACCGATTCGCGACGTGTCGGCCAGGACACACTCTGACATTTTCAAGTAAGGCATAAGAAATGGTCGAGAGATGAACGATACTACTCACCGGCGGCCAAAGCCAAAAGTGAAAAATCGGAGATCACCGCGCACACGACCTGCATCGTCAATCCAACGCTGAGGATTAAACGTGTGTGGTTCCGGGAAGACCTCAGGATCGTTTGCGATAGCCCTGAAACACGAACATCAGACCCAAAGGTCAAAGGACGAAAATGATTGCTTACTGACCAATGGTTGCCAATAACAGTCGTACCTGCCGGAATGAGGTAGTTCTTCCAAATAATGTCCTTAGTCGCGCAATGCGCAAAGCCTGTAGTGAAAGGTGGTCGTTCTTTATCGCGTCATCACAACTCAAATAAGACGTACCTCCAAGACTGACAGGTCTCCACCTCAGACTCTCGAGCATGAACGCAGTAACCTGCGGCAGCATTTCCTGATCATCAAAAGTCGGCACTAATCAGGAGCTATTTGAGTCAGTAGATGGACAAAGAAAAAGCATAACCTACGCCGCGTACGCCCCACGACGTTATCGAGTTCTTCTTGTACGCGAGCCTGCGCATCTGTGTGAGTGGCAGCAGCCATCATCATAATTGTGATTGCGGACGAAGTCTACAACAGCTGTCAAGTGAAGACGCGATGTAATGCAAGAGCTTACTGTATCAGAACCGGCTGCAAACATCCCTCCCGCAATGAATCCCAGTTCCTTGTCTTCGAGCTGGTACTGTTTCTGGTGCTCTAAAATGAACTTGGCAAAGAATGGCCTTGCAGTGCCCTCACGCTTCACGGTGGTGAGCGAGGACATATCGTCACAAGAAAATCACAAACCATCTGTCTTCGCACCGCGTCCAACTGCCCTTCATAGAGAGAATGTTCTTCTTTGTGCCACGCCTTCAGCTGACTCAGGTAGCCTGGGACGAACCGCAGGATTGGATACGTATCCACAAGGTATGCTCCCGGTTTCAAAGCCTGACCAAAACGCGCAAGAGCCTTATTGACGGCAACGACTTCAGGATCTGTATATGAAGTCGGAGTGATTTTTCCATAGGTGAAGGACATGACCACAGAAGCTGCATAACTAATATGCTCGGATTACCACCTGTACCGCGCAAGCAAGAGCTAATGTTCGTACCGCATGGCATGACTCTGGTGGTTCTTTGGATCATTTAAGATATCTAGAACTAAATTCTTTGCATGCCTGGTCTGGATGGGCTCGTAGGTCTCCGCAACCTTGGGTTGCAAGCCTGCGTGCAGCACCCTGCTTTACATTTAGTCTGACTGATCGCACATGATAGAGACAAGATGCATACCTGCGCAGTCGGCGCAATCTCTCACCACTGCCCTCAAGGACCATTCTCAACCCGCCAGACAACGTCTCGTGCACTGCAATAGAACGCGGGCGGTCGGCCAGATTTGCTCCCTCTTTTTCCATGATATCCACTGCAGCCTATGACGTAATCTAATTCATGCCTGGCTAGACAATGAGTTGTTTTAAGCTGACCTGATGACGTCCTATAATCACGAAAATCCTATGGCCTTGTTTGAGCGAGAACACAGGTCCGTATTGTTCTGTCCATCTCGCGAATTGGAACGGTACACTGCGTGAGGGGTTAGATAGAGATCATGTTGGTGTCCATCAACAGAGACTTACTACGACTTTGGCATTGTATTTCCCAATAGCCAACGTCCAGGTGGTCCAGGCGGTAATGGCAACCGCCTTGTGGCCTGATATCGTTGTTTCACTATCCAGACGCTGGCTAATATGATGATAAGGGTGCATGCAATGATAATCGCCATTGAAATGATCCGGCTTGCTGATAGTCACGATTCAGACACCCCGCTATTTTGCAACACGTTAAATACTCCAGAACAGAGGGTAGTGACTTGCTGTGATGAGCAACGGGTACGCTGAGATTACAGTGTGTAATTACACTGAGTTATACTTACAAATACAAGTTAAACACCTTGCGGCACGGATCAATCGGACCCGTATTGCGGTCTTCCTATAGTATAAGAACCTCGGATGACCACCTTGGTGCCAATAAGTGAGTGCTGATGTCACGACACGCGAATGCCAAGACATTTTGACTCCACCTGGAAATTAAGGTAGATCTTCATGTCGTTCTCGATGACCCATTGGATTGGTCGTGCTGCGCACAGGACCGTCGACCATTAGGTTTACAAAACATTAATGATGTAATGGAGCGACTCAGCGGAAGTAAAGTGGGACACCATTCTAAAAATGCAACTTCGTACTCCGAACTTGCCTTTTAAAATACTCTGCCTATAAAGGAATCGGATGCTCAGCGCTCAATGAGCAATATTTGGGCGCTACAACACACCATCAAGTATCTGCAGTTACTTATATCATAAACAAGTTGCACGTGCCAGTGCGCACAGCTTGATCAACGCAACAAACATTATATCTTAGCGCGATCTATGTGACCATCATGATGGTAAGGGAGACTAGTCGCAGTTCGGGAGCGCTCACGAGTGAACACTCTCGGCGTCAACGCTCATAAGCACGTGTCAAAGTTCAACATCATGTTCGTGGCTGCCTAACCGATTTGCTGTGTACCACCACTCTGCTCTGTCTGCTCACCTCAGACCCTTCCCAACTTCGTTAGCTTCACTTGGGATCTAATATAGGTATAACCTCTTCATGTCACAAGCATCAGGCACCGACACTGCCGAGGATCAGCTCACCCACAACGCTGAGCAACCTCCCCCGCAAATTGACACCGTAGGACCCATCGAAGAGTAAGTTGCAGCTTTCTGGGATCTGTCACCCGTCTAATAGTAAGACCGGGAGAAGTTACATATTGAACCTTTGGTGGAGCTGCCACCAGGGATGTAAGTGTCTCTCTTCCCTGATGGGCGTCTGCGACTCTGCGCCACTCCTTACCAGAACTGCAGCTCCAATGTTGGGCCTTCACAGCCGTCAGGACCTCACGTACAAGGAAGCACACCCAATGTTCCACCAATTGGCGATTCAGCTCCGTGAGTTATTGTTGATAATGACGTCAAACATGCTCCTGAATTGTCTCAGCGAGGGGGGAAAGGTCGTGTCGGAGAAGGACCAGCCAACTCTAAGCGAATTGTAAGCGAAAAACAGGTCAAGCGATCGCAACTGAAGATACCGTACACTCAGAGCAAATGTCATGAAGCAAGTACTGGACATTCTCCAGGACTCCACGATTGCGTCGAAGATTGGGAAGGACAAACGGTCTCGTTTCTGGGGGGTGTACAAACGAGTCGCAGAGGAACACGATGGCGAGTTTCTTGAGCGATACACTACTGACATGGACATTGTCTTGATCTTTGTAAGTTTAGCGTTCTTATCTTCGGCGCATTGAGACTGATATTTGATCAGTCTGGTCTTTTCTCGGCTGTCAGCACGGGTTTCATCGTTGCGATGGAGTCTAATCTCAATCCAGACCCCAGCGACACGACGAATGCCCTTTTGAAGCAACTCGTGCAGATCGGACTCGGCAACCTCGCTAAGGCGGGTACCGCTCCCGCAGACCCAGCATCTACGTGGTCACCATCTGCGTCGGCTGTGAGGATCCAATTGGTCGCATACGCAAGCTTGTCCATGAGCTTACTCGCTGCATTCGGGGCCGTACTGGGCAAGCAGTGGCTCGGGTACTACAAGTCTAACAGATATGGCCGCGGCTCGGAGGAGGAACGAGGGAAGCGCAGGCAAGAGAAGTTCGACGGCATCGTCACATGGTATTTTGATGCTGTCGTGCAATCTTTTCCCGTTATACTTCAGATCTCACTTCTTCTCTTTGGAATCGCTCTCGGCGCCAATATGTGGTGCGACCAGCCGAGCATTGCCTGGGTCATCATCGCAACGACGGTCTTCGGATTTCTGTTCTATTCCCTGACGGTGATGGCATGTTTGATATCTCCTGCTTGTCCATTTCAGACACCAACATCGATGATGTTGCGCATGTTGCGCATCGACAGTAAGATCATTTTGCTAAATTCTAGTGGTCGTACCCCGTCTGAATCAACGTGGCAGGGGTTCTACGCCTGGTGTTTAAACGAGCCTCCAGTTATTCCCAGCAGCTCACGAAGTCGCTGCATGGTGAGTTAGTTATGTCTTGTTCCATGTGGACAGGTTTTGACTGTTCCGTGTCAGGCATGCTGAAACGATTGCTTGGCATTGTCAGGTCAGGATGTACCCGATTTTCTGCAGTATTTAGAGGTGACAATCTTATCTACTATCACAAAAATACTGGGGGCTCATTTCACTCCTCAGGCCCTGTACATGCGATTGGCGCATTCGCAGAGCGATCTCTTCAGCAATTAATCACTAGTCTTCATCACTGGCTGCATTTTGTCCTGCACTTTTCTACAAAGGTCGCGGACTCGGAAGCACAATTGCTTGAACCGAATTTAGATGTTTCGTCGGGCAATGATCACATCCTCGCCCTCCCTGACATACCTACCAGCAAGCTGGAAGTACCTAGTGTCAAGTGGCTGCTCAAGACCTCTACGGATCCCGAGGTATTTCTTGCCGCTGCCAGCCTTGTTCCGCAGGTCGAATGGCTCCTAGATCTTGACGTCTCAGATATTCTGCATCAGCTGTATGATAATTATACGAGCTGTGTCGGCTTCCATGGGCAAATTATGCCGTCATTGGAGGAAAAGGCCTCAGCTTGTATAATGGCTATGAGTCATTTATATTGTGGCCGCGTTCTTCAGGCATATCCTACCCATGGCGAATTTCTTGGTTGCAACAAAAGAGATCTTGACACGTTTTGTCAGATGACTACGAGGGACATGGACGGAGCCAACTTCACGGTGCTTACCATGATTGAGAATCTTTGTCTTTCGCAAGATGAAGATTGCAGATTTCTGTGGTTTCCGTTGTATGATTGTCCCGACTCTGTGGCGGAGTGGATGTCACATTCTCTTCCTTACCACTTTGTCACTGGGCGAGCGAATGAAAAAGTGGAAAAATTCGCCATAGAGGTGATATCAAAACTGCTATCATCTACATCCTCTCCATCGAATCAAATCATAGCCAATTGCGCTCTTCTTGCTTGCGTCGTGGTCGGGGTTCAGTTTGACAAGAAGGACATAGTTCAGATTGATAAAAGGTGCCATCGACTCATTTGGTGCTTCTGTTATAGCTAACTAAGACATTGTGTAGTTCTGCCCTGCCTCGATTTGCGAATGCCCTTTTGGAACAATTCCAAACTACTCTCTGGGCATGGTATGGAGGTGATCTCAGCGATGACAACACATGTGTCGCACCGAGTTGGGCATGGAACCTCATTGAAGTCATTTGTCTGGTGCTCGAGTCTACCAAAGATTACTATAATCCTTCATTGCACGCCGTGCGGAACCTGGATGTGTGCAGGAAGATTTACTCACGAATAAGGTTATCCCAGGCTGGACAACATCCTCCCTGGGAGCTTCTGGTTGCCCTGAAAAATGCACTGTGCCTTCACGCTCACTGTTGCCAAAGTATCTCGGGACCCTGCCGATTTGTGGAATAGCCAGTATTTTTGGACAGGTGATTCCCATTGGCCAGAAGACTTCGATTGGCTGTTCGACTACCTCGAGCACGTTGATTCCGACCAAGAAGCAGTATTTAACATCTTTGTCTTCCTGGACTGTCCTGAAAGTGCGCTGCAGCCCTGCTAAAGAACATCAGTTCTTCAAGATCCTCATCGCCTGCATGGGCCATAGCATGCCTGTACATTTACGTCACGCTGCTCTCCGCCTTGCCCATAGTGCCCGAGAAGAAATGGTCTGGATCGATGCCATTGATAATGCGGAGCTGCGGGACATGATCTTGACTGAGCTCTCCCCCTCCATCCTGACTGCAGTTTATCCCCAACCAGGTGTAACACTCTCCAATAATGATCCTGACTGCTTCTTCCATGATGGCCGTGACTTGTGCTATCTCGAGCTGCTCTTTACCCTCGCAAGGAATGCCAACTGGCACCCCCATTTGGTTCAGGATCACCATATAGATCGATGCATTAGCATTGTTGCAAAGTGCGACTTCGGGCCACATGCATTTTACCTAGCTGGCATCTTCCTCCGGATCGCACCTGAACAATCGTCGGTTGCATTTCTCAATTCTATTACAGAGCGGCAGTGGTGGGACATAATGAGAAAGGCATGGTTCTATGCATGATATAAAATTTACGACATACACTGTTTCGAGTTCCTTCCCATCCTTGTGGAAGGTACGAAGAGGTATATGCAGATCGCTAGAGAACATCATCTCGAAGTACCTCATTAGACATGTGGATCGTGTTCTTCTTAGCGCACTAGAGACGCGAGATTCACAGCAGGGAGAAGGAGAGGGTGTCATCGTTGTTGTGAAAGAGTTGAGGACTGTAGCCAGCGATATGATTAATAAGTTGGTCGGCAGTCAAGGAGTTGTTAGTCCCTGATTATTACAGTACTTGCGTGTTGTGCTAGCAACCCGGGACCAGAGGAAGGGATGGAGCAATACAACTGGGAGGAGATAAGTATCACGACTGAAACAATATATGTATTACTATACAAGAGAGATATGATTTGTGGTTTCCAGAGCTTGTAAAAGAGCAATGGGTGGGTAACGTAGAGTCAGCGGGTAGAGTTCGCTCAACAGTCTGAAGAGAACTACCTTATCAACCATCGTCTCCAAATGGGAAAGCCGGATACCCTTTCGCTCTTACCCTCAGCATTCGATAGCAATACCAGACTCAAGGACGTATCCATCTCACCATCCAAATTTAATCAGCCCCTCCCACCGCTTCCCCCAGACACACCCGAATATTTGAAAGCTGATATCCCGTTCGACTCAGAGTTCATCAGTATCATTCAGAATGCCTGGCCTTAATTACTCCATCCCTATCGAGATCGAACATACGCTCATCTGGTCGCGAGTACCTATCTTCCATCCAGATCTCATCCCACCAGAGGTCGATACACGGATTCAACAAGTTGGACTGTGTGGGTTTACAGGCAACGACGAGCTTCCACCCTCACCAGTCCACCCTACCAGAATGTTTGCCTGTCATAGCGGAGTAGGGAATCACAATGGACAAATTAGTTTGCAGTCCCAGGGGCAGTCCAGAGATCGAAGAGATGGTGAGGAACGCTGGAAGAGAAATAGATGGTTTTGTGAAACGAAGGTGGGTGAAGAGGGAATGGGAGACTGCATGATTTGTCAACCCCCCAGTGAGTGAACGAGCCTTTGGCTACGCTGCATCAGACGCTGAGTATTTTCAGAGGCTACAAAGCGTTCGTGAACTAGCACATATACATGTATTCGCGAAGAAGAAGGAATACTTATAGATTGGACCAATATTAGACACAGAATACAGAGTTTTATGATTTGTTGTCTTTGCAAACGAGTTTCATTTGATCCACCACTATCTTCACGATATCACGCCATTCCGTCATAGCACCAAGTCCTTTGAAAAAGAGCCAGTTTATCTGCAATAGCAAGAAATAAAAACCGGGATCACACACCAACGTCCCCACACGCAAGATTTTTTCCGATTGGCCCGACAACTTGGTAGCGCACGACATCCCGGACGACGTGTAAATGTTCTGCCGTGAGCGGATGATCGTACATGAGCGTGTTCATTGCCCGGAATACGTAAGTCGGTGTCGTAGGTGCCAGCACGCGAAGCAGAGAGGTCTATGCAAGAGGTTTGCCATCAAGCACGATATGAATGCGCTGAGAAACATACCGCGAGATTGTCGCAGAGTCCGTGTGCAATCTTTGAGAGCGTATTTGCCGAGCAGGGAGCGACAAGAACAATATTAGCCCATCTCCTCAACTCGATATGCAGGATCGGATCTCCGATCTTGTATGATCCCTGTCATGGACGTTAAGACGGCCAAGCTCTTCTGAAAAGCGCGTGTGTTCACCGACCACTCGTCCTCATCGGTCCACACGCGGGCACCTGCATTGATGACATCTGCAGGGTCATAAAATGCGAGCGACTCCTTGGTCGCGACCACCTCTACTCTGACATTTTGATACTAGTACGTTGCACACAACATGAGCAAGAGCAGGATTCCAAGGACGGGGACAGACTTGAAGAAGCGCTGAGACGATGAGAGGAGCTTTGATAGATGCTACGCTGCCAGTTGTTATGAGCAACACATGGGCGTGATCTGGGAGGCGCTCCGTTTCAGCGAGAAATTGGCGAGTTACCATGGGTGGCAAGTTGAGGTTGAAATTATGGCGAGAGTTGTTTATCAAGTTGTTGAGAAGCTAGTGGCTATGCATTTAAGCTTATGTAAAGTCGAGCCTGGAATCCACGGCCACGGGGCTGACTTGAAGCTTCGCGCGCTAAATACTAGTCATCGTCACAAAAATTAACCTGCCACGTACAATGTTTGATCATGCTTGAACTCCTTGACCAGTCCTCCCGCCTGCGAAAGCTGAGAGCAGTCCAGTTGTCGAGTACGACTGTGACAACTGCTGATCGTCAGGACTCAGGATTGTTGCAGGCATACTACATCACTCGCGATTTCATCGGCTCACACATCTGATGTATACAGATTGATTAGTTTGTTATGTAGAACGCAGAATTCATTTCGCCCCACCTTCCAGTTGCAAGG
This sequence comes from Suillus variegatus, assembly GCA_016647645.1. Taxonomy (NCBI): domain Eukaryota; kingdom Fungi; phylum Basidiomycota; class Agaricomycetes; order Boletales; family Suillaceae; genus Suillus; species Suillus variegatus. The sequence goes on from JABBWF010000142.1 coordinate 66,347, forward strand.
AGCCTCCTATTTGGTCCAGTCCACTGGCCATTGAATCAAATGGTGCACCTTACCATGCGACATTTGACGATCGCAAGGACAGATGGCAAGAAGGGACGACTTTTTTTTACAAGGTCTGACAATGGGAGGTTAGGTCCATACGGCTAAAGGTGTCGAGGATGTGCAGTAAAAGATTACTCACGTCGAACGCATGCGACGAAGATTCATATTGTATGTACGACTAGTCCACTTCCAATTTCATAACTAAACGATCGATACGGTGTGCTTACAGTTACTATCTATTGGCTATTTTGATGCGTCAGCGCAATCTGTCACTTCACCCAGTGTATCTTCTCGCACCCCGAAGTCGTTCTTAGACAGGCACTGGTGGAGTGATTATCAGAAGCTGATAAATGCCACCGTGTGTGGGGTTTACATATTCATGCACAGCTGGGCCCGCCGAAGCTGGTAATTTGATTCGCCCTGGCAGATGCATAGCCTCGTGTTCGGGTCACGCTTATGTATTATATCTCATATTTGATATCACGCATCCTTCTTATACCCTGCTCCAGCCCATTGCATTTTCACTCTAATTCCTGTTCGCGATGTCCAAACCACCACATCCCTGGTGGAAATCTGCAACCGTCTATCAGATCTATCCAGCATCATTCCTTGACGCGAATGGCGATGGGACTGGCGATCTCGCAGGCATCATCGCCAAACTCGACTATCTAAAGGATCTTGGTGTGGACGTCATATGGCTTAGCCCGATCTATCGTAGCCCATTGGCTGATATGGGCTATGACATGTGAGCGCTAATCGTCGCTTTTCGGTTCTGGGACTTGATGCTCTAACTACCACAGCTCTGATTATGAGGACATTGACTCGCGCTATGGCACGCTTGAAGACTGGGACCGCCTTCTACAGGGCGCGCACGCACGAGGGATGAAGCTCATGTATGTATTATCCGGATTCAAAACTTTTTTCCAGTGTCAACCCGGGTCTTTTTGACAGGATGGATCTGGTGGTGAATCATACATCCGACGAGGCAAGTCTTCTATCTTTCTGGCTTACCTTATTGTTCCTGTTTCCATCAACTACTTACCACTTCCGTGCACTGGTCACATACATATCGCCAGCACGCCTGGTTCACTGCTTCAAAATCAAGCAAAAATGACCCAAAGCGCGATTGGTACATCTGGCGTCCTGGTAAAGTTGTCGACGGGGAAGAACTTCCGCCAAACAACTGGAAGAGCGTGTTCCAGGGTATGTGCACTTGTTTTCCTTGACTTCCTTGCATGGTGACAGCCGTCGTACCATCTCTTTTGTTGCTTCGTACTTCTAACTGTGCGACAGGCTCCGCATGGGAACGTGACTCTGCAAGTGGGGAGTACTATCTTCACCTGTACCTACCTAAGCAGCCAGACTTGAACTGGGACAACCCTGTTGTGCGGTCTGCTGTTTGGGACGTCATGCAATTCTGGGTGCGCAGAGGGTGTGATGGGTTCCGCGTACGTATCTCTCTCACCCCTATTTTTTTTAACAAAACAATAGGCATTACCATAGATGGACGTGATCAATTGCATCTCGAAGACGGATGGTCTCCCCGATGCACCTCTGGTAGACCACGCGCAGTATTACCAGCCTGCCAGCATGTACTTTGCGAATGGGTGAGTTCATTCATCTTTACTCGAGAATCACTTGACCTTCCCAGTCCGCAGGTCCACAAATACATCAAACAAATGCACGCTGAGGTCCTCTCCCGTGCGCCCCTTCCTTTTCCCTGTCTTCTCTGATTAAATAACGAAACTCCCACAGACCACGACCTCATCACAGTCGGCGAAACGCCCTTCACACATGAGGCATCCGAGCTCGCCGCTTACGTCCTTCCGCAGAACCGCGAGCTCAACATGGTCTTTCACTTCGAACTCATGGATATTGACTCGCCTTCCGAATCGCCACTGCTCAGGAAGCCTTGGACTCTCGGTGAGCTCAAGGCAATCATCGGTCGCTGGCAACGGTTCATGCGCGATGATGGGTTCTGGAATGCGTGAGTTCAGCCTAATATCAAGCCGAAGGTGAAATACTGATGTTTCATCTCGTTTGGCGCAATTAAAGGGTTTTCCTTGAGAATCACGACCATGCGCGGTCGGTGTCGCGCTTTGGGAACGACTCGGCGCAGTGGCGCGCAGCCTCCGCCAAAATGCTCGCTATCTTACAGATCACGCAGACAGGGACACTATACGTGTACCAGGGACAGGAACTTGGCATCAAGAACTTTCCGCGGACATGGGGGATCGAGGAATACAATGACGTTGCAAGTCAGAATTATTGGAATCTGTGTGTTGCATCTTTTATTCTTTGTTCACGCGGTGTGCACAAGTGCTAAGGACAGAATAGGATTAAAGAAGAGAGACAGACAGCACAAGGGAAAGAGGATGTTGAAATGTCTGATCTTCTCGACACTTTCGCGCAAAAGGCGCGTGATCACGCAAGGACTCCGATGCAGGCAAGAATAAATGCATCACTTCCTTCCATTATCTCATTTAATGTTATAGTGGAATGCGAGTCCACATGGAGGCTTCACGACAGGAACACCGTGGATGCGCGTAAACGACGATTACCGAGAGTGGAACGCCGAACAACAGATCAGCGATGAAACCAGCGTGCACGCATTCTGGAAGCGCGCGCTGAAGGTGCGGAAGATGCACGATGTTCTCGTAAGTCGTTCGAGATATGTTCTCCTACACGCATTTCGTTTTAACTCAACTTACACTACCGCCTTTCATTTCTATCTGTATTTCCGCATCTACCCCTTTCATTCCTCTTATACTGACGCATGCCCATGCCAAGATCTACGGCGACTTCGTGATGCTTCTTGAAACACACGAACAGGTGTTCGCGTACACGCGGAACTATGGGTCCACGTCTGCGTTGGTGTTACTTAATTTCAAGGAAGGGAAGGTTGACGTTGATCTTGGGGAGGTTGTCGGAGGAGTAACGGGATACACATTCGTCTTGGGCAACTACGAGAATGAGGCGATCGGACTTGAGGAGAAGGTTACTCTAAGGGACTATGAGGGGCGGGTGTATGTCCGGGAGGCATTGTTGAATTGATTAAATACGAATCGCATTCAGGGAACGTGTAAGACGCATGTTGATACATCGATATCATATCAAGGATCCGACGACTTTGCACCAGGTCAGTAAGAAACGCATTGATCGCTTTACCCGACCTAGAACCTGTTCTTCGTTAATGTTTCGATGATGCACAGACATTCTATCAACCAATCATTGTTTCTGAATCAATCTAATGCAAGCTAATGCGAAAATCGAATCCCGCTTTTTCTCATTACGATGGCAGCAACTGCACATGGATATAATTCATAGCAGAATCCAGCAGTGTCAAACTACTGCAGGAAATTACAGCGCTTTCGAAAGAGTTCTAATCACCTTCTTCACTGCAATAGTAACCAACACATCAATGTCTGATCAACGGTCATACCACACCGATATGAAAGCAGAAACACGACTCATTTCTGTAAGTCTAGTTGCGACTGCAGAACAAGAACTTGGTGCAATATGCAAGTCCGAGGGCAATGATGAAAATAAGACAGATATATTTGAGAATGAGACTTCGGAGTGAGATAATGGACTGTTGAAACGTTAAGGGAGCACGACCACATAGAAACTGTTACAGCACTCCTTAACTATCGTAAGTCAGTAACGAGTGGCTCGAGTATCTCGTATGTTCTCATGATAAGAGATATTGAACTATAAGTACAAAGGAAAAAGAGTGATTTAGAGGGATGTATCCGCATGTCTTGGATACGAAGAGTATAGCCCTTCGCATCGATGAAACACGAGGACAAGTTGTGCCTGTCGTGGTTGGCACGAATATTCTTACACTTGGCATACGTTGTTGTACTGCCATGCAGGTCAGTCATCGTTATATCTAGGAAGACTACTGATACTCACGCAACTAATCCAAGGGCAGATGCAATCTGAGTCAGTCTTGCAATGCCTGCCAGTGGGACAATCGCCTTCGTCAAGGGGCATGGCAGAGCTTGATGATACTAAAGTAGCGACGACAACAAGGACAATTGCAGAGGAGAAACGCATTGTTTGTGACTGATGCGATAGGATCAGATGATTCTGAGGGAAATAGGAGGACGGCTGGCTTTTATGTGCTGAATGTTCTTTGAAATTCTTGCGTACATGGTTGTGCCTTCTCACAGAGGCATATCTGCGATTAATCCAGCCGAATTCCAGCTGAGATGTATTAGCAATTTAGTGCGGAACTACTGAACATTCGTCTTTAGGCCTTTGTGACAAGTACCCACCATGATAAAGCCCGTGATCTGATGAGTATGGATATCTGATGGTATAGATGTCCGATACAAGATCGAAATCAGCTAGAAGCATAAACAAAACCGGCTGATTCCATGCTGTCTGGCGTGGGCAAGGGCGTGAGCTGGGATTGGAGGAAGAAGGAGGAGAAACATATGTCCCGTCGCGTATGAGGTCATTAGCATCGCCAAGAGCACCTGCTGTAGCGCACCTCTATACACGGATGGATGAGATTTGAAATATTACGAGAGAAATGACCCAGACATAAATTATTCTCTGCCAAAAAGAAGACCTAATCAGTTATCGTCAAAGCTCAAACCGCAAGAATGTGAGTTACAACAAGACGAGAAATCTGAGTAAAAGAGATATCCGAGGGGTTGATGGACTATACTATGGTATAGACACTTCGAATTGTGGGACTTGCCTGCCAGTATCTCTTTGATTCAAGTTTGACGGACAGGGATTTTCCTGCAATACACTTTGAGATTTTTGGTGCGGAAAATGAAACGTGAATTTCACCAAGTGAATGGCGAAGCTAGATGCTAATTGACCAAGCTATGTCAACCCTGTAAGCTACAACAACACAATGACACACATCATGACGAGCGGCACGGATGAACGATGAATCGAGGCGGTAGTAGTATTAAGTCGAGGCGCTGAGCATGGAATCTTCAATATATATATGTACAATGTAACAATGAGGACAGGGTCGATGAGAATGGATGAGTGACTCATCTTTGAATTTCTATGATGAAATTGAGTTCAGGCCCGGGAGCTGGCAGCGAAATAAAAGATGCGGGGAGGAACTCCGGCAATAACCGAGAAGCAAATAGTACCTGAATGCCATTGCAGACTTGCAGTTAACGCACATACCAGATATTCCAGTCTCTGCTGTATTGTCACATGGCTCTTCTTAATGCCAGCATCAAGTCCACTCATCAAGCTTTCTGTGCACCAGATTCTGCGAGAGACATAGGCTGTTTGGAAGTTTGGTCAACGATTCATCCTCAATGTTCTCATCACCTTCAAGCCTTCTCTCGACGTTTGAATTGCTGACCTGTCCATTCAGTTCATACAATGCCACCTGTAATAGATATTCCTCTCCCACAGGTCAATTATCTTGGCGTAATTCTGTGATGGGTGCATCCGGTAACGGCAATACTTCGATCGTCGATCATCCTCCGCCAAAGAAGCATCCAATATCTTACATCGTCGCTTTCAAAGTCATTCTTGTGTTCATCCTTGTTCTTCGATGCAGGGATGACGCGGGCATTTCCTATCGTCATGGACTTAAGACAGAGATGTTTGAGAATGAGACTTCGGAGTGAGATAATGGACTTTGGAAACGTTCAGAGGAGCACGACCACATAGAAACTGTTACAGCACTACCTCACTATCGTAAGTCAGTAACGAGTGGCGGATCTTACAGTCTAGTCTATGGGACCCCCGGTGTCCCTTTCGCGTCTCTAGGTGTGCGAATGCCCTCCATCAGTCCGCCGTTCCTGCCGGCCGTTTTAGACGCGCCCGTTGATGAGACAACTTTAGCAGTGTTTACAGTGATTATAGGGCTAGCGTATGTGGCATCTGAACGCGTACTCGGTTGCCAACGGCAACGGGTACAGGAATCGGGAAGGGTGCGAACAGGTAGGTTATTGTACTGTTCGGCTGTCATTGGGACTTGTTTGGCTGATACCGCTTCTTTTACAGGTGATTCCGTGTAGGTCAGTGGGTTAGGTTTGCTGGTCCGCATTGATTTTCGTACTGCCATGCAGGTGAGTCATATCATTATATCTAGGAAGACTACTGATACTCACGCAAGTAAGCCAACTGCAGATGCAATCTGCGTCAATCCTGCAATATGTGCCAACGTCACAATCGCCTTCGTCAAGGGGCACGGCAGAGATTGATGATACTAAAGTAGCGACGACAATGAGGACAATCGCAGAGGAGAAACGCATTGCTTGTGACTGGTGTGATAGGATCAGATGATTCTGAAGGAAATAGTAGGAAGACGGCTGGCTTTTATGTGTTGAATGTTCTTTGAAATTTTTGCGTACATGGTTATGCGGCCCTTCACACAGAGGCATATCTGCGATTAATCCAGTCAAATGCCAGCAGATCTTGCCAACTGAGATGTGCTGAACATTCGTCTTTACTAGGCCTTTGTGGGAAGCATCCATCATGATAAAGCCCGTGATCTGATGAGTATGGATATCCGATGGTATAAATATCCGATACAAGATCAAAATAAGCTAGAAGTAAAAACAAAACTGGCTGATTCCATGCTGTCTGGCGTGGGCAAGGGCGTGAGCCGGGATTGGGGGAAGGAGAAGGAGAAACATATTTCCCGTCGCGTACGAGGTCATTAGCATCGCCAAGAGCACCTGCTGTAGCGTACCTCTATACATGGACGTATGAGATTTGAAATATGACGAGAGAAATGAGACACACATATCAGTTTAATGCTGTGGTGAAATAAAAAGTCTATGGCGGCAATGTCGATCATTCATGTGCCACTCTAAATTCTTCTCAAAAAGAAGACCTAATTAATTATCGTCAAGCTCAAACCGGAAGAGTGTGAGTTACAACAGCACGAGAAATCCGAGTAAAAGAGATATCCGACGAGTTGACGGACTATACTATCATCTATGGTATAGATATGTCGAATTGTGGGACCGTCTTGCCTGCCAGTATCTCCTTGATTCAAGTTTGACGGACAGGGATGTTCCTGCGGTAGATTTTGAGATTTTTGGTGCGATCATAGAACGTGAATTTCACCAAGTGGATGACGAGATCAGATGCTAATTGACCCAACTCTGTAAGCTACAACAACACAAATTGCACAATGAGTCAATGACACACATCATGACGAACGGCACGGATGAACGATGGATCGAGGGGGTAGTAGCAGTATCGTAGAGGCGCCGAACATGGAGTCTTCAATATATATGACAATGATGATCTGAGGACAAAATCGATGAGAATGGGTGAGTGACTCATCTTTAAATTTCTATGATGAAATTGAGTTCTGAAAGGAGCGAACGGGGAGGCACTCCGGCAATAACCGAAAGCAAAATTTTGACTGAATCTTACTACAGTCACCCAGATCTCCCAGTCTCTGCTGAATATTGCCAGCATCATGTCCACTCGTCCTTTCTGTGCACCAGATTCTGCGAGAGACACAGGCTGTTTGGAAGTTTGGTCAACGATTCATCATTCAAAATGAGTTTTCTTTATGAGAGACACCACAAAGTACGTCAATTCATCACCATACGTGTTGATTGTTGCTGAATGTCTTTTCACTCACAATTGACATGACTCGACAATCACTTTGCACCCTGTTCCATTTCCCCTACCTCCTAACCGCTTTCCCTCGTCGCAGCCCACATTATTTGGGCATTCAGATGTTTTCAGTCTCAATTCACACCAGCTCTAATGGCCATGTCCTCCGCCAAAATGTCATCAATGTTCTCTTCACCTTCAAGCCTTCCCTCGACGGTTGAATGGCTGACCTGTCCATTCAGTTCATACAGTGCCACCTGTATAGATATCTCTCTCCCACAGGTCAATTATCGGTTTGATATCTCGGCGCAATTCTGTGATAGGTGCATCCGGCACCGGCAATACTTCGATCATCGATCGTCCCCCACCGAAGGAGCACACGATTTCTTACATCATCGCTTTTAAAGTCATTCTTGTTCTTCGGTGCAGGGATGGCGTGGGCGTTTCCTATCGTCATGGACTTGTAGCTGGTGTCTTCGATCTCTGTCATCACATCTCTGGTATCGTTTATCTTTCTATCACTGGTGCACAAGCTGACTATACACCTTACCCCATACATCAGACTGGAAAGCGCAGAACGTTCGAACGCTATATGCCTCCTGAGATGTATACTTTTCGTCGGTTTGGACGTCCATATTATAACGTTACTTTATCATGTGGGCTTCCAGACTGACCAAAATGTGTAACAGACACCTCATCATTGCTTTTGAGGCCGATTGGTACTTGCGGGGGGTGGCGACTTTTCGGCATCTGACACCTCCCGCTGGAGGGGTACCCCACTCCACTGTAATCAGTTCACACTGAACTGCATTGATATTCGATCTGACTTGAACTACTTGACCAGTCCTCCCGCCTATGAAAGCTGGGAACAGTCGAGTTATCGACGTGATTGTTGCATCCATATTCTATCACTCGCAACTTTCATTGACTCACACATATAACGTATACAGATTGATTAGCTTGATGTGTAGAACGCAGAAGTGACTTTGGACCCACCTCCCAGTTTCAAGGAGCCTCTCATTCGGTTCAGCCCGCCGATCATTGAATCAAATGATGCACCTTATCGTGCGACATTTGACTATTTTACATCCCAAGGACCAGATGGCAAGAAGGGGCAGCTTTTTAAAAGTCTGACAACGAGAGTTTGGACTAGATGGCTAAAGGTCTCAAGGATGTGCAGTAGAAGATAACTCATGTCGGACACATGCGACGAAGTTGGGTCATTAGTATTGTGAGTACGACCAGTTCACTTCCAATTTCATGACTAAACGATCGATACGGCGTGCTCATAGTGACTATCTATTGGTTATTTTGATGTGTCAACGCAATCTGTCGCTTGACCCAAGTGTATCTTCTCGCGCCTCGGAGTTGTTCTTAGACAGGCACTGGTGGAGTGATTATCAGAAGCTGATAAATGCCACCGTGTGTGGGGTTTACATATTCATGCAAGGCTGGGCCCGCCGAAGCTAATCATCTAATTCACTCTGGCAGATGCCATGACCTCGTGTTCGGGTCACGCTTATGTATTATATCTCATATTTGATATCACGCATCCTTCTTATACCCTGCTCCAGCCCATTGCATTCTCACTAATTCTTGTTCGCGATGTCCAAACCACCACATCCCTGGTGGAAATCTGCAACCGTCTATCAGATCTATCCATCATCATTCCTTGACGCGAATGGCGATGGGACTGGCGATCTCGCAGGCATCATCGCCAAACTCGACTATCTAAAGGATCTTGGTGTGGACGTCATATGGCTCAGCCCGATCTATCGTAGCCCATTGGCTGATATGGGCTATGACATGTGAGCGCTAATCGTCGCTTTTCGGTTCTGGTACTTGATGCTCTAACCATCACAGCTCGGATTATGAGGACATTGACTCGCGCTATGGCACGCTTGAAGACTGGGACCGCCTTCTCGAGGGCGCGCACGCACGGGGGATGAAGCTCATGTATGTATCATTTGAACCTCAAACTGTTTTCCAGTGTCAACCCGGGTCTTTTCAACAGGATGGATCTGGTGGTGAATCATACATCTGACGAGGCAAGTCCCTTAATCCTCTAGCTCACCTTATGGTTCCTGTTTCTACCGATTACTTACAATGACTTCCGTGACTGGTGACATACATATCGCCAGCACGCCTGGTTCACTGCTTCAAAATCAAGTAAAAATGACCCAAAGCGCGATTGGTACATCTGGCGTCCTGGTAAAGTTGTCGATGGGGAAGAACTTCCGCCGAACAACTGGAAGAGCGTGTTTCAGGGTAGGTGGTCCTGTTTTCTTTGGGTCATAGCGGCCGTCTTATCATTCTCGTCGCTTCGTATCACTGATTGTTTCGTCGTTGATTCATATTTCTAACTATGCGACAGGTTCCGCCTGGGAACGCGACTCCGCAACTGGGGAGTACTATCTCCACTTGTTCGTATCTAAGCAGCCAGACCTGAACTGGGACAACCCTGTTGTGCGTTCCGCCGTCTGGGACGTCATGCGATTCTGGGTGCGCAGAGGATGTGACGGGTTCCGTGTACGTACATCTCTCCCGCTACTTCTTGTACAAACAACGGGCATTACCATAGATGGACGTGATCAATTTCATCTCGAAGACGGATGGTCTCCCCGATGCACCTCTGGTAGACCATACGCAGTATTACCAACCTGCCTGCATGTACTACGTGAACGGGTAATTCATTCATCTCTACTCGAGAATCACTTGACCTTCCCAGTCCGCAGGTCCACAAATATATTAAACAAATGCACGCTGAGGTCCTCTCTCGTGCGCCCCTTCCTTTTCCCCGTCTTCTCCGATTAACTAACGGAACTCCCACAGACCACGACCTCATCACGGTCGGCGAAACGCCCTTCACACATGAGGCATCCGAGCTCGCCGCGTACGTCCTTCCGCAGAACCGCGAGCTCGACATGGTCTTCCACTTCGAGCTCATGGACATCGACTCTTCCTCCGAATCCCCGCTCATCACGAAACCTTGGACGCTAAGGGAGCTCAAGGCAATCATCAGTCGCTGGCAACAGGTTCATGCACGGTGATGGGTTCTGGAATGCGTGAGTTCTGAGTGATATCGGGCCGAAGATGAATCAATGAAATACTGATGTTTTATGTTGTTTGGTGCCATCAAAGGATTTACATTGAGAACCATGACCAGGCGCGGTCAGTGTCGCGCTTTGGGAATGACTCGGCGCAATGGCGTGCAGTCTCCGCCAAGATGCTCGCCATCTTTGAGGTCACGCAGGCGGGGACACTATATGTGTACCAGGGGCAGGAACTTGGCATCAAGAACTTCCCGCAGACATGGGGGATCGAGGAATACAAAGACGTAGCAAGTCAGAATTATTGGAATCTGTGCGTTGCATTTTTCTATTCTTTGTCTATATCGTGGGAATAAGTGCTAAGGATATGATAGGATTAAAGAGCAGAGACAGAAAGCGCAAGGCAAGGAGGATGTTGAAATGTCTGATCTTCTCGACGGTTTCGCGCGAAAGGCGCGCGATCACGCAAGAACCCCGATGCAGGTAAGAACTAATTCATCACTTCCTTCCATTATCTCATTTAAGGTTAAAGTGGAATGCGAGTCCACATGGAGGCTTCACGACCGGAACACCGTGGATGCGCGTGAATGACGATTACCGAGAGTGGAACGCTGAACAACAGATCGACGATGAAACCAGCGTGCACGCATTCTGGAAGCGTGCGCTGAAGGTGCGGAAGACGCACGATGTCCTCGTAAGTCGTTCGAGATATGTTCTTCTACACGCATTTCGTTTTAACTGGACTTACACTACCGCCTTTCATTTCCATCTGTATTTCCGCATCTACCCCTTCCATTCCTCTAATACTGACGCATGCCCATGCCAAGATCTACGGCGACTTCGTAATGCTTCTTGAAACACATGAACAGGTGTTCGCGTACACGCGGAACTATGGGTCCACGTCTGCGTTGGTGTTGCTTAATTTCAAGGAAGGGAAGGTTGAGATTGACCTTGGGGAGGTTGTCGGAGGAGTAACGGGATACACGTTTGCCTTGGGCAACTATGAGAATGAGGCGATCGGACTTGAGGAGAAGGTTACTCTAAGGGACTATGAGGGGCGGGTGTATGTCCGAGAGGCGTTGTTGGATTGATCAAATACGAATCGCATTCAGGGAACGTGTAAGACGCATGTTGATACATCGTATCATAACATTTCAATAAAAGACAGCAAGGCTCTGACGACTTTGCGTCAGGTCAGCAAGAAAACGTAAGGAGGACAATACATCTATGGTACTGGGGAAGCTAAGACCGGCTGCATGATCGAGAATAAAGCAACATCTGGAATGCCACCTGGGCGTCCACCCTATGAACATGATTCACGCATGCGTGAATGCGGAGTAAGACCGGATATACAAAACATCAGAATGTCAAGGCATTCTGCAAAAAGCACACAGCAAAAACAGCAATCTCGCTTGTAGTTAATCAATAACTGTAAAAAAAACTAGAGGATGAACAGAGTTCATCCTCAGAAGGACCGACGCTGGCGGTGTATCCTCGACACGAGTCCTGTGGGTTCGCGCTTTGCAACAGTGGCAGCGCTACTTGACTTCCTCCGACATTTTTTCGGTGTGGATGCTGGGTCGCTGCTACCAGTGGAAGATGGTGTACTGATAACTTTGATGGAGGTAGGTAAATCCTTCTGCGACGTAGCAGGGATTGATAGAGTTGTCCCTGTCGATGTCGCAGTGGTTTGTGGCAAATAAGTGCTCAGGACGGTGGAGCTCGAAGGGGCTGAAGAAGGAACACTCGCGCCCGGTACAAGCTCGGATGCGTTGGCACAAAATGCAATGAGGAGGTCCACCTGTATCACGACTGATTAGTCGGTGAAACCAATATTTCAAAACTACATACATTATTAGTTTCACATTGACGTTGGGCATACCAGTCTTCTGGGGCATAGAAAGCTACGGCGCAGTTGGGGCTGTTGCCTTGAAGCAAATTGTAAGCGTAAACATGGATTCCATACCAGACAAGACTCACAATCGGCTCCAAATCCGTCGCATCCGTTGTAATACCTATCTGGTCGTCAGGATGATGACATATGTGGAAATATGCATACTCACGCAAAAGAAGCTTCCACATTGAAACGATGACTGAGCAGACGTGGTGAGGGTAGATCTATATTCACAAGCAAGAAACTCACGGGTCAATGAGTGAGATATCGACGCTGGAACCACACCCCGGACAGGTCGGGTTAACCAAATTCATCTCGAGCAACGTGCAACCTTCGCCATTAGTGTCACATTGTCCTGTGTAGATAGATGTTTCATTTGGTACAATTTGTACACGAGCGCTTTACTTACCGGTCTGTAAGTATCTGATGGACATACGGCTGAGCGAACACCACAAAAAAATAAAGGAGTGGAACTCACGCGATTCCGGAAAACATGCTATCGACGACATAGTCCTGTCCAGTAGATACGTTGCGACCATTCGCAACCAAGCACGGCTAGAGAAAGTGTGAGCTAATTATGTCCCAGACAGATTGAGGCCCCCGGTGGAGCTCACGGTTCCGTAACCACATCTGTGATTTGTGTCAGAATTGCGGCGTAATTCCTTCATATGTGACATACTGGTTGATAAACTTTATGGTATGTGTCTCTGCACCAACTCCAATAACCGAAAAAATACCAAGAAAGAACGAGAAAAAGAGAGAGAAGGCCATTGAACCTGGCATTGTAAAAGGAGAGGGAGGGAGTAAACGAATGAACGGAGCGGTGGTTAAGTGGTAGAAAAGCAAAATGGTTACTGAGCAGCTGTTTGCATGTGGCTATACAAAATTACTTACGAAAACGCTTCTTTTTCGGTCAGTTGACCGAGTCTACAACGAGGACGCTGAGAACACCTTCATCTCCGCGTTTTCTCTCTCGACGGAGAGCTTGTCCTTGCATTGCATTTTTTTAATCGGTTGAACCGTCTCGGTTTCAGGCAAAAATAGTCGCGGTGTTCATACAGATTGGAACTCTTTACTCGATGGAGCTGCAGCCTTGCGCATCTACCCAACACGGGTCCGAGGATTTTGATCTCCAACGTTGCAACTCCGAACATGTTGGCTTCTAGACGGTGTGTATCTGGCTCCTGACTCAAATTGTGCGAGCAGATCGTATCTTATGGGTAGAAGTTCGTCCCAAACTCGTCCACTAGCAGGTGTGTTCCAGTCAGTGGGCCAGGCACTGACCAGTACTGACCGTTTCAATGTCTTTCAGCCTTCAAGTACAGCATAACGAACTAATGAACATATTAATAGTGGACTGTACCATGTGTTATATTCACAACATGAATATCCTCACATAAATGTGGCGGTGGAGGTTATATATAGACCTCATAGGAACGATAAATTTTCAAGCCAACCGAGTCGTGCCACGCTGCATGTACCGTCTTCTGCTTGAATTATGGTGCAATGGAACATAGCTGTAAACCCAAGCCAATGAATACAACCCCGGGCCCATAAGTGCAAGTGTCAAGGCATGGCCACCTACATTTGGTGCAAGGAAAGCTGCAACTCTTCATATCGGGCATTGTGGCACGTGGACTCGGAGTCCTGCGTCTCGCTCAAATCACATCCATCATCGATGTATTTTGTCAACGATGTTCATATCGATGTGCTTTGAAAAGTGCAGTCGACATATGACACCGGAATCCAGTTCGCCATGATTTTGCTTGCAATTGCCATTGCGACTTCCAATTTTTATGTACCTCAGACTGGTAACATTCACACAGTAGGATTGGCTCCCCGAATGACTACCAGCAAGGAGGTTATTTGGCAAGTACTTTCTGACCTACTGATTATTAGAATGACCACTGCTGATCTGTCAGAGAAACCATTGTTTCAGTCTATCTCTCAACGGACAGAAATAAGGACTGTTCTCAAGACCCATGCGTTCAAGCCCAATTCAAGCCTCAGCTCTAGGGGCGATCTTGAACTCTTTATCTTCGGGTTTGGTCGTCTGTAAATAACCGTCATTGTGGTTCTGGACACTTACCTTTTTGAGTGACTTGTTGTTTCAAGCATATGCTCTAATCAGCACGTTCCTCGCAGATAGAGGCTTGCTTCTATGCACATGACCTTCCGACATCATTTTGACTGCTGTAGAACGGTGTTCATACCCCTTCGCGTGATTCCTCGGTGCCCACAGACCTCAGCACGTTGCCGACCACGTGCTACCTAAATCTCGGTTTCAGGCAGGGTTTCAAATCGGAGGTAGAACAAACGAGAACGAAGCCGAGCGCAAGGACACATAAGGACCCTGGAATACAGTATAGTGGTTGAGAAAGGGGTAGATCACGCGCACGACCGGTCTGGTGATGAGTACGTATTTGTTTGGTTGTGCAATGCTGATCCGAAAGCTTAAAGGAGTTTGAGTTTCGGACACATGCACCCGCGATAGATGGCTGAATAGCTAAAGCGGCACACAGCGACACGAAGATGGCTTAAATTGGTATATCAACTCTAACCTAACCTATAGGGCAGTATCTTGCTTCGCTCATGCTTTTGCCTCCGATGTGAAACACCGCCCAGAGCGGAGGTTGCCTTCAGGGGTGATGCCTAAGCGGCCGTTCGAACTTATCTGATGGTAACCGCTACCCAGTACTCGGTGAACATCGACGAATGATTGCGTGTGGCATGTGCATATCACCGCCGAGTATCCGCCATATGTGTACTGTAAATAATCGTCTTTCACGCTGTGGGGTAATATCTTATAGGAAGACAGTAGAAGACTGCGAAATAGTAAAAAGTATGCGAGTATTTGAGAACCATAACTAGGTTTCCCCTGCAGACCTCGCGTCTCAATCGTGCTACAGATGCCTGACCTATGCGTTTTTGATCCTGCGCAGCTCGTCCTTGGTGCTGTGGCACGTCTTGGGTTGGTAAGAATGATAGCTCGAGCTTACCTGCCCAGCTCAGAGTGACCTTCCACCCTTCCTGCAATCTCAAGGACCTAATCAGATGGTCTCATTGCACCATGATAGGTTGAACAGTATCCTCGCCTACGAGATGGTATGTCGTCCAAGTCCTCATGCTTCACTTTAATAGGCACCGAAATCAAGTAGATGTGATACTGTAACCTAATATCTCCCTTTCAATTCTTGTATCGTTTCGCGTGTTCGCGCACCATAAAGGGTGTTGACGCTTTGACCAATAAATTATCTATATAGCATAACACCTACTTCGTTTTTGCATGCTTGCCACGATCGCATACAATGTATGTAGACGCCCGTGGACTAGCGCTAATTAGAAAGCGCCTTGTCCTCGTAAATCTCCTGCAGAAGATTTCGAAAAGATGTCTAAAAATGCAGGGTTAAAACTAATGATCCCGGAAGGACCTGCCAATTACTCACCTGAAGTTTGATTCGTGTCAACGAGCCTGATCGCCTCCCCACCCGTGGTGCGCATCCGTTCAGTAATAGCAGTCGATCCCATTGTCAAACTAGGCTGCGCTGTGGCGACTTTCCACGTTCCTGGTCCATCAAACGACGCAGCTTGCGCTTTTTCAAACACGCCGTCAGGCTCGGTTTTCTCGTCTTGGTAATTGACAGAGCCGGCCCATACGGTCGCAAACACGACACCAATGACAGCAACCATAGTGTTGACGAGCACGATCTCGTTGACTGTGAGGACAGTATACGTTTTTGTATACGACAACCAGCTGTGCGAGGGACAAGAGAGAAGGAAAGACGAAGTTAGAGACCGATATGTAGAAAAGAGTGCGCAGGCGTTGCCCAAACGTCGCTAGGTATCCGTGTTAACGCAAACTCGACCCCTACAGAAATAGGCAACATACTTCTCCGTGGACTGATTTCACTCTCAACACTTGATCTATATTTTCTTCGAAGACGGATTGCCCAGAGGAAGGCTATAGAGGCATAGCTGCAATCTTTCAACCATCTGACCTACTCTCAAAGCTGAAACACCCACGCATTATCGACGAGCTGAGCTGACCACTCAATCTTGAGGTAGGGTGTAGTGGCCCACACCACTGCGATGTTTTCGCTTCCCGTTGGGCCACGCGCAGCATCCGCAAGAACTTTAATGAACACGAACATGTTGACGAGGCGCGCAATTTTCAACAGTACAGGAAGTGTGGTGATGAGGGCGAAACGCTTCAAACCGACAATGGTGTAAGGGTATATCAGTGCAAGACGTAGCAGAAGGATAAGGTCAACAAGGATCGATTGAAATGCGCCTATAATTCCAATAGCGATGTTAACCTGGAATGAGAATGTAAGAAGCGGCAGTCAAAGAGACAAAAGTCGCACTGATGGCGGCCATGCGTCCAATGGGGACAGCATTGAATGAATCTGCGATCGAATCAATGTTATGCATATGTAAGAGACAATAATGATACTGACCGCAAGACTGTCGATCATGATCCCAGCAGTGAATGCCAGAATGATGGCTATGACATTGAGAATGAATATGGGTCTTCTTCGTGAAAGTGGAGTGGAGAAATAAAAGAGCGCAAAAATCAGGGGAATCAGAATGACAGTGAAGGTGTGTCCAATCATGATCGAGTTCAGAGATGGCTGTATTATTGCAATATAATTGGTCCCAGGCGGAGGCGACGGAGGCACTATGACAGTTGGGGAAGTCGTGGTTGTATTGCTTGACATGATAGACGTCTGACTGTGACATCTGGTGAGTCCCTTCGCTTATAAGGGGACCCAGGCACCAAGGACACTGCCAGGCTAAATCGAGTGACATATCAAAAAGATTTTGTAAGTGGGAACTCGGAAAAAGGTAATCTCGCGCCTAAGGCGTATGGCAAGCAATCCAAAACTGTTTGTATCCTTAAGGAATCTTTGATGGAAGAGCGGAGCCCGCCCATGACGACTGAAAAATTCAAATAGTCTCAAATCCTCGTACACCGCATAATTAAATGGCACAACAGAGTTGCAGCATGCAAAAATAGCACGCCGGTTGTAAACCTCGCTGGAGGATGAGCAGAAAAGTAACATCATAATGAACGACTTACTGATACCTGGACACGACCAGCCTTCAAAAGGTAGAACCATTATACAAAGTTCGTGTTAACTCGGAGTTCGTGTGATCATGGAGAAAGAAGTTCGTGAATGACTCCACGAAGCCGAATCTGAGCGATCTGAGGCGGGAAACTTGTCACCTGAAGAATCCCACCGTTTACTACTATGTAAATTTGGATGCCGCTCCAATGCGATGGCAATCGAGCCTCACTGCACGTTGTATCGTCCAGTGGTCACTATTTATTGAGGTAGGGTCTGCCAGACAGATTGGTGTTATACCTGCAGCATTCGTGGTGCATTGAAATTTGATGCCCAGTGAAAATAGACAAGAAAGAGGTAGATATATGTAGATATATAACGAAAAATATAAGCCATATGAATTTTATCGACGACTTTCGACATGTTTAGCCAAATGAGACTTTTCGAGATGAAAAAAGATAGAGATCGAGACGATCTTTTAACGCTTCGATAGGATCCTCGATGGCTTTAGATTGCTTTTAGATGCAGATATCCGCTAAAAATGATTTATTTGGGTGGGGTGAATAGGTATCTAATGCCATTGAATGTGTATCTAAGGGTATCACTATGGTTAGGTATCGCTGCGCCCACACCCGCCATCCCGCGCCCGCCCGCCATCCCGCGCCCGCCTTCCATCACTCCTCGTCTGCGTCGTCACCGGCACTGTTCCCTTCGGTGGGTCCAGCCGAGTTGAGCTACAAAGCAAACCATTGTTAGTATGAACATAGGCTACAATGAACACCACGCACCTGTAGAGCCGCTTTGCGTTTGTATGCCTGTGATAGTAGTAGCAGTCAGTAGATAAATGATATCAATATAAAAATGACGTACCTCTTTGTCGGTGTTCAATAGACCGTTCCAGTAGGTTGCGAAGACGCTCGCCGGTTCTTTCTGATGGCCGTTCGATTGCCATTCGAGGGCGCAAAGATTCCTAAAATAATGATAATGTTAGCCTTACTTGCTGTGACCGTAATAGATAAATCTCACCGCGCCGTGATCTTCGAGCTCACACGCATGGGCTTCCTGCTTGGCTGGCGCTTCTTGGTGGTATTAGGCTTCGCCTCGATCACGATTGTGGTGCGTGCCATCCTAGGCTGTTTTGACATAGCACGTTCCTTCCAAGCCGAGCGTGCAACCTGTCCATTTGGAAGGCGAAGACGTGCCCACTTAGTCACTGGAGGTGCAGAAGGGATCTCAATGCCATCATTGGCTAGATATCTAAGTATAGCGTCAGCTTCGCAAGGGCGTACCACATGGGCAGTTCTTTCTCTTCGGCGAAGCAAGATATAGCCCTGACCAACATCTTCTGAACCTTTTGGGTAAGTGATTGGGGAAGGTTCGATTGAAGGGATGATGGCCTTGATGGCATTAACCTGGCAGCGGCGAGTAGCACGTTGAGATAGATTACTGTAGACCGAGGCATTGTGTAAGCGAATCTCTTGTCCGAGATTTCCGATTGTACGCTCCATAGTCCATTGAGAAGAACAGATTGGTGGTCCCTTGTTCACCGTCTCGGGCCCTATATGCGTGAGAGAATGAATCCACGGGCGAACAAAATGAAGGCGATCAATGCGAGACTGATAGTAGATTTCTTCGAATTCATCGGCGAAGTCAAGAAGATGCTGATGGCCATCAAGAAGTTCGGAGTGGGAAATATGATATTGTTGCATGAGACGCAAACCTCGAGCAAGGTGACAAAAATTGGTCCAGTAGGGATCTGGCAGGATCCCATAGAGTGTCGCTGGCCCCATGCCATAGAGATAGAGTAACCACTCCCAGGCCTTGTAACCGCTGTGAATTTTTTCTGCAGGATTACGAGGGGGACGATCAAAAGAACCCGGGAGAAATGGAGTTGCGCCAGAAATAGTTGATCCGTGTTTCCTCCAGGTTTCCTTAGTTAGAACGGCCCAGTCCCATGTGGCCTTATCATCTGTGGGGTCAGATCTAAAGGCGCCTCGCCATAGAGGGATAAGTAAGTTTCCGGCGTTGATAGCTGCAACATGCATGATGTCAGAGCCAAATGAGAGTGGCGCTAGCAGAATGCGGTTGGTGTCGAAGCCACAGAAGATACTGGGCTTGGTAATACCTGTTTCAAGGCGTACCTGTTCATATTCTGCTGCATTTTGGCAGCCAACAATGCGTTGCACGTTGTGTTCATAGTCGAGTGATCCGGCAGGGGGAAGTTGATCGATCAGAATGTCAGGGTGATCTCCGTTACCGTGGGGTTGGCGCATCGCTGGATAGTATGTCGGAGCACCTGGCTTATGGCGTCCCGGTAGGCCACAGTAGAGTCTACACCCCATTTTTCCGTGATGGCCAACCAGACCAGTTAAAAATGCCATGCCAGGTCCATCAGCAGTTGCAACGAAGAGGAAAGGGTTCGATCTGAATAATTTGTTAAGTGCACCATCCCAAATGGCAAGACCCTCTGTTTGGATTGCGCGTAAGTGATGAAGGCCGGGAAACATGAAGGAATCAAGATTTTTCGGTTTCTTGGGGCCAGGAATGATGCCGCCGGGAAGAACATACTTCTTTTGATAGCGTTCTTCAGGTGCATGATCGAAGAGCACCCAAATATAAACCCAGCAGTCCGACTGCTTGGATTCATATAATTGGGCGCCGTCGATAGAAAGCATCAGGACAGAGTCACCTTCCTTGATTTGACCGGACAGGCAGGCATCTAGGTATTGCTTGCCATGAAGCACATCTTCGTAGACTTCAGGTACCCCACCAGTGATCTCTAGCTCCTCAAGTATTTTCTTCGTACGCTCTTCTCGCCAACGCATCTTTTTGGCATGATCAGGGTGCCGCCATAGAGCCTGTAACTGTGGGCCAATTGGAAATGTATCAAATTTCTTCTGAGGGACCTTCTTTTCTAGGGTACTTCTCTTCTCATCCCACCGATCTTCCCCGCACCTTGGACATTGATCGAGATCTGCGAAGGGGCCTGTAAAGGCCATGCATGTGTTGACACACATGTCGTGCACAAGGGGGACAACTCCACTGAGTTCAGAGGCGAGTTGCTTAACTCGGTAGTAGCTATATACATCATCATCAGGGTGTCGTTCGGTAATGGCTGCGCGAATAAGATCATATGCCTTGATCGTTGTATCAGCAAAAAAAAACTTGAGGGACATTAGGAGATCAGGATCTGTGACGTCTGGGAGTGCACGTGGTGGGTTCCGAAGGCTGATCGAGTGCTTCTGGAGGTAGGCTGGCAAAAGAGTCATCCAGAGATGCTTTGCGAAGGGCTGTAATAAAAGCCATGGCATCTTGAGCATCCTGAAGGCGTGCCATGCGGTGAAGTTCATCCAAGTCTTGATCCGTCCAGCCCATTGTTCGTGGCTGAGCTCTGTCACCCTCTGGATTGATCCAGGTCCAGATCATGATGTTCTGGCTGAACGTCTGGTTCATATGGATCCTCGTGTCGATCGTGGGCATCAATATCAATATGATCATTGGGGGGAAGTGCTTCATCTGGCTGTGCAGCGCTGAGGGAATCATGAGGCTGATCGAGATATTGGGGCAGTTCTTCATGGGCCTCGTCTGGAAAGTTCTCAGGTACAGCGCCATGCTCGAGGCCATCGTCCTGATAAAATTCTGTACCCAATTGCAATTAGAGCCTCGATCATGACAGAGTAGAAGGACTCATACCTTCGATAGTGTCATTATCCATTCTGATCCCATCCAAGTCATTCATATGAATAGACGAATCATCGGGCTGGAGTTCAGGCTGATGAGAGCTATGTGAGTGATATCTATAGAATGCAAAGAAGACTTACCTCGAATGAAGGTGCTAATTCCAGGCTGTCCGACCGTCCCTTCTTTCTAGATCTAACTTCCTTGTCATCAAAATCTTCCCGAAGTTCCTGTGGTCTTTTGCTGGACGAGAATTCGGCTGGAAGATCCAGTGATGGGAGATCTGGCGCAATGGTGAAAGGGACCGGTGGAAGACAAATCGACGGTCTGCTGGCTTTGTGTCTGAAGTAAGTAGCCTTAGAAACCTGTGTGTTCCGTCCTCCAGTCTTATGGAGACAAGCACTACAGTCGCAGACATAGATGGTAGTGCCGTCATCCAGTCTATGTGCGCCAGCTTTGATGGAGTCCATAGTAGTAGTGCCTGCAAATTTAGACTTGGTGATATTTTGATCGATCTGATTTAAATCGTGCCCGCGCAGGCTGTAAAGTTTTCAAATTTGCCAAGTTTGATTACCGTTTGTAAACCATTCATTGCAAATTGTGTTTGCATCTTTGCACTTTGCGTTGATTTTTTGGACTTTGCATTTTTTTTGGACTTTGCGTAGCTTTGCATTATTTTCATCTCAAATTATTTAGATTTCTATCTACCTCAATTTGTACTTAGACGTCTATCTACACATATCCACCTCTTTCTTGTCGATTTTCACTGGGTTTGATGGGCAATGGTATTGGATATCAAATTTTACATGTGTTTGTGTTTTAGTACTAAATATTAAATATTAAAGTTCATGCATACATTCTTCAAATTTGGAG
The DNA here is from genome assembly GCA_016647645.1 of Suillus variegatus. Taxonomy (NCBI): domain Eukaryota; kingdom Fungi; phylum Basidiomycota; class Agaricomycetes; order Boletales; family Suillaceae; genus Suillus; species Suillus variegatus. Next base: position 88,519 of record JABBWF010000142.1, read on the forward strand.
ATAAATTTCAATTTTTCGTGGTTTATGTAACTATCGGTTATGTAAATCCAACCCTTCCAACTTGACAACGAAGTTTTACATCTGGCCAGCGCTAAGCGCTCCAGCCCCGCGTGGGGACTTGATCAGCTGCAGACCGGTTGGTACTATTATGTACTAAGTCAGTCTTCCAATCTTATCATATACTAACACTCTGCGGTATTAAGTATCGCCTTGAGCACCCCAAGGCTCAGAGATTCACAATGCGGCAGCGCGTGATCGACTACATCACCCAACTCCAGAACGACATCGTCAGTGCTCTTGAAGATGCCTCAGTCTCTCCGTGTCAGTTCAAACGCGATGCCTGGTCACGTCCGCAAGGCGGTGGTGGCATCTCGCGCACATATGCATCTTCCAGAGATGATGCCACCTACGAGAAAGCCGGCGTCAATATCTCCATGATCCACGGCACACTCCCCCCAGCTGCGATCAAGCAAATGAGCAGCGAACATTCATCCCTGGATGTCAATACTACGACTGCCCTTCCCTTCTTTGCTGGCGGCATCAGCTTAATCGTACATCCGCGCAATCCGAATGCACCAAGTGCGCACGCAAACTACAGGTACTTTGAGGTAATGGATTCCACAGAGAAGGATGCAAAGGTTGTTGGGTGGTGGTTCGGTGGCATCACAGATCTCACGCCATCATACCTTTACGAGGAGGATGCGAAGGAGTTCCATGAGACGCTGAAGGCGGTTTGCGACGCCTATGGGACCGCCCTGTATCCCAAGTTCAAGCAGTCTTGCGACGATCATTTCTTCATTCCCCATCGCAAGGAGTATCGTGGTATTGGAGGGATCAGATTTGATGACCTAAACGACGAGATGAACACTATTCTAGGCTCCGTAGACGGGGAAGCCCGCCCCCGCACAGCAGATGACATATTCGCATTTGTACGTGCTCTCGGAGATGTATTCACCTCCTCCTATATGAGCATTCTCAATCGCCGGAAAATCATGCCTTCAGACGAACGCATGCGCCGTTGGCAGCTTCTCCGACGTGGGCGATATGTTGAATTTAACCTCGTTTGTGAGAGGGGAATTAAATTTGGATTAGCTGCACCCGGAGTCAATGTGGAGAACGTGCTGATGGGAATGCCAGAAATGGCAAGATGGGAGTATATGTCAGATATGTTCGAAGAAAGTGGTTCGGCCGAAGGAAAGATGATGGAGGTGCTCAGGTCCCCGAAGTCTTGGGTCCGGGATTGCTAGGTCGGTCTTGCTGTGCGTTTCTGATGGACTCTTCACGTGGATACTTAGTTATCTGTTGCAGCTTGATAAATCTCGAAAGTGTCGCGTTAAGTGCTAAGTACTCGATCTGATCGTAGTCGGAAATACACCCTGGCAGACTGGCTGCTGATATTCTTTTATGTGCCGATAAAGTCGAATTCCGATGAGAAGCACTAGAATCAACGTAAAGCACCCTATGGAAACTGGCGGATTCTCTGGAAGAAAGCCGAACTTTATCTTCCAGCGCTCATGATTCTAGTAGTCTCGTGGATCAGTGAGAAGGGAATGCCTTCTCACACATTTATTTCTCAGGCAAGGCGGTTCGTCCAAAAGACCATGATTCTGATATGAATCTAGTCTGATTCAGAATTTTGTTTTAAGGCGGATTTTCGCCTGATCCATTTTCATCGGACCACAGTAATCGACAACGTTACGATGGTTAAGCGGCCCGATAGTCGCTTATGCTGTGAACACGGCAAGTGGTGGACCCGGCCCTACCCTGCGCAAGGTGGCAAGTCAGCGATATTCACTTTAAGATGTCTGATTTCGCTTGGCGTACATATTTCACAATAGGCTGTGACAGAGGAACTTTATAACTGGAGGATGAGCACCTCACTTTCAAGTTTCAAAGGATCCAGCTCCCCCTACTTGTAGCTTTCTAGAGTTCCCTGATAGCACTCTTCTTAAGCGATCTAAACTTCTCTGGTGCGTTGGGTACATGTTTCCAAAGAGTGAAACGATAATTGATGCTGATCAGCAGCATAACTTATATCGATCGATCATTCTCGCAAGCTCATCTAACAGTTTCCGTCCTTTGACGATCCACTGTCTGATACATGCCTGTTGACGTGGATCCCGAGACCTTATTTCGAGTCGAACAAAGTGGCCAACCAGTTGTGGTGTACGAGTGCAAATTACAGGGGGCCCTCTGTGGCATGTCTGTGGAAGGAACAACCCGTGCAATTTCTGCTCACATCCGACTACACGATATCACGGGTTCGGCCAGTGCCAGTAAACGTTGCTCATGGGGCGGCTGTTCCAAAGTGCTCAAGAAGGGGAGCATGGCCAGGCACATCCTCACTCATCTCGGAGTAAAGGTTTGCTGCTCCGTGTGCGGAGTCGTGAAGTGCCGTCATTATGTCCTCCATGCACATATCAGATCCTCGGAATTGTGCCAATTGGCGTCCGCTGAGATCGTTCACGGACCTGAAGGGCATCTTCTTGTCCCTACGAGTTGGGCTGCTGCCCATGAATATTAATATTTCCAGCATATGCCCGCCGTCCGTTTTGTGATATTGTTATTCATTTATATTGGAAATGTAGGCTCTCGAATAATGGGCGGCGGTGAAAGTTTATGCTTACGAGTACATGTTCATGGTGGGATTGAGGGTGTGACGGGGTGTTTGGAATGAAGGTTAGCTGCTGAGCGGTTAATGTTATGGAGATAGAGTCTGAAAGAGTACTAGTATAACAAATGTCATAGATATTCCTACTTTGTTTCGAGGTATCGCCTGTCCAACAACAGGGCGCAATTGCTGTAAATGACAACCGATATTTTTGCTGCAAAATTTTACCGGAGATCTGCACATTTGCTGTGTTACTTTATTTTAATTTTAATTTTAAAAATTCAATTTTATTATCCTTCGGGGTCGAAGACCCTATGTAGGACATAGCCCTGTTCGCGGGGGGCTTACTCCCGCTTGAACTATCGCTGTGTGACTTAAAAGAGGTTCCCACCGGTGTTTGCGTAGATATACAGCGAATGTCCTCGGGTTTAAGTTATCGCCCAGTCAGAATATCAGCAAGTGGTGGCTCGATTAACGCAAAGTGTTCGAGCCTAGCGACCAACTCCATCGATATGTAATGACTCATAAGACGCCTCTATCGGTGATTCGCAAGGCAACCGTAAAATGATTCGTGATAGAGCAACGTGATGTGAGGATTGTGGACAAACAAGCCGCCAGTGACACCGTGACACGCAGAACAAGCACAACAATCCCCCAACGTTGCAAAAAGTCATTGATTGTCAAGAGGTAGGTGAGTATGTATGAGGCTGAAAGCACAAGGGGCAGGAGGAAGCATGCGGTGCGACGTGCCTAAAGTCGAGCACAATACGATTCTATGACTTTGACTAGCTCTGTTCAACCTTGGATAGGAACGCCGTGATATCGTCGTCTCCTTCGGAGTCGCCATATTGGAAGAGCAATGAAAGCACGTCGGACGAAATTATTTTCTCAGAGGACGATGGAGGAATATGCACACGAGATTCCAGACTCTCATCTTCCCAACAAAAGGCAGGTAATACGCATGGTAGGTCCTGTAATCTCGGCAGCGATCCATCCCAGCTACTAGGGGTCGGCGAGCCATGAGATGGTGACGCAGGTGACTTGAGAGAGAAGGGGACCGATCCCATGTCTATTGGATGCAGCTTGGATTCATGTTGTTTACGGATAACGGACTTAGGAAGTGGGATATGTTTGGACTTGGGAAGCTGGAATAATGCTCGCGCATCTCGGAATGCTGGATGCCACATCTCGATATGCTTGAACTGGAATACCTGGTGTTAATCGTTGAAGAGTTGGATAAAAAATATAGGTGACCTTGTCCTCTAGTTGCAGCAATTTATCTTGAATATGTTGTTCAGACCGACCCTTTTGCTTTTTCCGCGCAATGTATAATATCACTGCGTCCCGGACTGTCTTGACGTCTGTTCCAGAATTGGCCAGAATTGTGAAGACCTATGGCTTATGAGGGTGTTTTCAATGATTCAGAGTGACGAATACGTACTTCCATCATTGTATCCCCTTTGAAGAAGCCGGCTGAGTTCATCCTTCGGTCCTAAATACGTTACTAGCCTCTTCAATGGATTGAGATGGTGCAATATTTGAGTCGACCGTGAACCAGTACACGATAGAGGTAGACGCTATATAGGTAAGTAGGGAAATTATATATCAAGCTTGCAAGATACACATACATCTTTGCATACCCAACTCTGAGCCTGGCGTGTGTCACAGTGTTCCTGAGTAGTTGATCGCATCAAGGGCCGTAGAGCCACGGCCCACGGATCTAAGTATCCTCTGACCAAAAAGAGGTCCTTTGTTGCGAATTTGTACGTATAACGCACGTTCGTCAGCCAGGGGAACGCCCAGTTTTATTCGCTGCGGGGGAATGGAAGTTTTCACTCGAGGGCAAGAGTCGAGACCGAACACTAAATCATAAATGATGAGTATTCTTTGCTTCCCTGCACAGAACGTAGGAGCAATTTGAAATATGAATACAACTGCCCGATAAATTAGTAACAATGAAACCCGAGGCCTGGACGTCCAAGCTGGGAAAATTCAACTACGTACTGTTTTATATAAGGATCGTAACGTTCCGTGTGACACGGGGGAGAAATATGGTTATTGGAGAATAAGGCATATCTGTACGATTAGTCGAAGGTGAATTAGAACCCCGCAAAACGAGTATAAAGCAGTGCTGTCACAAATCGATTATCGAAACCGATTGACTATACACGCAGTCAAGTTACGTTCGCAGCTCCGCGAACAAGGAATTCCAGATCGCGTCGTCTTCGCGCCGCTGAATAAGGATGAAGAGTGAGGCTGATAAGAGTATATGATGAGGCTCTGGGACACATAGAAGTACATCGTATGGTTTCGAAAGGAAGAGGGATACGGGAGATATAGATTTCACGCGCAGCGGGATAAGTTAAAGAGGCCGTCGATGCCACACACCCCATGCTAATTCTGCGGATTACCTGATGGCAGAATGAACACTTGTTCGTCGGGCTCTGAGTCGTCACTATACTCGGAGAGTAAGGACAGTGCTGTGTCGCGGCGGGATGGATGAGCATGAGATGAGGAGTGATATCCTGGTTCATCTTGTTTGCTTGTACTATCCCAGCTTAGAGGTGGTGGCGAGCTGGGAGTCGATATTACTGATGCAATAGACGGCACTGATGAAGGACGAGTTGATGCTGAAGACAACGTGTAAGTGGATGCCGAAGACGACGTGTAAGTAGATGCCGAAGACGACGTGTACATGGATGCTGAAGACGATGTGTAAGTTGATGCGGAAGAAGCAACTGGACTCGATAGTGCCATTGAAGACGACTCCCGCTCCAATTGGCGACGCTCCTCGTTTTCACGCTCGCGAACGATGGACATGGGCATGGGGATGTGTTCAGATTTGCGAAGCTGGAATAACGCTCGAGCGTCTCTCCAAGCGGGATGTAATGCCTCTATGTGCATGAACTAACACTCGTTGTCAACGTCTGTCAACACGCCGAGCACAAGACAGACGAACCTTGAGCTCTAACTTTTCTAATTTTTCGTGTATGTATTGTTCAGAATAACCCTTTTTCTTTTTGGCCACAATGTACATGATCACTGCCTGTCGGACAGCGTTGATATCATGGCCGGAGGTGGCGATGGCTGTAATGACCTTCCAACCATGAGAGAGATTTCATTTGCATATGCCTATAGAAACTCACTTCCATGCTTGTACTCATGTTGAAGAAGCCATTTGGAGCCATACTTCGAGAATATATCCTTGAGGACTATTTAGTATGTGGGGTGGGGGGATAAAGTGCTCGAAACATGGACGTGCGGATCCAATGTGATAAGCGCCAATGAGAGGCTATTTTTTTAACCAGAGCCTAGAGGCTGTCCCTGGCCAGGCCTGTACGAGAGTCTGACTCAGTCAACTGAGCAGAAAGAAAGCAGCATTCCTGAAACACTACATTCGACAGGGCCGCAAGACTCGGATACATAATGATTTAGATCACGGCGGGTCTCGGTCTAGGTCAATGGCAACAAAGTCACAGCATACCCACAGCATGATGCCATTGACTATTGGATCACGTTCCTCGAGATGTGAGAAGACCGATTCTGCCCTGCCGACAGAAAGAAAAACACCACGGCCCTGTACCTAAGTACAATAAGAGTCTTGTCCTAAATAATTATGTGGCAGCGCATCCAATCTTGGCGTGAAGCTTGACTACCTGAAATTTAGTTTCACGTTCAATGCGCAAAGATCATATTGCGGGACTTGTAGCCTGATGGCAGCTGCAACTGTGCCGCAGCAAGCCAACGCAGACAGCCGGGTCTCTTGCAACATCGGTATGAATTGGTAACACGTCGAAACTCGTCCTGTGTTGACAACCTCCGTGCATAACGCAATTACGTCGCGGACTTGGATCTGGAGGGCGAATCACGATAACTTGGGCTCAAATATGATGGAAAATAACGCACGGAACAAGATTAATTGAGTGATCCTATAGCATTGTGCCACGGTAGTAGGACGTAGTGACGGTAGGCTGTCATTTGAAACGCAGTGCTGTTGTAACCGAATATTTCCTGTGTGTGGCAAAGCGCCGCATGGCTATACACCTAACAAAAATTCAAGGACATCCGGAACTTCTGCAGAAAAGAAAGTGAACCATCTCGTGATTATGTAATCACATGTATTTCATTTTTAGCCCGATCGGATCTAGCCGAGCTTGTTCATCTATCTTCCCCGCACAGTTACCATGTTCATCCGCCCTCTCCGCCGCCTTCTCACTCGTCCAACTGCAGTCTCACACTTCCATACATTTCCACCATGCTTATCTTCGAGGAAAATTCTACAGAATTTCAAGCTGGCTGATATTGGCGAGGGCATCACAGAGTGTGAAGTCATCAAATGGTGCGTCGGCCGGACCTTGCAAATATCATGCTCCCCACTGAGCTCATAACTCAGGAATGTCAAGGAACTTGGCGCTATCCAAAGCTTTGATCCTTTATGCGAGGTCCAGAGCGACAAAGCCAGCGTCGAAATCACAAGCCCGTTCGATGGTATAGTGAAAGAGATTCTGGTGAAGGAAGGTGAAGTTGCAAAGGTTGGCCAAGGACTCTGTGTGATCGAGGTTGATGAGGAATTGTCGGATAGCGCAAGTGCAGAGCAGATAGAACCTGCCTTATCGGCTGCAGCAGCGCCGTCGCCAATAATTCCAAACTCCAAGTTTGTGGAAGATGCTGTCTCTCGGGCCGAACAGATCCGTGAGGAACCGTCTGCACCCAGAAGACTACACCCCATGGACCCAAACTACTTGCCTTCTTCTACTCCCGACATTAACCATGAGAACGTGCTCGCAAAGCCTTCAGTCCGTCATTACGCTCGCCAGGTCCAAGGTTGACCTTGCACTTCTCTCGGGCAGCGGACGTGACGGACGCATCGAGAAGAAGGATATTGATGCATTCCTATCACAGCAAGCCTCTTCTGTCTCAGTAGATCTCAGTTCAGTTGCACCACGAGCACAAACCGAACAAGACGTGATTGTCGAGCTTGGTCGGACACGTTATGGCATGTGGAAAGCTATGACTCAGAGTCTTGAGGTTCCACACTTTGGGTATGATTTCGTCCGTTCAATTATCATTCACTATCACTCATCATCTGTATCAGCTACTCGACTTCCCTCGATCTCACATCTCTCCATTCTCTTCTCCCAACACTCAATTCGCATATACCCGAACATTTTGATCCCTCCAAATCATCATCACTCCCAATTAACCCTTCCGCTCTGCATCCCGCGCCATCTCCTCCTCCCGTACCAGAAAGCGCCCAATTCACCCGTCTCACATACCTTCCCATACTCATAAAGACGCTTGCAAAGGCCATGATGGCATGGCCCGTGCTCCGTTCCTCCATAACGCCAGGTAGCGTAAATGGGGGAGGCAAGCCCACCCTTACCATCCGTCCGCACGCGGACATCGCTGTTGCTCTGAGCACCCCGACAGGTCTATACACACCTGTCATACCCCATGCAGATACGCACAGCATCTACAGCCTATCTTCACAACTTAAGCATCTCTCTTTCCTCGGCCGTCAAGTACCATGCGCACTCACGATGAATGAGATGCCGAAACGTGGTGCAACGGTCACGATATCAAATATAGGTGCAATCGGCGACGGAGAGTACGCACACCCTGTTTTAGTACCTGGGGGTGGTGTCGCGATCGTGGCCATAGGGAGAGCAAGATGGGTGTGGGACGTCAGTAAGAGTGACCGTGGGGAGAGGAGGCTCAAGGTTGGCGTGAGCTGGAGTGCGGATCATCGTGTGTTAGAGGGTGCGGAGTTGGCTGCGTTTGTGGAGTCTTGGAGGGCATATGTCGAGGCACCTGAACGACTTATCGGAGAAGGAATATGAGCCCAGTTCAGATGCTCGATGGAGGCTGTATTTTTAACACATGGACTTCCACGTTATCGTTTTGCAATCATGGTCTGAAGCAACAAATACTGATATCACGATGCCACACAGTTGCCCTGTGAGTACTTTGTCGACACATGACGCGAATAGGTCGCGGCACTTTGCAATATTGATTATCTACGTCGTTTAATTATAACCATGCGACAGGTTGCCCTTGTAACAGAAATGGTCGAAGCCGGAAGTTCTTTGATTATCGCCACAAAGTGCTTGATCATAATACATCCGAGTCCGATTCATAATGATTTTGCTAATCTATGTCCGACAAAAACGAGTGTTTATTATACAATGAGTATGCTACAGGTGATTCAGCTCTATCGTACGGATATACTAACATGCGATCTTGACGGAAATGAGGGAATGCGTGGGCATACAGATACACTATATAGTGTGACGTGAAGGACATTACATACATACAAAGGCAGGGAGAATGGGCGTTAAATTGTTGGTGATAAAGGGGAACGTGTAGGGAAGAACGAGTGACTGATGAGCGCCGCGTGAAATTGATAAATGATGCTGCGGCTTCCTTCGCCAAGCCTTCTAACAAGTGGCGTTCCCTAAGATCATGGCCTCGACACCAGCGGTCCTCAACAGGTGCACGAACTCGTGCGTTGCGTCGTCACTGTCGGCAGCATTCGCGACTACGATGACACGCATCGATGGAGAATTGGAATTGCGAACGATACCGACTGGAAGAGAAGCTAATAACGCAGCGATCGTCGGGCCTGTATCGTTGAATTTCAAGTCAAGAAGACTCGGACAAAGCGCCGCGGCGATTAGGTCTGGAATGATTGCTTGTAAGTTCGGTTTGTCCAGACCGGATAGTACGAGATGGTCGAGAGTCGCGGTTTCCTGCAAAAAGCAGCGCAAGGAAACTCCGCATGATGTAAGGCCGTGAAGTTCCAACGAACGAAGTGAAGATAAGGGATATGGACCGCACGTTGCGCACGGGAATGGATGAAACGAAGTTGTGCACGAGTGGTGAGCTGCTGTGAGGTATTCCAAAAGACGGGACGAATCGCAAGGGTGCGACGGATCTAGTGAAGAAGAAATGTCCTCCAGCGAGAACGTTTCAAGTGCGGGGAGGTAAAAGAGCGACAAGAGATCAATAGCATAATCGACGTCGATGAATCCGAAGGCGAAATCTCGTAAATGTGGAAGGTATAGAGTGCGCTGCTTGGGCGCAACGTTTACGTCTATCTGAGGACCCCATCCCAAGATGCTCAATCGCTCGAGTTCAGGACATGCAGATATGATGTCACAGAACTCGTGCAATGTTGGCATCACCTCGCTCGCGTGGTACTTGAGTTCAAGTTCCAAGAGACCCGACAATCCCGAGTTTATCCAGTTCACGTGTACACCGGCAAGGGAGACCCGACGAAGGCTGTGGAATGCAGAGCCTCCCCCGAACCAGGAGACTGGATGCCTCATTGCAGAAGGACGGAAGAGCTCGCCCTTTGCAGCAAAGAAGGCGTTACAGCGGGAAAGAAGGACATCCTGTAACATAGGAGCTGATTTTATGCGGGAGGTATAGGAGAGGAAGGTAAAAATAGGAGCCCAGGTGTCGGTGAGAAGTTCGACCTTCTGCCACCGGTGCGCATAGGGCAGAATAAGTCGCATGACATTTTCCATATTTTGCCAGCCGAAGCAATGTGACGCTTCGTCCCAATTCCATGCGGGATCTCGGAAATCCATGTATAGGTGCAAAGGGCGAGAGCGGGAACGTGCGAGCCAGTCGACGGTGCGAAAGAATTGAGTGCGACGAGTGGGAAATGTAAGAACAATGACGGTCCATAATGATGAGGTTGAAAGAGATACGTTTCTCCAGCGTTGGCAAACATGTGAGATTGTGGTAGCGTGAAATATAGCGTCATAACAGTCGTGAAAATCGTGTGTTGCAACATGAAAGATGGCAGATAACAGTTCGTCCGGAATTGTTGCGATTGTCGAGGTTCCATGCAGATAGCGTCCTGCATTTAATTTGCGAACGTTGACGAAAGAGTCACCTGACACACTGTTCAACGTCACAGAAGGCATCTGAAACAAAAGTCTGTCATCATGGATTGAGGTGGACGATGTCAGAATTGTTGTACTGACCTTGAGGGAGGCACGAAATAATGTGACAGTCAACCTGACGGTCAGTCGGAACTGTTTGGACGTGGGGAGAGGTAACCCATTTATTAAAAGGTTCAGCGCTTCGTAATCCGGTTACCCGTGATTGGCGTAAATATCCGGAAATTGAAAATAAGATGTGCGGTGTACGGATATGGCAGGTGCTTACCAAAGATGGCGGGAGTAGACAGCGTGTAGGATGGCATCATGGCATGTGCCTACGCTTCTCTAAGAGTCATGGGTGCCTGCATATATTCAGTAGGTCCTTCGTCTCACGCCCAATGCCAGCCAAGTGTAAGGAAATCTGAACAGCCTTACGACGTCCCCGCCCTTTTTAGCACAAGGTCTGCCTCGAGGCAGGGACAAACCTGTCATCGCTGGCGATTACGTTGCATCCCGATGTTCAAATATTTTCAAACTCCGATGGAGGATAATCGTCGTTTAATGCTAGGGGCTACATGTTCCAATCATTCATGAGCGGTAATCTTTGTTGCAACAAAAGCTTTGACAACAGGGAACCGCTGTGTTCCAAAAACTGTGGATAAGCTGTGAGAAATCAAAAGTTGCATAGGTATGCGATAGGCGATGCCTCGTGCATGTAGCCGGAAGAATCACCCTAGAATCTTGCGAATAGGCCAACAAGGGCCCCACATAGGCTAACTCAGCAACGTGAGCCACTGTTCCATCGAACGCGCCAAAAAAAATCGATCGTTTGTGGGCGACTGTTTTCCATCAAACATGTGCATGTCACAGCGCGAGTTTGCCTCGTGCATGCAACCGGAAGTATCACTCTAGTTTTTTTCTGTGTCGCTTGTGGAAACAAAGGGATCACAAGATGTAATACAGGCAGCCGTTATTTATTAAATTTGGCAATTTTGAACTAGCCAAACGGATATTCAGAACGATCGACAGTAACATAAAGAGAAGAATAGCACGAACAAAATTGAAACGGTCTGCTATAGAGGGTATTTCCCCCATGTCTCATGTCCGCGATCAGCTGAACGCGTATTGATGGCTGAGGTGATTGCGACAGGCTGTAGACGCACTGACGATGAAATCGGCAGCATGTCGGATAAACCAAAGGATACCGGAGGGAAGTTATTGTATTTTCCTCGGCAAGAAGAAAATCAATGGTTGGTAGACCGTAGTGGATGCCAACACCCACGCTGGCATCGGGTAACATCCACGCAGCTTTTTGAGACAGGGGTTGGGCATAGCAGTACGGAGTTGGAACGTTCGGTTGAACTCGGTCAAAGCGCAATAGGAAGTTCCAGAACGGCGTTGTGGTGCCGCAGTACCTCTTTGATGATTCTCGCTGCAACTCTAGTGTATAAGTTTCTAATCCGATCAAGTGTGATAGGCACTTGCAAAATGAAGTGCTTGTGCATGTCCCGGGTGGAACTGGTTACGACGTTGGTGCCATCATGGGACACGATTGGAATCGGATGAGGTGAAGATCAACCACGGAACATGATCTTGTGAGTACGTCGAGATTGTCATTTATGGCTTCTGCATTTATGCCGCACATATATTTCTCCTTGATCTTTTGGCGTCACAGCATCCTTCATAGCCGGGAAGGAAGACAACGGGCAAAAGACGTGGGGCCATCAAGCATTCTCAACTGCCATTTGGTATTTGAATTGGGATTCAATATCAGTTGGAGGTAGAAGTCAGGTAATATAACTTGATGCGCACTGCAAGACGTTAAGGAAGTATGCGTCGTCGGCCCTCGTCGTACGTGATGACATGGATAGCGGGAACTGGTCGACAGCAGTGGCTCGGATGCGATCACGTGAGTTATTTATTTGTTCGCGTCTTATTTACGCGTTGTTTTTATACACCTACACAACCAAATAAGTTCGACTTTCAGGAAGGCGGTGAAGGTAGAAGGGGCTCTTGTCTCTCTTGTGCGCGAGCTTGTCACCGTAAGTCATCTTTCGTTGCTTGGGTATGTGTCTATTCTCTAGACAAGGAACCTTTTGCTTAACTGACTGCTAATGTCTGCTAGAGATTCCGTTCCATCTACTAATTCAAGGCATCGACGAGTTCAATTGCCCTCAGACGACCGTTAGGACCGCAAGACCACGACGATCTCATCAAACAAACAATCAAGTTAAATCAACATAGATCTCATAACGATACTGATCACGATTCACGACGACTCATAACGCCTTCTCGTTTTCTACTTTGCTTGCTTCATCATTTCAAATTTCGACGATTTGTTTTAATACGATTACGACTGCATATAACGTTTTTCAGGACCGTTTTTCCATATCATCAATTTTACTTGCACACGAGACGACGATATGCCTTTGCAACTTCTCTCACGACCAACTGACACCATTCGCACCCGCTCACCATCACCCTTCGAAACACCTGCAACCAAGCCTGCTATCCCCACCATCCGCCTTATCGCTGCAACGCCCTCATCAGCCGATTCCTCCATTGCTCCATGGTCTGAACCCCAGCCCCCACTTGCTCTCGCACCCAAAGCCTCATCCTCAGATGCAACGCCTCGTAAGCGTCTCGTACCCAAAAAATCAAAGCTTGGTCTTCTTTCGTCGCGAGAGACTGATTTATCGGACGTGGTGCGCCGAGTTGGTGCCCGCGACTCGAATAAGAACGGTAGCGCAGGCATCGAAATATATGTTGACCCGATGCTTGATCCCGAGATTGGGGAGATCGTCGTAGTCAAGAAGAAGAAGAGCCGCATGGCTTTGGATGGCATGCGCTGGGGTCCCGCTCTTGGCGAAGTGACCAACGTTCCACATGTGAAGGAAAAAGAAAAGAAGGAGAAGAAGAAAGACAAGGAGAATACATCGAAGGTAAAGGTGGATGAGAAGTCCGGATGGTGGACCATCGGGAAGGGGAAGAAGGATTCGAAGGAGAAAGACAGACCGAGATGTAAGCTCATGATTCACACTCCTGCACGCGATTAACATATTTCATCTGATAGCGCCCGCACCGCCCTCAACAAGTGAACCAACCGAGTCCCGAGCACGGTTCAACTCTCTCGACTCGGGGATTTTACTTCACAGCCCAGTGTTCCCTGAGCACTCCAAGTCAACTGCAGAGAGCCAGCACCTGCGTGTACCGACGCCGCCATCTGCAACGTTCGCATCTGGTGCTACACTTGCTCCACCAAGTACTGCCCCCCTCGGCTCAGGTAAAGATAGCGTCGCTCTCCGAGCCATGCGCTCTGTGCGCTCTCTCGCACGTATTGGGTCTTGGGCACAACTCAAGAACATCCCCGCGCCCGATGACACTCCTAAACCTACTCCTCCCGTCATTAGCGAGCCTAAGAAAAAGAAGAAGAAAAAGGATAAGAGCCAAAACAAGGAGAAAGAAAAGGCGAAAGAGAAGGACAAGGCTGCAACTGTTCGCTACTCCGGTAGCAGCTTCGAAGCAGGCGCGCTCAGCGCTAGCCCTGAAAAGGACGCCAATAGAGCAACTCTTGGCAAGAAGAAGTCCATCCTTGGGCTTGGGCTCCCCTCCACGATGCGTCTCCCCTCTATGCGCAGTGGGTCTACGGCATCGTCGATCGTAGCTGCTCAAGCACAGAGCTCGAATAAACCGTCGGTGGATTCAGCTGCCACGTTAGGGTGTGGTGTTCTGGCCAGGGCAAGGACGGGATCCACCATGACAGCAAGCAGCGCTGGCAGCGTGAGACCTATTTCTGTATCTTCGGGAGGGTCTTCTGGGGGATGCTCGGTGAGGTGGGATGAGGTCGGGTTAGAAACCGTGAAGGAGGTCAGGAGGAAGGAACGCGCATTGAAGGAGAAGGATAGTAGCAAGGAAAAGAAGACCAAGGGAACCCGCAAGAGCTCGGATAGCAGGAAGAGGACGCCACTCTCGGCAGTTTTCCCCGGGGAGTTGTCTGACCACGAAGGTGAGGGAATGAAAGAGGAAGAGGTACCTACTGTGCCGCTCGTGACTATCGAAGAAGCAACTGTCGATGGACACAGCGACCTCGAGACACCAGTTAAGCGAGCACGTCTAAGGCCGCTAAGCGAGCAGCCTTTGGGGCGTAGCAGGCCCAAAGCTATGTACGAGGACGAAAACGGTACGTCAGGTCATGCGTACAGCCAGTCGACTATTCGTGTTGTACTGATTCGTTTATGACACAGATTGCGCAGTAATGTCCCTCCTGGACGCAGCAACAAATGATCTCGCGCAGCTCATCAACCGCCTTGATCTGCAAGCGACGCCGGATATGTCACCTCTGAGTGGTCGTTCGCCATCTTTGTTGGCATCTTCCCAAGCTGGCAGCCCCACAAAACGCATGACTCTAGAAAGCCCTGTCAAACGCCTCCGCGCAAGCGCCGCGAGCGTTACGTCACTCCGCCCATATGCCAAGACAATATCCACCGCTGTAGTTCCGTCCATCGGGCAGCATATCGCACCGTGGGCAACGCTCAATGCTGGGATATCACCTGCGAAATCCCCGCAAAGGGACTCACATGCGCCAGCATCGACCTTTAGGTTCACGCACAAGCGTACAATGAGCCCTGCGCCTGCGGCAGAACCAGAACCCGTCTTCAAAGCACTCCGCCCCGCGAAAAGCAGGGTGCCTGTCTCAGGACGCACTGTCTTCGCAGCACCTATGAGCTTACCATTCACGGGCAACGCAGATCGTTCACCATCATCACGCACGTTTGGCTCTGCACATTCGAAGGCCAGCTCTCGTGCGTCACTGGGTACAAGCCCTGTGTTCAAGAAAGCAAGAGGACACGAGAGGAAACCGTCGTCCCTTGTGCCTATGGAGCATGCCCATTTGCAGTTGCGCTGCGACACCACCGATGATATCCCGAAACCGCTTGATAGCCCGGGCTTGCTGATTCTCCCTGATGCACGCCGAAACCTTGGTCTCGCAGGGACGTTGGGCGGTTCCGTGGGAGCACAAGAGCTGGACGCGAGTGATCCTGACTCTGACATTCCTGACGAATTGCAGATCATTTTGTCCAACTCGGATCACGAAGCAGATGACACGTTGTCGTTCAATCCTAATCTGACGGTCGCGCATCCACCACTGCCCTCGCCTGGGCTACCGCCCGAGATGCCACTCCCTTTGCCCAAAGGCTCCGTTACTGAAGCTCCTGTGTTCCGTGCCAAAGTCATCGACGAGGACGACCACCATGCTGATGTTGAAGAGGCTGGAATGTCATCTGAGGACGATACCAAGAAATCCTTTGACTTCACGGGCGAGCTGCAGAAGCTGAACGAGTGCGGTGGATCTAACAGGCTTAGCTTTGTCGAGCAGTTGGAAAACGCGTTTCGCACACCTGCCAAGATTGATTTGCGGTATGATTTTGACCTTCCACTTGATGCACCTCCTGTGCCCAAGATCCCGTCATTGCAGGCGGAACTGGAACGCGCGGGGGATAGCACATTCAGTATGGACTATGTGTCGCAGGAGTTATTACCTCAGGGCTTCCCGATGGATGTGGACACTGAACCGTCGCTGCTTCCTGGAACGGATAGTTTTGCCACGACAAATGACTGGGAGAGGGAGGAGGAGGAGGACTTCCTTTGCTCAGAGAGGCCTCAACTCTTGAGGAACGCTAGGTCCACAAGGTCCATGAAATCACGACCATCAGATGGACAGCTCAATAGGAACTTCAAGTTTGGCGGCAAGCCATCGCCTGCACCCTCTGCTGAAAATAATGAGGAGCCACTTACACTATCGGATATCATCCCTCCTTTGGCTGTTGCCAAGTCCCTCTCCGCAACTTCGTTAGCTGCTGATGACTCGGCTGTTCTCAAGTCCATATTTGCAAAGGCTGTTGAAATTCCCTCACCTCCGTCTCGCGTTCGCCTCGATTCAGACACTAGCTCGAAGCGCATCGGACGTTCAGCTGCTCGCACTTCAAACGTTCCAGGTCACTACAGACACTCTTCAGAACTGAGCTTTGCAGGCTTTGACTCATTCGCAGAAGTGAGAAGGGGATTCGAGTTCCATGACAATCGTCCGAATTTCTACCCTCCGCCGGGAGCCACTTCGCGTAGCGAACACAACAAACGCGAGTCTATGTTCAGCATTGCGTCTGTCTCGTCATATGGACAGGTTATCAATCACGGGTCTACAGATCCTTTCGACTATGGGGCATTACCACTCCCAAGCCTTCGGGAGCGTCCTTCTTCGGACGAGTTCTCTTTCACTATGTCTTCTCTTGATGATACATTCTCCTTCATCCGCAAACAACCTCGCAGGAGACGCGTTGACAGCGATACCTCCAGCTTCTACTTCCGTACCTCAATGCACTCACAGCTGCACCCATATAATCGTATTGCTGCTCATCGTCGCCACTCGTCTGCAGTCTCCGTCTCTTCGTTAGGTCCACCTATCAGCTTATACAACCGCAACAGCTATGGACACAACCGCAGCAGTTATGGATACCGCCGCCGCAATGACTCAAGCGCTAGCACGAGCAGCGTTTCGCAACCATACATTCATGGCGGGCGTGCCTCATGGGCTAGGCATCGCCCCGACTTTTCTGTGGATTCCATGCTCAGCGACTTCTCGGAGATTCACTTGGGGAGGCCAGGACTGGGCGACAAGATGCTTGACTCTGCTTTGGATCGTGGAATGCCACTGACCGCTATTTCTGCATCGCCGCCTGAAAGCCCTGCCGGGAGCATCGGAAGCGAGCAGTTCCGGAGTGGTCAATACGTGAATCGCATGTCCTATGATTCGATCATGGACATGGACCATGAACATCAACCAGTGCCCAACATGGAAGACTCGCTCTTTGAGAAAACTTGCCACAGGACATCCGTTTCTTCGTCCGACTCTGCGTTCTTTGCTGTGGACTCCTCGCATGCACCGCCTCAATTCAAACGGTTATCAAGCTACAGCATTGCTAGTGTTCATAGTCCGCAGAAGGAAGATGACACCATGATCAGCGTAAGTTATTGGAATCATGCTTGTGAATTGGTTATTTACGTTTTCTCTTGCAGATGCTTGGTGGTGGCCATGTTCGACGCCGCTCCGTAGGGATCCATGATCGAAGCCTCACCTTGTCGCCAAGTTGAAAAAAGGAAACACATGGCATCTGACTGCTCCCCAGCCTAAATTTCCTTCGTAAGGCTGATGACTATGAATCTCCAAAGAGCCGAGTTCTTGAGACCAAGCCGTCGATTGCTTCGACTGCATATTCGGTGAAGTTCGGTGACGAGCGCATGATTAGAGCAAAGCACGGTCTTTTGGAGAGGCAGAGTTTGGAGAACACGGTATTGATCGCAGAAGGAGAGGAAGATCTGTCAACATCTTGTGAGTTGGTCAGTTTGCAATGGATATCTTTGTCTTGCTCACTGAGGTTTTAGTCCGCATCCCTGTCTTTACCCCCCCTTCTTGTGCAGGTCGTTCTCGCTCCAACACTTGTACGTCTATGAGTTCTGGTGCTGAGACCCCTCCACTTTCAATGGATGGGTACTCCACATTCTCAGAAGGCTCGCAGTCCAGCATTGACCTCTCACATGTCAACTACATGCTTTCTGACGTTACTCACCCTCTGTCGAACGCTACCTTGGACTGAGTCCGACCACGCGCTCATGGCCACGGTCACCAACGACGTATCTCTCAGGCCCGTGCATCACGCACGTCCATTTACGAGACCATCGAGGAGGAACTCATAACATCGCTTGCTCCGACTTCATCCCTTCAGTCCCTTCCAAGTTCTGCGACAAAGAATGTCCAACTTCCTGATTCAACGACAAAGACAATTGGTCGTGCTCCCATGTTTATTCCTGATCCCGCCTGAGACTGCGTCTATGGATTCGGTGTCCGTGTGGGATGATGAGAGAGGAATCATGGCGCTACGCAAGTACTATGCGCTTCGCGACGAAGCTGAAGATACCGTGACAGAGAGCTAGCGACTCTGGCTTGACACACCATTTTCCGTCTTCGCAGTTCAATGTGAGTACTTATTACCTGTTCACTGTACTGTAATGAATGTCGTTATCAGCATTTGATCCTCCTAGTCATCCTTCTGGCATGCAAGCGCTCTTGGAACATTCAATGCAGAACTACAGGCCTTTACCTTCAGAAGTTGCGCCCTCGACGCATGCATTCTCGCGTCAAGCTCTCGACCTTCGCCCTACCCCAGGACTTTCAAGACCTCTTTCACATCTTCTCCAGCCACCTGAGCAAGTGAGGGCGGCCATTGTTGCAGCCGTCGCAGAAAACGCTCCCAATGATAATATGCGCCCTCAAGGTCACCTGAAGGCTGCTGCAACAGATTTCCGTCAACCCTAACATTATGTCATCCGCGATCGAAAACACCAAGGCAGGTGAACTCATGAAGGACGCAGCAATGTCACCTGGTAAACTCGAGCGCGTGTTCGGCCTCCCACCCCGTCCCCGCGTGGGCTCGGTCGCGCGAAGAGCTGCCTTGGGTTGGGTGAAGAGGAGCACTGGCCGCAATGGTTCAGAGAATAGGAGAATGCTAGCATCAGGTAACATCTCTCTGGCAGCTGTACCTGGTAATATGTCGCAAGGCTTGGGCATGACGTGAGTATGATATCGCATCTATGTATATACATTCCGCTGACCCGTTTTCATAGGCCATCGGAAACATTAAGACTCAATCGACCCCGTCCTAGGGGAAGGCCCACTCCCGCTTCGGTGAGGCCCATCCGTATTTGACAGGGCCAGAAAACCTGTCGTCGTTCTCCTACGTTAACTCCACTATGCTATGACTGACCTATGCCATATCCCTTCTTCTTTTCCCATACAATCAAGCTCATGGAAAACAATGACTTGCAACCGTTATTCGTATATTTTGTCTGTCACAATTGCCGGTTCCTGGTGATTGTGTCCTGTGCAGTACGTAGCGAACAGTGAATGATGTAAATTTCTCGAAGTTATTATTATTGCTCATACGAGTCTCGCGAGGCCGATCACGAAATCCACAACTGGTTTCAGAGTACCTAAACTAAACTTCAGTATTCTCATGTGACCTCAGGATATATAGTGTGCCTGAACTCTGCTTCTGGAACCCGCTCCCTCCTTCGGCAACATCAACATCACAACCCTCCAACGGCTGGGATGCCTAAAGAACAAGGAACAAGTTTGTGAACACCGACCGGTCGACGCTTACACCAGTTTGCAAAAGTAATGTATTGTCCCATCAAGCATGGTACCCAAGCAAAACCAGAAACACGACTCACTGTGCCGCCCAGGCTACCGGCTCAATTTTCAAATCGGCTATGATGTGCAGACCGTTCCATTCAACTAAGGTGCGCAGGTGAGTTATGTTGCACAGCAAACTGCTCATACTTACGCCATTATCCACACAAACCAATATAAAGCAGCATTCGTCAACTGGCCCGGGGTGCAAGGTTGACCTTTGGTCACACATGCACTGACAGACATAGATGA
Source organism: Suillus variegatus (assembly GCA_016647645.1). Classification (NCBI taxonomy): domain Eukaryota; kingdom Fungi; phylum Basidiomycota; class Agaricomycetes; order Boletales; family Suillaceae; genus Suillus; species Suillus variegatus. The sequence continues at coordinate 108,518 of JABBWF010000142.1, forward strand.
CGCTAAAGCGACGACGACGCGGAGGAGGACTAACGCATTTTCTGTGCGAGGTGATATGGGATCTTCTGAGGGGGGAATGATGTCTTTGAGGATAGGGGAACACTGTAGGGCAATGATCAGCTTTTATACCCTGCATATACTTATGAGCACGATTCTGATCGATTTGGTAGAATTTTTATTGCTATCAGATGACAGAAATTCAGGCAGAACCTGCAAGAATGCGTTCGCTTGATTACGACCATTGTATCACAACCCAATCTTTCACCCATCGCTTGATCATTTGAACCTGCAGTGGCCCTGCGCAGCGACCAAGTGGAGAAGTTGCTGCTCATTCTCGTGAATCTCGTCGATATTTCCGATGTTGATGAAGAACAACTGTTTCATTTTGTGACTCAACAACCTCCAACTCGAACGCTCGCTTGAACCTCCTGGTTTTTCACTCCGATCTCTCTCCATGATTTAAAACTTCAGTTCGCAATGACCCTGCAACTGCTGCGCAGGGACAACAGAAATGATACTCATTCTTGTGTAGTAGTACGTGGTCAAAATCCCTAGTACTTGTCGTGATCATCCGCCACCACAGCTTTCTTTAAAGTTTCGCTCTCCATCTGACATTCACGACGATATCGATCGAGTTCATCTGTGGTATACCCAGACGACCCTGTACTCCCTCGCCTCTCGGAGACCAGGAACAATACTTGTTGACGAAGCTACTATAACGGTACCAACGTTCTTCAAAGTTCCTCTTCCTCTTCCACCGTGTCCGTGTCCCTTGCACTTCATCCAACATTTTCTCGATGAAGAGGATCACTCCCGAGTTCCCCATGCTACTCTTTGATTGAAAGTACCGTGCAGGCAGTAATATGAATCCTCTTTATCTTTGTCGCCCCCTTTTTTCACTTCCATCACAACGCACTTTCCCGTATGACCTTGGGCTTCACGCGCACGGTGCGTTCCATCTTCTTACGGCCTCCCAATATTGATCATCAACAGCAATGACTCGGATCGCTAGTATCGACAGCCTCTTGAACTCAGGCTTAGTGGGCGACGAGCAAGACTAGACAAGGTCAATCATTTTTAGATAAGTTCAGACGTCTACATTACTCGAGCAGCGGAAAATTTAAATTTGTCCAAAAACTGTACTGATCGACTATGCCACTGCGAATTAGGTATTGCACCATCAAGCACGATACCAAAGCGAAAGCAGAAGTATTACCCACCCACGCGATATGCCGCTCAAGCTTCCGGCTCAATTTTCATTGTGCCAGTCCTGGTATACAGAACATGCTCGAAGGCTGATTACCCTGAGGCAAAGGTGTGTCATGTGGTTGAATCCTGGTTGCACAGTAACCTGCTCATACTCACCTCACAATAAAAGAACGTACAGCAATCTTGACTTGTTTCGCAAGGTTGATACTCAACACTGCATGCACTGACAAACATAGATGCTGTCAAAGCAACAACAACAGCAAGGAGGGAGAGACGCATTTTGTGCGTGAGGTGATATGGAATCTTGTGAAAAAAATCTCGAATGATATCTCCGAGATGAGACGACACTGTAGGACAATAACGAGCTTTTATATCCTCATGGGCACGATTTTCGATTTGGCAGAATTGTGTTAGTTCTCTCTAAATCTCTTCGTAACGCTCCACTCTTTGCAATTCAGAAATTCTATTTGCTGCCAGACAATTTTATTCTGTGACCTGGCATCCGCTACAGATGGTAATACAGTGCATGCAGCCTTCATTATTCCTGCGCAGCACCGGATAGCTCACTCATAACCAAACACCAGGTTCTCGTTCTTGGTGCAATTGGTCATTAGTATGAGTACAACATTATAACACATATTACAGTGACCTATCTCCGTATAATATGAGGGAACAGACGTGCATAATATCCCGTATGATACAGGCCAGCGGACCATGGGCCCATGATAAAAATATCCTCGACTATGATGGATGGGCCGGGAGGCAAATTATTCCCGATGGAGGCGGGTGGGCCCATGCAGGGAATATATAGAGTAGATGAGTGGGCCGATGTACATGAATATTAGGTAGACGGGTGGGCCGAGGTAGTTGGATATTATGCAGATGGGTGTATTAAGGTAGATGTGTATGAGATAGATGGGTAGGTACTTGTTATCACATTCACGGGTGGGCCCAGACACATATTAAATTAGATGGGTGGGCCGAGGGTATTATAAAATATTGTATTAGACAGGTGGGCCCAGACACATATTAATTGAATGGGTGGGCCGAGGGTGGTATAAAATATAGATGGGTGGGCCCATGTGTATCATAATTGTAGACATGATGGAGCTGAGGTAGTTGTACATCAACCAAATCAGAGGAGGTAATAAATCAAAGTTACCAAGTTCCCGGAGCAGCAGGTGATCTCCTGACATGGCCTTTGATGGTGCACAGGTTGTCTTGCAAAATTTGGAATCCGAGGTGCGAAGCTTGTGTTGCTGTACGAGAAGCCAAGTTCTGATTACCAACCTTTGGGTCAACCATACTCAGAGGAGGTAATAAATCAAAGTTACCGAGTTCCTGGAGCAGCAGGTGATCTCCTGACATGGTGGTGCGAAGCTTGTGTTGCCCTATGAGATGCCAAGTTCCAACCACCCAAATTTGGGTCAACTGTACCAACTTCTGAGTGCCGAGTGCTGAAGCCCGAGACCCAAAATATGTACACAACATGTCCATTTGTGACTCACTGCACAAATCACCAAGTTTCGAGTGCCAAAGCATGAAACTTGAAACCCAGTGTGCAACATGTTGATTTTTCATTTATATCACACAAATAACCAAGTGCCAAGTGCCAAGTGCCGAAACCCGAGACCCGAAAATATGTACACAACATGTCCATGTTTCACTCAATGCACAAATCACCGAGTTTTGAGTGCCGAAACCCAAAACTTGAAACCCAGTGTGCAAAATGTTGATTTTTTATTTATATCACACAAATCATCAAGTTCCGAGTTCCGAGTGCCGAAGCCCGAGACCCGAGACCCAAAAATATGTATGCAACATGTCCGTTTTTTACTTGTTGCACAAATCACCAAGTTTTGAGTGCCAAAACCTGAAACTCAAAACCCAGCGTGCAACATGATGATTTTTCATTTATATTACACAGATCATCGAGTTCCGAGTGCCGAGGGCCGAAACCCGATGCCCGAGACCCGAAAATATGTACACAACATGTCCATTTTTACTCATTGCACAAATCACCGAGTTTTGAGTGCCGAAACCTGAAACTCGAAACCCGGCGTGCAACATGTCCATTTTTCATTTACATTACACAAATCATTGAGTTCCGAGTGCCGAGTGCCGAAACCCGAAGCCTGAGACCCGAAAATATGTACACAACATGTCCATTTTTCACTCACTGCACAAATCACCAAGTTTCGAGTGCCAAAGTGTAAAACTTGAAACCCAGTGTGCAACATGTTGATTTTTCATTTATATCACACAAATCATCGAGTGCCGAGGGCCGAAGCCCGAGACCCGAGACCCGAAAATATGTATGCAACATGTCCATTTTTCACTTGTTGCACAAATCACCAAGTTTTGAGTGCTGAAACCTGAAACTCGAAACCTGGCATGCAACATGTTGATTTTTCATTTATAGTACACAGATCATCAAGTTCCGAGTGCCGAGGGCCGAAACCCGATGCCCGAGACCCGAAAATATGTACACAACATGTCCAATTTTCACTCATTGCACAAATCACCGAGTTTTGAGTGCAACCTGAAACTCGAAACCCAGCATGCAACATGTCCATTTTTCATTTACATTACACAAATCATCGAGTTCCGAGTTCTGAGTGCCGAGACCCGAAGCCCGAGACCCGAAAATATGTATGCAACATTTCCATTTTTCACTCACTGCACAAATCACTGAGTTTCAAGTGCCAAAGCATGAAACTTGAAACCCAGTGTGCAACATGTTGATTTTTCATTTATATCACACAAATAACCAAGTGCCAATTTGTCCAGTCCCACATATCGAGTCCCGAGTTCCGGAACCCCCGAACCCCGAAACCCGGCAGTCCACAATTTTGGGGTTCAGGGGTTGGTAAATTGTTTATGGATATCCAAAAGGTTGATTCAAACATTTTTGAAAAATGTCATCTCAAATGTCAAGTCCTGAGCTCTGGGTTTCGGGACTCAGCACCCGGCACCCGGCACTCGGGGTTCGGGGGTCAAAAAATGTGTATGGATATATGAGTATTTCCTGCGTTCCAGGTTTCAGGACTATTTTTCAAAAATGTTTGAATAAACCTTTGTATATTCATAAACATTTTGCCAACCCCTGAACCCCGAAATTGTGGACTGCCGGGTTTCGGGGTTCGGGGGTCCCGGAACTCGGGACTTGATATGTGGGACTGGACAAGAATATCTTTGTTTTAAGTGTTGTGTTGAATATCAAGTTCCGGGCTTCGGCACTCGGGACTCAGTAATTCAAATGTTTGCTACTCGCAGAGGTAACAGGCCGAACCCCGAACCCCGAGACCCGAAAATATGTATGCAACATTTCCATTTTTCACTTGTTGCACAAATCACCGAGTTTCGAGTGCTGAAACTCAAAACTCAAAACCCAGTGTGCAACATGTTCATTGTTCATTTACATTACACAGATCATCGAGTTCTGAGTGCCGAGGGCCGAGACCCGAAGCCCGAGACCCGAAAATATGTATGCAACATTTCCATTTTTCACTTGTTGCACAAATCACCAAATTTCAAGTGCTGAAACCCGAAACTCAAAACCGGGTGTGCAACATGTCCATTGTTCAATTATATTACACAAGTCATCGAGTTCTGAGTTCTGAGTTCCGAGGGCCGAAACCCGAACCCCAAAAATATGTGCACAACATGTCCATTTTTCACTCACTGTACAAATCACCGAGTTTTGAGTGCTGAAACCCGAAACTCGAAACCTGGCATGCAACATGTTGATTTTTCATTTACATTACTCAAATCATCGAGTTCCGAGTGCCAAGGGCCGAGACCCAAAGCCCGAAACCCAAAATCATGTACACAACATGTCCATTTTTCACTCATTTCACAAATCACCAAGTGTCGAGTGTCAAAACCTGAAACCCGGTACTTCAAATGGACACAAATTGTATTTGTATGTATTATCCATTGGTGTAGGGCTCAAATAACCTGGGAATTGTATTTGTCAGTACTCGGTACTTGGGACTTGGTACTCGGCACTCAGTGATCGGTGGTCAGTGGTTGGTACTCGGGACTCGGTACTTGGTACTTGGTACTCGGGACTCAGGACTCGGTACTCGGGACTCGGTACTCGGTACTTGGTACTCGGGACTCGGGACTCAGGACTCGGGACTTGGGACTCGGGACTCGGTACTCAGTACTCGGCACTCGGTGATCGGTGGTCAGTGGTTGGTACTTGAGACTCGGTAGTTTTTCCCTGATACCCACCAAAAAACCCACACCCACAAGGTGGGTGTGGGTATATCATGGGGTATGGGTGGGGGTAGTGCTACTCATACCCTGGGGTTCACCCACACTATTCCCTATCAGTACTCAGTACTCGGCACTCGGTGATCGGTGGTCAGTGGTTGGTACTCGAGACTCGGTAGTCAATATAGGCAAATGATAATGAAAAATGACAGTTGTAGTCCACGTCAAGGTGAGTGACTTGGTAGTCTTTCCTTGTCATTCAGCAAAACATCAGCAATAATGAAAAAATGAAAGTTGTTATTATGCTTAACTTCCTTACCAAAGGTTGTAGTCCAAGTCCAGGTGAGTGTAGTGGTAGTCTTTTCTTGTCAATTGGTTATCTTGTTACTCATTACGCAGTACTCAGTACATGGTAATTGGTACTCAGTATTTGATTTTGATACTCGGTATCTGGGAATCAGTAGTCAGCTTAATGAAGGTTGTAGTCCGAGTCTAGGTGAGTTTATTTGTAGTCTTTTCTCGTCCATTGGTTACCATGTGACCAAGATATAAGCTAAAGAAATCCAAAACATCAATAATGACAAATGAAATACATGTGTGCAGTAAGTGAGTCTAAAGATAAAAGAATGAATATTAATAGCGAGACTTGCACATTATGTCGAGATATCCAACATAACAAGCCTGTGATGTGATCAGAGACTTGGAATAACACCCATATACATCCATTATAATAGCTTAAAAGCTTAGAAATATTCATGAAGGATTGATGTAATGATAGGCAAAATGACATATGTGTGGAGAGTGACAATAGACATCTTTTATACAAAGTCACATTTATATATGATTCAGGCTGAAAATATCATTACAAATATGTAGGATAGATCGTAAACTACCCAAGGAACCCATACTGCCTACTGCCCTGAGGGTAGGGGGTGGGTAGAAGGGATATAGTGAAAATATGAGTTGACCCAGCATTAAAGTCCTACCACTGCTCAACTAACCATTTTCGATGCTTTGGGTCTTTGAAGTTTCCCACACTCAATTTCTTACCCATTTCACTTCCTCAGTACTCAATTCTTGGTTGATTTGTCTGTAAATTTATGTCTATGATACTTAAGATATTTGAAATGTACCCCAGGTTTCTGATTATGAAGATTCAATGTTTTGAAGGCATGGGCCCCTTATCAGGCGAAATGACAAGTATACACACTAGCTCACAAACTCCAGCCTATTGTGAGCTGATCTTGGTCATAAGAAGCAAGAATATAAGCTATGCTCATTATATATTAAAAGGTTGGATCATGGATGCAAGGGCAAGATACTGAAAATTGTATATTGACTACCGACCACCAACTACCAACTACCAACTACCGAGCACTGACAAATACAATTCCCAAGTTATTTCAACCCTACATCAATGGATAATACATACAAATATAGAATCCATGTCCATTTGAAGTACCGGGTTTCGGGTTTTGGCACTCAACACTTGGTGATTTGTGCAATGAGTAGATGGGCATGTGGCATACATGTTTTTGGGCTTCAGGTTTTTGGATTCGGCCCTTGGCACTCAATGATCTGTGTAATGTAAATGAACAATGAACATGTTGCACACCGGGTTTCGAGTTTCGGGTTTCGGCACTTGAAACTTGGTGATTTGTGCAACAAGTGAAAAATGGAAATGTTGCATACATATTTTCAGGTCTCGGGGTTCGGGTCTCGGCCCTCGGCACTCGGAACTTAATGAATTGTGTAATGTACATGAAAAATGGACATGTTGCACACTGGGTTTCAAGTTTCACGCTTTGGCACTTGAAACTCGGTGATTTGTGCAGTGAGTGAAAAATGGACATGTTGTGTACATATTTTCGGGTCTCGGGCTTCGGGGTTCGGCCCTCGGCACTCGGAACTCGATGATTTGTGTGATATAAATGAAAAATCAACATGTTGCACACTGGGTTTCAAGTTTCACGCTTTGGCACTCGAAACTCGGTGATTTGTGCAACAAGTGAAAAATGGAAATGTTATATACATATTTTCGGGTCTCGGGCTTCGGGTTTCGGCACTTGGCACTCGGAACTCAATGAATTGTGTAATGTACATGAAAAATGGACATGTTGCACACTGGGTTTCAAGTTTCACGCTTTGGCACTTGAAACTCGGTGATTTGTGCAGTGAGTGAAAAATGGACATGTTGTGTACATATTTTCGGGTCTCGGGCTTCGGGTCTCAGCCCTCGGCACTCGGAACTTGATGATTTGTGTGATATAAATGAAAAATCAACATGTTGCACACTGGGTTTCAAGTTTCACGCTTTGGCAGAACTCGAAGTTGTTGATTTAGATATCACCCGAAACCTGAACACCCAAATGTCAAATTTTCAGTGCCGAACCCCCAGCCCTGACTGCTGGGTGCCGGGTGCCGAGTCCCGAAGCCTGGAACTCAGGATTTGACATTTGAGATGAACGAAATTTTTCAGACATGTTTGAATTAACCTACGTATATCTATAAACATTTCACTAACCCCTGAACCCTGAAAGATATTTTTGTTGTCTTACATACCAAATTCCGAGTTCTGAGTTCCGGGACCCCCGAACCCCGAAACCCGGCAGTCCACAATTTCGGGGTTCGGGGGTTGGTAAAATGTGTATAGATATATGAAGGGTTGGTTTAAACATTTTTAAAAGATGTCTCATATCAAATGTCAAGTCCCAAGTTTCGATTTCCGGGTTTCAAGAGTGCTGAGTCCCGAAGCCCGGAGTCCCAAAACCTGGAGTCCTGAAACCTGGAAATCAAAACTCAGGACTTGACATTTGATATGAGACATCTTTCAGAAATGTTTCAATCAACCTTTCATATATCCATACACATTTTACCAACCCCCGAACCCTGAAATTGTGGACTGCCGGGTCTCGGGGTTCGGGGTTCGGGGGTCCCGGAACTCGGAACTCGGGAAATTTGGGGAGATCAATAAAATTTGATTTACAATTGAGTTGATTGACAAACACATTGATTTACCCATGTTTAAAATATATTTTTGTTCTACATACCGAGTTCCGAGTTCCGGACCCCCGAACCCCGAGACCCAGCAGTCTCGGGTTTTGGGGTTCGGGGGTCCCGGCACTCGGAACTTGGGGAGATTTGGGGAGATCAATAAAATTTGATTTACAATTGAGTTGATTGACAAACACATTGACTTACCCATGTTTGAAATATATTTTTGTTTACACATACTGAGTTCCGAGTTCCGGACCTCCAAACCCCGAAACCCGAAACCCGAGACCCAGCAGTCCACAATTCCGGGGTTCTGTCATATCCCGTATTCCGGACCAACATCTGACGATGTTCCCACACCTCATCCGGACCTCTGGACCTCCTGTCCACATCTCCAGACCCAATCCTCTATCCGTCCGGATCCCTGTACTCCTGCATCTGATATCCACATCTCCGGATCTCCGGATCCGACCTATGCTTCATATCCGAATCCAAACCTTAAATCAGCGCTCATCCCCTTATGGTAATTACCTGTCTCCGGACTTCTGAACATCCGGATCCGACCCGCGTCTATCTTCCGTGCCTTTTCCCTTTGTAGGTTCCTTCTCCAGTTAGACTATATCATTTTCCGTACCTCATTTCATTTCCGCCCTTTATTTTCCTCTGATCTAATCTCCGGGTTCATTTACTATTTTACGATAGACTAGTGTTTGACTTTTCTATACGCTCCGTCCACAGCTTTGTATAGCTTTGGACTTTGCATCTCAGTTCTCTGATAAGTCCTCAGTAGTATATAAACCCCTGTAGATACTCCTGTATTTCCTTAGTCTGATTATTACACATATTAGTCCTTGCACTAGTCTTTGCACTAAGTCCTCGTACCAAGTTCTAGTCCTCCGACTTAGTCAAATATCCGTCTCAGGCCTAGGGAGGAATTCCCTAGGCCGGAGCTCCGCTCCTCCGCTCCTCCATTCCTCCATTCCTCCAATCCTTCACTCCTCCGCTCCTCCAATCCTTTGCTCATCCGATCCTCCATTCCTCCGAGTCTCCGGAAGTTCCTCCGGAACTTTCCCACGGTCCTCCGGACCTATTCTGCTTCGGACTTTGTCCTTGCAGCCTTTCCTCTGTTTGCTTCTACTCAGGACTTGTCCTGAGTAGCCATTACACATCTCTGTATCAGGACGAAACCCCATAGTAATTTCCGGAAGTTCCTCCGGAACTTTCCCGCACTCCTCCGGAAGTTACTCACACTCGTCCGGAAAGTCCTTCCAAACTTCCCATGCTCGTCCGGAAGTGCCCTTGTGACTTCCTTGGA
>JABBWF010000143.1:0-116915 GCA_016647645.1 Suillus variegatus
TCACTTTGTGCTACGCATATCTGCTTCCGTGTACTATATTCTCACCTTTCGTCTGAGCTTCCATATTTGACCCTTGTACTATTATCCCACCATAGCCTTGGTCCGTGCGCGTATAGTTTCCTATTTAAGCACGTGTACTTTTACTTAGAACTTCACTTCAATCTTACTAGGTTTTATCCTGAACTTCCTTCGCTTAAGATCTCCAATCTTAAGTCATCTGAATCGATCTCTTAGTCGAAGCACTCCTTTGACTAAGTCTAAGAACCTCTTCTCTTGAAGAGCTCTACGAATCTCAGCAACACGAACACTCTGTCGAGCCTTTGCTGTTAGAACTATCCTAGTTCGTAACAGATTGTCTTTCGTTGGGGATGTGTTGGGATTGAATAGCGGGCTCAGGTTATCCAGTATTCGCTTGGCCACTCGGGCACATTTGTCCGGATTCTTGCATCCTGCTAGGCGGTTCTCAACGCACTCGGTGCAAGTACATGATGCCGCAGTTTGATGGATGTTAGTGCTTGTCAGTTTGTTCGTTATTTCTTTGAGGTCCTTAACTGATTCTATGCGGTGATTGATTTGTAGGCATTTGTCTTTTGATTTATGGTACGTCTTAGGGGGGGCCCCAAGGTGGAACCATGCCAGCATTTGTTTTTTTAGGTTCACTGATAGTTTTATAGGCGTGAAGCTCACGTTGTATCTGCGTGCTATCTTTAGTAGGTTTGTTATTGTTTTTGGTAATCGGTTGATCCTTTTGCCTTGTGTTGGTGGGTCCCATGAGGTGAGGAATGTTGTTATATCATCCTGGTTTCTGATTCCACTCGGTCTTAGGGTATTTATTATAGCATCTGTGATGAACGCCCATGTCGGGCGTGATCGGGTCATATCCATGAAGGCCTTAACCCAGGTGACTTCGATGGCTCTGTTCCTCGCAGTGATGTTTAATAGTCCCAGGCCTCCTTCATTTACTGGTCTCTCAAGACGGGTTAAGCTTATTGGTGGGGTTCTTCGGTCATCCCATATAAAGGTCTGTATCTTTTTTGTTATTGCTGTTTCTATTGAACTTGGCATTCCCTGTGCTTTCGTTAGGAATTGGGTCATTCCGCCTATTATCATTTGTACTACGAGGCGTTTCCCGTCGAGTGATGGGTGGCATCGTCCCCATCTTGCGAGGTTTTGTTCTATTTTGTCGAGTATTGGCTCCCATGAGGTCGCGTGCTCGATGTTGTTGCCGATCCAGGCGCCCAGGGTGCGTATTGGATTTCTGTCTTTTGCTACTCTTACTGATGTATGCCATGGTTCATCTAGGATGTTCATTTTACGTTGTTCTATTACACGTTCTCGGTGGGTTTTAGTACCAATGGGTAAGATTTCGGTTTTCTCCATGTTGAATTTGGCTCCTGACGCTGAGCACCAGCCTTTAAGTATTTCTTCGAGATCGGAGTATCTGTCCTCCTTCGAGAGGTATACAGTTGTGTCATCCGCATACATATTGATTTTCACTCTGTCTATCACGCCCAGGATGAGGTAACCCTTTATTTTTGTTGAGTTCCTTATTGTACATGCTAATGGCTCTATTGCCAGGTCGAATAATAGACATGACAGGGGGTCACCTTGGCGCACTCCCCTCGTAACTTTAAATGGTGAGCTCAAGAATCCGTTTATTACTACATGTGTTTGCGCTGATTTGTAGAGATTTTTAATTGTGCTTATAAACATTTGCGGTAGTTTGAAGGTTTCTAGGGTTTCGAACAGGTACGTATGTTGGATTCTGTCATATGCCTTTTCCTGATTGAGCGCTATTATTGCGCCATCTTCTTCCATTAGGTCCGCATATGCGGTCATTGTCTGGGCCAGGCGTATTGGGTCGAATATTGAATGTCTCGGGATGAAGCCGCTTTGGTTGGGGTGGATTAGCTTATGGATGATCTGGGCGGCTTGGATAGCGAGGGCTTTTGTGAGTATTTTATAGTCAGTGTTTAATAGTGTGATTGGGCGGTAATTTTCTATCTTGTAGCATTCTTTTTTTTTGTATAGTGGGCACATCCAGCCGACTGTGAAGGAGTCCTCGGTCACGCCATGGACTTGTATGTCGTTTATCACACGAGTTATAGTTTTTATGATGTTGAAGGTTGGTTTTTCGTTTTTTGTCGCTTCTAGATGTTTTTGATGGAGGGTCTTCCATACGTTGTATGGTATTCCGTCGATACCAGCCGCGCTTCCAGATTTCGAGGACAGGAGGGCTTCTAGGACATGCTCCTCGCTCAGTACTTCAGTCATGCGTTCAGTCGGTATTGCAAGTTTCTGTTCCTCCGGTACCTCTGCCAGGGACTGTTTTCTTGCTGCAGCGTTTTCGTTTTCGTTTTGCTGGTCTACTGTTGTCTGTATACTCTCATGGTACGTCTTTGCTATCTCAGCCATTTCTTCTGACTTATTCATATATCTGTTAGTTCCCGGGATATTAAGTCTATGTATGATGTCTCTCAGGGTTTTTTGACTGTTCATTCGCGACCAGTACTTGCTTATTGTCTCTCCGTGCGTGGCCCATTGTGCTTGTGCCTTGAGTGAGGTTTTTTTGGATTTCTTTCGTTGTAGATGACTAATCTCCTTTTCTATTAGTATCTCGTTCAGTCTCACATTTTCTGATGAGTCTATTTCAGACGAGTTCGCCAGTTGGCGCAAGTCTTTCATGAGGGTGCGTATCCTTTGGTTTATTTTGCATAGGTGAGTTTTTGCAACTTCTTTTGCTATTTTATTTATGCCGGTTTTGAATGAGAGCCAGGTTTTCTGAGGGTTCTCCTCATCCGAGCGTGGTGTTGGGGAGTCTAACGTGTTTTGCATTTCCATGCCTAGCTCGATGGTACGTTTTATGAGGGCGGCGTCAGTTATTAGTCCCGCTGGCCAGGACCAGCGCCCTTTTCCAATGTGTGGCAGGTTGGGTGGGGCAAACCTTACTGTTACCATTTGATGGTCAGTGGGGACTTGGCTTATTAGTGAGTCCCAGTTGAGTAGACTATCGGCGTGGTTTACTGACACGTAAATTCTGTCAAGTCTTGATAGTGATTGATGGTTGCTGCTAAAGGTAAAGAGTCTTCTAGACGGGTGAGTGATCCTCCACGTGTCTTGTATATTTAGCATGGTTCTTAGATCTCGAAGGGCGTCGATTGCGGCTTCGTTGTCTGGCCTTGCTGGGGCGCGATCTATCGGATCTTCCGTTAAATTAAAGTCTCCCATCATAAAGTCCAGTGTTCCGAGGTTTCGTCTCGACCACTCGGCACTTATTTTTTCCCAGAAGTTCTTATGCTCGTTTTGGTTGTTTGGTGCGTATATGTTTAATATATTTATTATTTTGCTTTCATGCCACTTAATGGATAGTGATGTCGCTCTCCCTGGGATCAGTACTTGCATTTTGGCGCTGGCGGAGTTTGTAATTTCGTTGTTCAGTATGAACGCGACGCCGGCCGAGCTGCCAGGGCGTGTTGGGTCACTCGAGTTCAGTACCGTCAGTCTGCGTGTGTATAAGTTCTCTATTTGCATTTGGTGTTCGGGACACAGGTGAGTCTCTTGAATGCATAATATTCCTATCTTTTGATCCCTCATCATTCTATTGATAGCCGCCCATTTGGATATTGGGCTTGGACCGAGGTCAGGTGAAGTCCGTCCTCTAACGTTTAGGGATGCTAATTTTATATTTGCTCTTGTTCTTTTTTCTTCACTGATGGTTCCTGTAGTTGTGGGTGCAGGAGGCCTCGTTTGAGGCACGGGCGGGTGGGTATTATTTGCCTGCGCAGCGATTGGCATTTGTCTTGGTGGTGTGTTTCGGGCGTTTCGGGCTGTATCGTGAGTGTGCGTTGGTTCATGCCTGGGTAGGGCGTTTCCACTTCCTGATCCCCGTGGACCGTCATTGAGGGGCCTCCCAGTGGTACGAAGCCGCCCTCCTCCGAGTCCAGGGGGGTGAGAGCCGAGACCAAAACAAAGACCATGTTGGGGGGGGGATGATATAAGGTTGGGGTAACTGTAGTACTAAAGCTACTTTACAGTTATTTATGTAGCTTAGAACCAGCATATCCTGGCTGATTGTCAGTTGGACCATGTTAGCACTTTTGACGAATGTTATTGCCCTGAACACCAATATTCGCTACTTAGTGAAAACTTAAGCCTCTTGGCACGGCTCGTCTGAACCTGAACAGGTTTCCGTGATCTGGCGTGCGCCATGCGGTGGTGAGACGACTCCCGCTTTCCTGTCCCGTTTTGACACGACCAGTATATTTGGGCAGGGAGTCAAGGTTGTACGGTTTATGTCTCGATAGACCATAGTTGCTTTATCAACGACTCTCATTTGTAATAAGTTCCGGGCTTATATTATGGTCGTTGGGGCGGGTTGAGTTTCAGCGTGTTTCGGGGTAGCGACAGGTGTATATTCATGGTAGTAGGTAGTATGATGTGGTACATGTACGTAGGCGATGGCTAAAGTGTATGGTGACTGAGGGGGGATTGGGTGGGTACAACTCGTGCGAGAGGGTCTGTTACAAGGCTATGTACTGGGTAGATGGCTGAGTAGGGCAATATTAAGTGTGACGTCCAGATCTGCCTCCCCTGGATCTTCCCGTTTGGCGGGGTGCGCCAGCTGCATCTCTGTTGTTAAGTCTCGGCCCGTTCCATTTCGGGATGTGCGGGAAAGGGCACAAGCCTCGCGGATGCGCGAGGGAGTGGCAAATCTGGCATGGGTAGAGTGCTGCCGCTGTACCGCAGCCTTCGAGGCCGGTTGGGTACTCTAAGAGGTGCAGGAATCCCCTCAACTCCGTCCACGTCTTCGCGTCATTGGTGGGGCTGGTGGCGAAAATATTGAATCTGGGCACTGATAGGCCGCCGGTTATTTTGAAGTCGAGGAGTTCAACGCGCACAGAGTTGATAAAGTCTCTCGTGGCCTTGTAGACTAGTTCGTCATCTGGGAAGCCGGACATGGAGAAGGTGTTGTCGATATAGTGTCTGTTGTCATCATGCGCCCAGACATCTCTAACGGTCTTTCGTACAACACCTACATCGGACGTGGTGAGGCCGGAGAGACAGAACAATAGTTCAGGAGGGTTGGAGCAGTGGAAAGGAAGCACTTCGAACGTGATGTCCGTCGTGGACCATATGCGTTGGCTCAGAAGAAGAGTCTTGATTTCTTCTGGTTGTCATATCCCATATTCCGGACCTACATCCGATAATATTCCCACGCCTCATCCGGACCTTCGGATGTCCTATCCATGTCTCCAGTACCCATCCGGATCCCTGCACCTCTGCACATCCACATCTGCATGCCCACGTCCAGATCCCTTATCCTTTGCAGCTAGCCTGCATCATTCATCCTTGTCCCATCGCCCTAATGCCACATCCTATATATCCACGCATCTTGTCCGGACCATATCTGATCCGGTCCGATCCGATGTATAGATCCGTTTACTATCCGATATACGATAAGCTTCTTAATTTATTTCCTGTGCATAACATTAACACAGCCTATCCGGTATTCCTTGTTCCCGGTACCTCGGTTATACTTACTACCGGTATGCTTACTGATCCGTTAACCTATGCTTCATTTCCGACTCGCGTTTGATAACTTTGCTTATGCTTCATACATAGCCTCAGACCTTTGCTTATTGATCTTTCCGATAGTCACTTAGTATATAAACTCTTGTATATGTCCTGTAGTTCCTCAGTCTGAATATCATATTAGTCCTCGCACTAGTCTTCACACTAAGTCCTCATACTAGTTACTTCCTTGTGAATATCCACTTAGGCCTAGGGAGGAATTCCCTAGGCCGGAGCTCCACTCCTCCGCTCCTCTATTCATCCAATCCGAAACTCATCCGATCATCCGATCCTACGATCCTACCTTCCTCCAAGTTTCCGGAAGTTCGTCCGGATCTTTCCCGCGGTCCTCCGGACCTATTCTGCTTCGGACATTGTCCTTGCAGCCATACCTCTGTTTGCTTCTACTCAGGACAAGTCCTGAGTAGCCATTACACATATCCGTATCAGGACGCAACCTCATTGTAATTTCCGGAAGTTCCTCCGGAACTTTCCCGCACTCATCCGGAAGTTACTTGCACTCGTCCGGAAAGTCCTTCCGAAGTTTCCCGCGCCTTCGGACGTCCTTCGGACGTCTTCGGATCTTCTCCGGACATCAATCTGAAATTAAGGGCACATACTCGGGTAAGGGGCGTGTTACAACAACGTACACGAGTCCCCTTGCCACCATGCCCTCTGCCACCTGCATGGCTATAGACGATACCCGGGCCTCACCTGCCCTTGGTAGAAGAACACAGGATAGAACATAGGACCGATTATAGAAGAGAAGTCCGGAAGATGCCGGATTAGATAAGCGGTCTGGACCGCATATGACGACATAGGTCTAGAAGACCTATTCATGTTATCAAGATAGAAGGCAAGCCTCGTGTTGCCTCATGTACTGATAGAAGGATGCCTTGCGCTCCTTATCATAGATAGAACCACGCCTCATGGACGGTATCTCTGACTCGATAGATAAGCAGATTAGAACCCAGCTTTAGGCTGAGCTTAGATACGATAGAGTAGCCTTATATAAGGTCGACGATTAAGGTAGATGTTCCTTACTTTAATCCTACTTGGTTATCCCTAGAAACCTCTTGTCTTGCATAAGGCTACCTTGCTTGACATCCGGCTCGCACCTTCGGAAGCTTGTCCTCGACACCGAACCTTCCGTCTGTAACCGCTATCGTCGCCCCACAAGGCGTACGCAACTTCTGCTTGTTTGTGGAAGCCGACAGATCCTCAGCAACACGAACGCTCTGTTGAGCCTTTGCTGTTAGATCCATCCAAGTACGAACACGACCCAGTGTCGTAACAGGGCGCAGCGCACGAGCTGAAGCCAAGCCCCTCAGAATCAGTCCTACCCTTTGTGCATGGTCTTAACACCAGTAGGCTATGAACTAAGAACCCCACTGGGAACTCCCTAGAGCTCTTGCCACCCTGGGGTTGTGGGGGCGAGACTTGAATTGGGGGAGTGTCTTTGTGACTGTAGTCTGCAATCATATTTATACTGGCGCGCAGGCGCTCCGCGATGGCTGCTGTCTTATCTGCTATATCTTTTCCAGAGAGGTCGAAGGCGCGGACCATTAGCTTTGGGTGTTCCACCTGGAACCAGGCGAGTAGTACTTTGTTATCTAAATGATCAAAGATCTGCGCGGAATGTGCCATGTGTACCCTCGGGAAACCACCGATGGGGGTGGGAGTGAATTGCGGTAGGGTAGTATTATGATTTGGGCCGTTCTGGCTTAGGATGGACCTGTTGGTCTCCGCCAAAGCTAGGTGAGCCAGGATGGCTTCCTCTTCTGCAGTCCGTGGACGTGTTGCAGTGGGACTCAGTGGTGCGCTCATAGTTTGGTCTATCACATTGTTGGGTGCGTGGATGGAGCTGTTGAGGTCGCTCGAGGGGGCGTTAACTGCTGGCGCTTCAGCGGTTGTGATCACCTTGAACTCTTGGTAGACTAGTGAGTCTGGGTGTTGGGGAAGTTCACATATGGTTCGGGGGATGGGTGTGGGCGTGTCAGGGGGGGATTGTGGGTCAGGGGAGGAAGGAGAGTCTGGGAGGAAATTGGTCGATTCTTCCATTGTGTCGTCGTCCTGGATGACATTTGGGGGGAAAAAATGTGGTCCTGTGCGCGGTGTTTGAGATGGTAGACGTGGGGTAGAGGGGTACGGACGGGTGTTCTGGGAGAGGGTTTTGAGGGAGGTGGGCTCTTTGTCTTTCATCTTGGGGCGGACGAGTTGTTAGTGTCTAGAGGGGGGGTTTTTATACGTTGAGTTGGAGCTCAGCTTTCACCAGGGTTCGCTTGCTAAGTTCGGCCAGTGTATCGTGGCCGGGTTCATTTCGGGTAGGAGGGGCTGCTGTGTGGAGGGTCTGTCTGTGGGGTGTCTGTTTTACATATCGTAGTTAGCCGTGGCGATTTAGCCATTTACAAGGTGTTAGTTGGTTATCATTTGACGTTTGGGTTTATGTCCTTCATCTTTTTTACGTGGGTGTGGTGGGGAGTGCTGTGGTTGGGTGATAGGGATTGCATGTTTTTACATCGTGGATTTTTAGGTAGTGATGTCGTTGTTCAGTACGTTGTATACGCTTCAGGCTGGGGATCTAGTGGGTATGCGTGGTCATTGTGGTGGGACCAAGTTGTTTTGTTGTCATTTTGTCGATGTTGTTTGGGCTGACTTGGTAGTTTGGGATCTTTTACGATGTATTCGTCAGTCGTTGGAGTTTTGTAATTGTGTCTGGCCAGCTTATGGCTGTGAGTATTGGTTTACTCGACCTTGCCCCGCAAATTTTGCGTGGGAAAAAACGACCATGGTGGTGGTTCGAGTTCAAGGGCCTCCACGGCATATAAGGTGACATTTTCAACAAGTTGCAAATGCCTGAACATCTATCACATCGGGTATTTTCTTCAGTATGTCTCCCATTGGCTGAGAAGTATTTTGATATGCTAATGCCTGTCGCAGTTGCTTCATCCGCCAAGTGCAGCTTTTGTGGTTTGGTTTGCCAACCGCTTTTTGAATGAAGGATTTTGGACGCTAGCACTTTGTAGCTGCTGCTCGAGCGGCATGGCAAAATCTCATTTAATCCAACAATTTCTACTATCAACTCACAGAGCTCCACCTGCGCCGTGAATGCGAGAACTAGACAACACAAGCCAGATGATCTAGACTTTCAACTGTCATATTTTAACCGATTTTTTTCATGCAAGGCATGGTTCTATTGGTTTGAAGATTGCAAAAGGGTGCGGTATTCATGTAAGTAGCGACCTTTATGCTTGTCTTGGCAATAATGGTTCCAAAATCCACTTCATGAATTGGCATCACATTTTTCATCCATAGACTAGTTCACGTCTTAAACGGTACATAGAAGCTAGGGCAACTTGGTTTGTTTATTTTAAAATTCATCTTTCCTTCATAATGCCAGACATTTCCAAGTAACCCCCCCACCAGATTTATGGCGATTGTTGTGATTACTAGTAATATATACTTACATATGAAATTGTAATTTGTTCACCGATTCACTGATGCCATCCGGGGAGTACGACACCGACAATGCCAGATCGCTCACTTTGAGCGGTCCGAAGACTATTTTTCCCGTCTCCCTGTTCCACACGCATATCATTCCGTCCAGTGATGCACTTGCAAATGTCTTGTTGTCCGGTGCAAATACGATGTCACGAACCACATCCTCATGGCCCTTAAACGAGACGGGCACTCTTTTGACCTCTCTCTTGTTTGTCGCAACTTCCCAGACCAGAATGCTTCCATTCCATCCTCCACTCGCTGTCCAATGTCCATCAGAGGACGCTGCGATCCTCCAGACTTCAGCATCGTGACCCCATAATGGCTCTCCCACTTGTTTCCCCGTGTCTAGATCCCACACCCGAAGGCTCTTGTCGTCGGAGCCAGTGACGAGGAGACGAGTCCCTGCGATAAAAGCTACGCCGCGCACATTCCCCTCATGACCCTTGAGCGTCATTTCGACATGAGGTGGCTCCTTTCGAGTTATTCCTTTGGACGATGCTTCGTCCATGGTGGCCACCATTCTTGTTCGGTGTCTCGGTCAGTGGGAGTGTTGAGTGGGGGAACAGACCCTTATGTGCACTTGGTGAGTGATGCACAGGATACTACCGTTGAATCCCCATGTCGGCTTTGCTGTAGACTGTTAGCGTATAGACTTGCAATTACTCTTTTCTACCAATCTTGCTTCTTGGTACTATCGTGATTCAAGTGCTTCTTTCCGAAAGTTTCCCGGGCCGTAGTAGACGCCATGACCGCTTTTACTGCGCTTCGACATGTCGTGGCTGATACAATTTATCGGCCAGCCTATCAGTCGAACCAAGATATCTTCCCGCATCGTTCTTCTAATGTTAGGTTACCACATGGATGCAATGAATCAATGGGTTCATATTATTTGGCTGTAGTACCATCATATCCTCAGGCAGACCAGCTTCAAGTTTGTGTTCCTGCGGGCAGTTGGAAAGCTTCGAATTCTGCCATTTGGAGGTTCAGCAAGGTCTTTTACAATCTTTAGGTTGGATAGGCTGTTTTCAATGCCTCCTTTGTTTACGAAATAACAGTGGACATTTTCGTGGATATCCTGTCTGAGATAGACAGGCGTGTCGTGGGACTTGCTAATCAAGGGTGTAACAGTTATTTGACAGTCCTGCATTGAAGCTTGAAGCTTGAAGCACAAAGTTCTGGAAAGGTAGACGCGGCGCTAGACCGACATCTAGTAGCATTCTAAGGTGAAACGTTTCCTGCACAAGCAATTCGCGTGACCCCCATGTACATGAGCTCCACACCGCTCACCATCCACCTGCGCTTTTATTCGGACATATCATTCTGATGGTGGGAAGTAGTCCCTCTGCGCAACAGTATATAACACATCATAGTACATGTAACAACGACATATGTCGGTCAAAAACGTGTTGGTACGAAATGCGCGTCGTTTACCTTTTCCCAATATCATAAACGTCATCCCAAAGGTGTCAACTGATGGGTACATACGACCAAATACTCATTCATCGTTTTAACAGGGGTATCTTCCATCGATGATGTTGTCGGGATTGGGCATAGTATAATTGGCGAAGCAATCATGCGCGTAGTTGATCTGCCCGATTCGTTCATGCATCCCGCTGATAAAGCTGGGCAGTGCACAAAGACCGTTCGCATCTTCCGTGCAACCATGAATGCCTGTCAGTGGCACCACCCCATCGTTCAGAAGGAACCGGATATGAGTTGGTTCCTCTGAGGCCGGGCAACTGAGCACCTGCGCTACAAGCTGGCTGGAAAAAGGTGCGATCTGGCTGGAAATGTAAGACTGATGTGATAACTCGTCAGAAATAGAGACAAGCAGTGGTCTGTGAGACTGCATACACGGTGAGGGGGTATATGGTCGGTTGGAAGAGGACCAGTCGCAGCTAGACTAGTAAAGTTCAGAGCAGTGACGACTGAGCTCTTTCGTCAGTAGTCTTGCATTGGAAAGGAAGGAAGTGGGAACATACTGCTGGAGATGACCACGTCGTGGGTAGCGTCCACATATATAGGTTGATTAAGAGGGAATGTGATGTTGCTCGAATCAAGAGTGCTGTTGGTGCTGCTGTTCCAGACATTGATGGGAGTGTGAGTGAGACGCGACACCAGCTCCTGAACATAGCCAAGGCCCTGTGCTGCTGCTGTTGGATTACCTGGTCCAAAACCGTACCAGAAATCTTTATGCACAACGAAGTCATTAGTCGCTCAGGCTGCAAGTTTACCGCTCGATGTACTCACCAAGATCTGCAAGTAGAGATCACCGCTGAGATCAGCAAGGATAATCGAGGGAACATACCGATGTAGTACTCGAATCCTTCCCATTCTTCCTCAGTAAAAAGGTCGCAAAACTTGGAATATCCGAGGGCCACAGTCTGCAGCATGTCACAAATCCATGAAGACCGCGTCAAAGGATAGGATTACCTCGTAGGCGCACAGTTCTTGCATGTCAACCAATAGTGAGATGGTCAAATTAAATCCTTGGATCATTGGTTGCAAGCGCGTTTGAGCATCTTTAAGATAGATATCCGCCCATTTACCGGCTTCAGTGCCACCGAAGTTACCGATATCCTCCGAATTGGCGTTAGGGCACACATCATAAGGGGCGAGGGTGTTGTTGAAGTTGTTCTCCTCGATGATGATTTCCTGATGGTAATCGGTCTCGTAAGTTCTGACTTCAAAAAAGCCTGCAGCAAAGTTCAGGCTACCGATAGCATCATCAGGCGCAGCGCACGCAGAAATATGAACGAATTGCTCACGCAGAATCTACCATGCGATCTACACGACGTAAGCAAACCATCAGAGTGCATTGTGAAACAAACGTTCGATGCAGGCAAACCTTCGGAAGTAGTACGGAATACTGGAAGGTCCGTGAATGCATTAAGCAACTTGCCGTATCTGTAGCGAAAGGCAACCCCGTTGCTAAAGCTGACAGAGGAGAGCGTCAGTGGAAGCATCACGAAGGAGAGCGAACGTACAGCGACTCGCGGCCAAAAGGCGTCAAGATCTCCGCGCCCAACTTATATGTCCATGTTGCCAAGAATTCCAAATCGCTAGTGGCACTGAATCCTTCTGTCAGCGCAGCAGCATGAACGTCAGACGCGAACTGAGAAGGTCCAGAGCCAGAAGTTGGATAGCGGGCACCGTGGCGCATCAAGAGATGCACTGCATTGAGGCCACACCCTTCTGGGATGATGGGGGATGCGTCAGGAAGACCAAACGACTCCACGGAGTACATGGGCGACAAGTTTCCCCAGTGACGCGTCACATTGAAATTGATGTCTGCGCCGTCCGCCGAGTTGGGTCTCGACAAGGGAAATATGTTTTCGACCTTAGAGAACGGGATGGCAGTGACAATGGCCGCAGGTTCAGCACCAGCTGAATTTTTTGATTAGAACACAGGAAGTACAATTAGCATCATCGCTTACTAGGCGTTGGACCTGCATAACCGACTTGAGATGCATCCGGGAAGTGAGCGTCAACAGCAGTGTTGGTAGTACCGGGGGGAGGATAAGAATCGACGACGGTTGATCCTGCATAATTGGATGCTGACTCTGCAGCGCAGAACGGCAGAGCAAGCAACAGAATGGTAGCAAGCATAGCTTGATGGGTTAGAGAGGTCAGTCGACATACTTTATATAGCAAAAATAGCTAGTAAGAAGTTAACTTCGAACAGAACACCGCATGGACATGCTCGAAAATTGAAATGACATTGGCATGGGAAATTTGAGAATCATTTCAAATTCGGCACTAATGAGATGTACTCGCGATGTGGAAACGAGTTTGGTACAGTACACTATTTCATATAATGTATACGCTCGGTAATAGACCCATTCGTCTGCAAGTGCAGGATGCCTTGTCGATACACTAGGTTGGCCATGCAAGTATGGGATGAAGTTACGTGTCATTGTTTGCTCTGTTAGCACAAGCTTTACAGAAAATCGGTATAGCAGGCAAATGAGTGGTATCTATTCAGCTGAAAACAAGAAAATGCTGCGTACGAAGGTAGTCCTCTAGCGGGAACATCATCGATTTGCATAAGTATCTTCCAATACATCCAGTCCAACGAAAATGCGCAGAAGGAACAAAAGGTCTAGCGAGAACCCGAAGCGGATTATAAACATGAGAGGCACCTTGGAAGAACAGCAAAGTAGCTGCTGTGTGGGGCATATGCGGCGTCTAGTGAGGAAGAGGGTCTGGTACTTGCAGTCTGAAACGTTGCTGGCCCAGTTTCATTGACTGCATTGGATGTCCCTGCTGGTGGCGTGCTGCTGCTTGAGGCACCAGCATGGACTTGCTTACGAGGAGGACGTTATAACCGCAACAACCTATCCCTTTTTCCACTGTGGGCATTAGCGGTGCGCTGCGAGACAATGGACAACTCGGCAATAAACCTATCTTCATCTGCAAGTGCAGGATACCTCCGCATCACAGGCGCGTCACGACCGCGTCAATTTCACCTGGCCCATTATTTGCTCTGTTAGCGCAAGCAGTCCAGGTATGACCGGCAAATAAGTGGTATCTATTCAGCTGAACAAGAGAATGCTGCATACGATGGTAGTCCTCTACCGGGAACACCATCGAATTGCATAAGTATCTTCCAATACATCCAGTAAAATTTATTCCAATGAAAATGCTCAGAAGGGACAAGAAGCCCAGCGGGAACCTGAAGCGGGTCGTGATAAACATGGGAGGCACCTTGCGAGAACCGCAAAACAGCTGCCGTGTGGGCCATGCGCAACGTCGAGTGGGGAAGAGGGTCTGGTACTTTCAGTCTGCAACGTTGCTGGCCCAGTTTCATTGACCACATTGGATGTCCCCGCCGGTGGCGTGCTGCTGCTTGAGGCACCAGCGTGGGCTTGCCAGTTGCGAGGAGGACGTTGTAGTCGCAACAACTTGTCCCTTTTTCCACTGTGGGCATTAGCGGTGCGCTGCGAGACAACATCAACCTCACTACATGGATGTCGAAAAGTCAGCAAAGCTTACATATTTGCCTCGTGTTACAGGGACGTCCACAAGGGGAACCCCGCGCGGGCGAGGAGTATGGTCCTGGGAAGCGGAGGAGCGAGAAAAGATACAATCTACCATGTTTTTGATTGTGGAACCTTTGGCGTTGCGCGTAGTGCCAGCGCGATTATCGCGTCCAGTTGGATCAAACTGTCAAAGGATAGTGAGACATGCATCAGATCTACTGTATCATATGGACTTACATCATCGAAGAATTTACTGGTCGATATTGGAGCGCGTTTTGGGCGAAGCCGTGGGTCTGGGATGGTTTTCTGCAGGACTCAAATTAGGGATTGCACAAAACAACGAGTATGAAAGCGTACTTTGAGAATTTTCTGAGTGGACTATATGACAGGTCAGCGGGCGCGAAACATGATACAACGAGAAAATTTGCTCACCTGTTGGGGCTCCTCCTCTGACTTGCTCAAAGGAACTATCCATGTACGAACATGTCCATCGTAACAGCCAGTCGCGATGAGTTTGCTGTCTTCGGAAAATGCCACGCACCAGACTGAATCAGGGTGCTCGAGTGGCTCGCTAATGGGTTCGAAAGTGGTCAAGTCAAAGAACCGCGTCGTCTTATCATGTGACGTGGTGGCGAGTTTGCTGCCATTGGGAGCAACGGTTAGTGATAAAAACCATTCGGTGTGTGCGTCAAACTGTTTGATGATGTCTCCGGTGGTAGCATCTGATATTCGGATGCCATTCTGGCTTCCACTGACGAGACGGAGACCATCTGGAGTGAATGTGACTCTAAATGCGCGCTGTTCTATTTTCAGCAACTCTTCTCCACTTGCTGAATTCCAAATGATGATGTGCTCCTCTGTACCTGCTGCTAGTTTTGTCCCATCCGGGGAGTACGACACCGAGTTTGCTATGTTGCCCACTTTGAGCGGTCCGAGGACTATTTTTCCCGTCTCCCTATTCCACACGCATACTGTTTTGTCCTTTGATGCACTTGCAAATGTCTTGTTGTCCGGTGCAAATACGATGCCCTGAACCACATTCTCATGGCCCTTAAACGAGACAGGCAATCTTTTGAGCTCTCTTTCAAGTTGTTTGTCGCAACTTCCCAGACCAGGATGCTTCCATTCCATCCTCCACTCGTTATCCAACGTCCATTAGGGGACGCCGAGACCGCGTAGACTCTGGCATCGTGTCCCAACAAAGGCTCTCCCACTTGTTTCCCCGTGTCCAGATCCCACACCCGAAGACTCTGGTCGGCCGACCCAGTGACAAGGAGACGGGTACCGAGGATGAAAGCCACTTCGTACACAACTTCCTCATGACCCTTGAGTGTCAGTTCAACAGGCTGGGCGAGCGCTTTTGTGGATGCTTTGTGGGTGGTGACTGCCATTCAATCTTGTTCGGCGTCTCGGTCAGCAGGAATATTGAGAGAGCAGCAATCACTTACGTGCGCTATAGTGAGTAGTCGTTAAGTTGCATCTTCTGTAAGATACTGACTATCCCTGAACCCTGATGTCAGCTTTGCTGTAGACACGTGGTTGTCCTGCATACGGATCATCTTCAGCACTTCTTCCAGGAACTTCCTTCAGTAGGGCGCCGTGGCCGCTTTGACTGTGTCTCAAGACTCTTAACCTGTCATAATTTCCCGGCCACGTTCGACTCAGTTTACCCGAGATCTTTTCCTGCATGTATATTGTACCGATAAGTGATAACATGAATGTAACGAATCAATTGCTTGACACTGATTGGTCGTGGCAATAGTAACACCGTCCAGGTCAGGCTGAGGGAGAATGGCATGTTCGTTCCTGCCAGCGTCATTGGTTCTTGCAAGTGGCAACTTTGCTCCATTGCATAGTTATCCCCATGTCGGCCTTGCTGTAGACTGTGAGCGTATAGACTTGCAATTACTCTTTTCTATCGATCTTGCTTCTTGGTACTATACTAATTCAAGTGCTTCTTTCAGAAAGTTTCCCTGGCCGTAGCAGGCGCCGTGACCGCTTGTACCGTGCTTCAACATGTCGTGGCTCGGCCAGCCAATCAGGCAAACAAAGATATCTTCTCGCATCGTTCTTCCAACGTTAGGTTACCACATGGATGCAATGAATCAATGGGTTCATATGATTCGGCTGTGGTACCATCATATCCTCAGGCAGATCAGCTTTGTGTTCCCGCAGGCAGTTGGAAAGCTTCAAGTTCTGCAATTTGAAGGCTCAGCAAGGTCTTTTATATGCTTTAGGTTGCATATATAGACTGTTTTCAATGCCTCCTTGGTTTACGACATAACAGTGACCATTCTCCTTGGATCTCTGTCTGAGATAGACAGGTGCCGCCGTCGCGGGACTTGTGCGCAACAGTTTGACAGTCCCGTATTGAAGCACAAAGTTCTGGAAATATAGACGCGGCGCTTGTCTGTTATCTAACGTTCTAAAGTGAAACGTTTCCAAGGAATTCGCGTGACCCCCATGTACAGTGCTCCACATGAGCTCCACACCGCTCACCATCCATCTGCGTTTTTATTCGGACATATCATTCTGATGGTGGGAAGCAGTCCCCCTGCGCAACAGTATATAAATGCAATTGCACATCACAGTACATGTAACAACGAAATCTGTCGGTCAAAAATGGATTGGTATGAAATGCGCATCGTTTACCTTTTCCCCGACATCATAAGCATTCTGCAAAAGGTCGCAACTTGTAGGTATATACGACCAAATACCCAATCATCCTTTTGACTAGGGTATCTTCCGTCGATGATATTGTCGGGATTGGGCATAGTATAATTGGCGAAGCAATCATGCGCGTAGTTGATTTGTCCGATTCGTTCATGCATCCCACTGATAAAGCTGGGCAGCGCGCAAAGACCGTTCGAATCTTCCGTGCAACCATGAATGCCCGTCAGTGGCACCACCCCATCGTTCAGAAGGAACCGGATATGAGTTGGTTCCTCTGAGGCTGGGCAACTGATCACCTGCGCTACAAGCTGGCTGGCGAAAGGTGCGATCTGGCTAGAAATGTAAGACTGATGTGACCTGTCAGAAATAGTGACAAGCGGTGGTTCATGAGACTGCGTACACGGTGAGGGGGTATATGGTCGGTTGGAAGAGGACCAGTTGCAGCTAGACTGGTAAAGTTCAGAGCAGTGACGACTGAGCCCTTTCGTCAGTAGTCTTGCATTGGAAAGGAAGGCAGTGACAACATACTACAGGAGATGACCGTGTCGTGGGAAGCGTCAACATATATAGGTTGATTAAGAGGGAATGTGATGTTGCTCGAATCAAGAGTGCTGTTGGTGCTGCTGTTCCAGACATTGATGGGAGTGTGAGTGAGACGCGACACTAGCTCCTGGACATAGCCAAGGCCCTGCGCTGCCGCTGTTGGATTCCCTGGTCCATTGCTGTACCAGAAATCTTGGTTCACAACGAAGTCAACAGTCGCTCAGGCTACAAGTTCACTGCTCAATGTACTCACCAAGATCTGCAAATAGAGATCCCCGCTGAGATCGGCAAGGATAATTTGAGGGAACATACCATTGTAGTACTCGAATCCTTCCCATTCTTCCTCAGTGAAAAGGCCGCAAAACTTGGAATATCCGAGGGCCACCGTCTGCAGGATGTCACAAATCCATGAAGACCGCGTCAAAGGATAGGATTACCTCGTAGGCGCACAGTTCTTGCATGTCAACCAATAGTGAGATGGTCAAATTCAATCCTTGGATCATTGGTTGCAAGCGCCTTTGAGCATCTTTGAGATAGATATCCGCCCATTTACTGGCCTGGGTGCCACCGAAATAACCGATATCCTCCGAATTGGCGTTGGGGCACACATCATAAGGAGCTAGGGTGTTGTTGAAGTTGTTCTCCTCGATGATGATCTCCTGGTGATAGTCGGTCTTGTAAGTTCTGACATCAAAAAAGCCTGCAGCAAAGTTCAGGCTACCGATAGCATTATCAGGCGCAGCGCACGCAGAAATATGAATGTATTGCTCACGCAGAATCCACCATGCGATCTATATGACATAAGCAAACAATCAGAGCACATTGTGAAACAAACGTTCGATGCAGGCAAACCTTCGGAAGTAGTGCGGAATACTGGGAGGTCCGTGAAGCCATTAAGCAACTGGCCATATCTGTAGCGAAAGGCAACCCCGTTGCTAAAGCTGACGAAGGAGAGCGTCAGTGGAAGCATCGCAAAGAAGAGCCAACGTACAGCGATTCGCGGCCGAAAGGCGTCAAGATCTCCGCGCCCAACTTATACGTCCAGGTTGCCAAGAATTCCAAATCACCAGTGGCACTGAATCCTTCTGTCAGCGCAGCAGCATGAATGTCAGACGCGAACTGAGAAGGTCCAGAGCCAGAAGTTGGATAGCGGGCGCCGTGGCGCATCAAGAGATGCACAGCATTGAGGCCACACCCTTCTGGGATGATGGGGGATGCGTCAGGAAGACCAAACGACTCCACGGAGTACATGGGCGACAAATTGCCCCAGTGACGCGTCACGTTGAAAGTGCTGTCTGCACCATCTGCCGAATTCGGCCTCGACAAGGGAAATATGTTTTCGACCTTGGAAAACGGGATGGCAGTGACAATGGCCGCAGGTTCAGCACCAGCTGAATATTTTTGATCAGAACATGGGAAATACAATTAGCATTAACACTGACTAGGCGTTGGACCTGCATAACCGACTTGAGATGCATCCGGGAAGTAAGCATCAACAGCAGTGTTGGTGGCACCGGGGGGAGGATAAGAATCGACGACGGTTGATCCTGCATAACTGGATGCGGACTCTGCAGCGCAGAACGGCAGAGCAAGCACCAGAACGGTAGCAAGCATGGCTTAGTGGGTTGGAGAGGTCAGTCGACATACTTTATATAGCAAATGTGCGTGATTATATAGCTACATAGTAAGAAGTTAACTTTGAACAGAACGCTACATGTGGACATGCTCGAAGATCATGGCATGGGAAATTTGAAAATCATTTCAAATTCGGCACTAACGAAATGTATATTTGGCCGTATATACCCACAAGTTGCCACCTTTTGAAGAACGTTTATGATGGGTGAACGTTTGAACGACGCGCATATTTCGTTATTACATTTGACATTTACAACAAGGACACGCCTTCGCGATCGGTCTGTTCTTCGACACTAAATTGTATTTACGGTATGTAGCAAGTGAGGAAACATGATATTCGCACAGTTCTGTTCTTCGTTCGTCTCTGCAAACAGCGTATCTCTTCGTGTTCTCACCCTGGACAATGCCGTATATAATTGGCTGTGAGCAAATAGATCTGTTCCCAGGTCAAGTACTCTGCACGC
This sequence comes from Suillus variegatus, assembly GCA_016647645.1. NCBI lineage: Eukaryota > Fungi > Basidiomycota > Agaricomycetes > Boletales > Suillaceae > Suillus > Suillus variegatus. The sequence goes on from JABBWF010000143.1 coordinate 19,370, forward strand.
CAGTGTCAGTCCTTGGCAACCATTGAGTGTGGCTGCATACGCTGCAGAAGCCTAGCGGGAACCTGAAGTGAATTGTGATAAACATGGGAGGCACCTTGTGAGAACTGCAAAGCAGCTGCTGTATGGAGCAGGTGCGACATCTAGTGGGGAAGAAGGTCTGGTACCTCCAGTCTGCAACGTTGCTAGCCCAGTTTCATTGACCACATGGGATGTCCCCGCTGGTGGCATGCTGCTGCTCGAGGCACCAGCGTGAGCTTGCCAGTTGCGAGGAGGACGTTGTAGTCGCAACAACTTGTCCCTTTTTCCACTGTGGACATTAGCGGTGCGCTGCGAGACAACATCAACGTCACTAGATGGATGTCGAAAAGTCAGCAAAGCTTACATATTTGCCTCGCGTTGCAAAGACGTCGACAAGGGAAACCCCGCGTGGGCGAGGAGTGTGGTCCTGGGAAGCAGAGGAGCGAGAAAAGATACGATGTATCATGTTTTTGATTTTGGAGCCTTTGGCGTTGCGCATAGTGCCGGCGCGATTGTTGCGTGCAGTTGGATCAAACTGTCAAAGGATGGTGAGACGTGCATCAGATCTACTGTATCATATGGACTTACATCATCGAAGAATCTATTAGTCGCTATTGGAGTGCATTTTAGGCGAAGCCGCGGATCTGGGATGGTTTTCTGTAGGACTGAAATTAGGGATTGTACAAAACAACGAGCGTGAAAGCGGCGTACCTCGAGAATTTTCTGAGTGGACTATATGACAGGTCAGCGGGCGTGAAGTATGATATGACGTGATGATTGGCTCGCCTGTTGAAGCTCCTTCTCTGACTCGCTCAGAGGAATTGTCCATGTGCGAACATGTCCGTCCTGACAGCCAGTCGCGATGAGTTTGCTGTCCTCGGAAAATGCCACACACCAGACTGGATCAGGGTGCTCGAGTGGCTCGCCGATGGGTTCGAAAGTGGTCAAGTCAAAGAACCGTGTCGTCTTGTCGTGTGATGTGGTGGCTAATTTGGTGCCACTGGGAGCGATGGCTAGTGATAAAAAGGATTCGGTAGTATGCGCGTCGAACTGTTTGATGATGTCTCCAGTGGTAGCATCTGATATTCGGATGTCTCTCAGGTTTCCACTGATGAGACGGAGACCATCCGGAGTGAATGCGACTCGCCATGCCGGCTGTTCTAATTTTAGCAACTCTTCTCCACTTGCTGAATTCCAAATAATGATGTGCTTCTCTGTGCCTGCTGCTAGTTTTGTCCCATCCGGGGAGTACGACACCGAGTTTACATATGCATCACCACCCACTTGGAGTGGTCCAAGGGCTATTTTTCCTGTCTCCCTCTTCCACACGCATACCGTTTTGTCCTCCGATGCACTTGCGAATGTCTTGTTATCCGGTGCAAATACGACGCCCTGGACCGCATTCTCATGGCCCTTACACAAGACGGGCACTCTTTTGAGCTCCCTCTTGTTCGTCGCAACTTCCCAGACCAGAATGCTTCCATTGCCTCCCCCACTCACAATCCAACGTCCATCATGGGACGCTGAGACCGCCCAGACTTGAGCATCGTGTCCCAACAAGGGCTCTCCCACTTGTTTCCCAGTGTCCAGATCCCACATCCGAAGACTCTTGTCCGTAGAGCCGGTGACGAGGAGACGGGTACCGAGGATAAAAGCGACGCCATACACAGCTTCCTCATGACCCTTGAGTGTCAGTTCAACAAGCTGAGCGGGCGCTTTTATGGATACTTTGTGGGTGGTGACCGCCATTCAATATTCAATCTTGTCCCGTGTCTCGTTTAGCAGGAATACTGAGGGAGCAGCAATCACTTACATGCGCTATAGTGAGTAGTCCGTTAAGTGTAAGGTACTGACTATTGAACCCTGATGTCAGCTTTGCTGTAGACACGTGGTGTCCTGCATACGGATAATCTCCAGCGCTTCTTCCAGGAGCTTTCTTCAGTAGGCGCCGTAGCCGCTTTTACTGTGTTTCCACCTGTTGTTGATATAATTTCCCAGCCACGTCCGAGTCAGTCGAAGGAACGTAACACCCTTGTTGAGGATCCGCTGAGCAACTTATAGGCGAGCATGATCCAATTCAGCAAACCTCGTCGCTCCCTCATCAAGTCCATGGACCAGTTTTGTCGCCACGAGACAAATGCACGGACCTACATTCCTAGCACTGGAGGTGCAGGCAGATCTGGAACACCGAAGTCGCTTCGATACTAGTTTCTACCGCACTCATGATGCTCTCGGATACATCCCGTCTGACGTGCAGTTTCTACGCTCCCAAGCCACTTATTCTTCTGGACTCTATGGAAGACAGGACCACCGCGCTCGTTACATCGTGTGACAACAACCCATACTAGGCAGGTGTGATGTAGGGACCCCGTGTACCTTTGCGAGCTCCGTTGTTTAACACGTTGCAAATAGTAAACGGAAATACAGTAGACAACACATCGCCTGTGAGCAAAGTGACGAGCGCCCGAAACATGCCATCTCAAAAACGATCGAGTGGCACAAATGACATAGCAACCATCAAGTGAGCAGAATAGTCATCATATACAACTGATAAGTGGGATTAAATACATAGACTGGTAGTGGCCAAGTGCCATTACATTGCTACATCAAACTCGGTCACCACTCGTACATTTCATCATCGTCATTGTCATCATCCTGATCAGAGAATTCTGTGACGACTAAACCTCCCTCTTCTATGATCGGAGCAGGCAGTAAGTGTGCAGCTGGTTCGTCCAGCTCAGCAAGTTCATCTAGCCGGTGATGATCAGACATATCTATCATGCAGTAAGTAAATTAGCACCAACTGTTAAAGCTGAGTGAACACATACCAAGACCTTGTCCCCCATGGACGCCACCCATATAGTAAGCACCATCAATATCCTCGTGAAAAAATAGGTCCCTTTGATTATCGAGGAGAGGCAAAGCTCCTTCGTCCAAGTCAGTGGCATCTGTAAGAGACCTGATAGCGGCTGGCAGCTGCTCAAAAAGCTGAATAGAATGAAGTAAATCCAAGTATATTGTCCACACAGACTGGCGGATGACTGGAGGACGGCCTAAGTCATCATAACAACGTCCAATAAAATTGTTGAGTGGTTGTGGAACCAAGTCAAAGACGGGATGATCAGGTTTCACGTAGAGATTGCGGACATGGTCTATAGCATCTTGTGTGACCGTTACCTAGGATGACAAGCCAGTTACAACATGGTTCAGGTAGTATTCAAATGGAACGCACCTTAAAGTCTAAGGCTCCAAAATCTTCTGGAGACTCGTATATCAGGTTAGGCACACCATGTGGGAGTACCTAAATTATGTAGTTGTAAGCGCTAAATAAATGTAGATGAGGACTATTAAACACCTTGTTGTGATCAGGCCTCTTGAGGGTGTTATTAACACGGTCCTGATACCTATCTAGCTCGCACTGCAACCAGGGAATGAAAACCCAACGGAAGATCATACTAAATGTGTGACGGTAAGCAAAGTCAAAATGGCAGAGAGCCAGAGCCAAAGCACTTACACTTGAAGGGTGTTATCGCTATCATACCAGCCACTCTCCACTCCTTCATCCAAAAGTGTTTCAAAACCGGGAGTAAATCGACGCCGCAACTGAGACCAAGTAATCTCTGGTTTGACATTCTTCTTTGTCCGCATCCAGCGATGTTGTAATGTGCCTTGCAGTGCTGGATCATACATTTGCCGAAGCATGGTGTGTGCATTTGCGATTCCGTAGTTTTCAGTGCCGGGATCGCTCTGAGTCACCATCGGAATATCTACAAGCAAGGCAGCTTTAATAAGTAATAGTGTGATAGATACTTATTTAAATGAACTTACGACCTAGTCTCTTGATTGTCTCAAGATAGTATGTGAGAATCAGTTGAGGGTTGCGATTAGAATGCCAGACTCGGATCCACATGATACGACCAGAGAATGGCTCTACTCCAGTATGCAATGCAAGACCGAATCGAAGCCACTTATCGTGCTGATCAACAGCAAATAGGTCATTGACTCCAGCAGCCCAGAACCGCCTCCGCTTGAGACGACGAGCTTTTCGTTGATGTATGAGATCTGCTTCGTAGGCGGCACAGTATGATATCACCAAGTTCCTATAGCTAGTCAGATACATATCAATAATAAATGATTTAAATACCTTGAGACACTCATTTCCTTTTCGTGAAAGAGCAAAATTACCATTTCACGTGCTCCGGCATTCGGATATGCCTTGCGAAGCTCGATCATAGCTTCACGGATAGATTCAATGGTGTGATTCTGCTGGCGGGTACGCAGGAGACCCATTTCAATGCGCATGTCTCTGAACTTCGTGATTCTGCGCTCAGAGATCAGCAAGGTAACCAATTAGCAGGAATTGACTGACCCTAGTCCATAGCGAGATGTGTCATAGTGGTTCCGCAGATTCTCTATGATCTTCTTGTCAGTCTGACGAGCTTTCCAGTACCGAAGGATATGCGGAGTGATCTCCTCAAGAGGCGCTGATCACAAGTCTCATGTTAGCCTCATAATCACAATACATACAGAAATACATACGGGTCGGCTTATTTTGGTTGGGCATGGGAGTTCGAGTGGTGGTCACCATGATCACCATGATAACTAGGCTTAAAACACCTCAATGTAGGTACCGGAAGAGATAACGGTCAGCTGAATAGGCATGTTAAACACCAACTTAAGTGCCAAGATAAGGGCTAGGCTGAACTTGCGACTCACATGTTCAAGTCCGACACAGAATTTTCGATACACCGAGGCAACTGATCACCAAGTCTGATACAGAGGCTTTCGGATATACTGGGGCTAAGTTTAATAAGTTGAATCTGTCTGCTGTTTTGACAATAATCATGGTGACTCACAGGTTTAAGGCCGACACAGGATATGCTGGGGCTAATTGGTTCCTTATACGCCAGGTGAGCTGGCAGGCGCAACGGCTGTGTGAAACCTCAACACGCGACACGGAGGCTTTTGGATATACCAGAGCTAAGTCTAATGGCTGTCCAAAAGCGCTAAGTTTTAATATCTGACTCTGAACTCACATTGCACAGCACACCGGAGACTTTCGGATACAACAGAGCTAAGTCTGTCTCTTTCGACCAGGATGATGGCGACTCACATGTTGGGCACAATGCTCATCCCACCTGGGGCATGTCTGTCTACTGTTTCAACCAGACCACCTGGAGCATCTGGCAACTCTCAACCTACTGTATGCAACTCTTCACGGCAGTGAGTCATTCCGGACACTCATTATATAAAGCCTGCCTCTGAAGTTCAGTAGGGTCATTATTCTAACAGCATTTCTTCGACCCATCGCCCAAGTACTTACTAGTCTTATGGCCAACTTTGAACTCGTTTCTCAATTTACTGAAGATGCTATCGCCAAGGAGGACCGTGTTTGTGGTCGACCTGCTTGTCGTGGCACGATACTGAAAGGCGCTCCATGCCATTATGTCGCTACCATTGTGCCTGGCCAATCTGGTCGCTTTGTTTGTGAAGTGTGTTACTTGCGATACTCACAGAAACTTTCCACGTCGGTCCGACCTTCTTCAATCCGCCCTTCTTGTGAGTACAATTGAACCCCTATGTACCTTTGACTTTGATCAATGACGCCATCAATTACATCTAGCCGCAAAATCACAGGTGCTCCCAGATCCCCATCTCATACGGCGTACTGTGAATGCTGCTCAATGCAAATGTAAGTCAAATTTCTCTACTATACTTGTATCAAATGTCTCAACGGCAAAATAGCAACTATCAATCCCCCCCGCGTAATTCCATTCTTGTCTCAGCCCTCAAGTAGCTCTGCACACATGGACTGTGGCCCAGATATTGCGGTTCCTCTATCCTGGCAACATCCATCAGCTAGTTCCAACCAGAAGAGGGTATCTAGTGCTGCAGGATATTCTGTGCACCACGCTCAATATGGTCTAGAGCGCGAACGATGGGCTAAACTGGCCTATGCTCCGCCACCTGCAGAAACTATCACCTTGGAGATCTCAGCTGTATATGAGGGTAATTCACGGAAGAAAAGTGGGCGGGGCATAAACTTTGGGGTCCGTTTTTTCTTTATGTTGCTCTTGTGTTGCATATGTTCTGACGGTCACACAGAATATTTGTGAAGGAAAGAAGGATGTTGATGCTCGTATGGACGCCCCCACCCTCATTGAACTCGCTTTAGATACTGTTCTTCCAAAGGTCCTCGCATTTGGAAGGGGGTTTCCTTGGCGCACCGAAGAGTTCGTTGTCCGAGATGCCGCCTGGGTTGACCTATCTGGGCATTCACCCACTGTTCCGTATTTTCTTGCTCAGTGCTTAGTTCAATCTCGACGTGGACCAAAAACAACCACGTTCAAAACTAAGCGGTTCTCACTTATGGTTGTCGTACCCGCAGCACAGTGGAGTGAGTATGTGGAATGGCTGGAAAAAACTGAAGAAGAGGTGAGATTCTGCTTGTTCATTGTGTCGTCACTCGGCTAACTCATAGCATTCTCAGAATGCCTTGCGCGATCAGCTCCAACGATGTAAATCTATCCATACTCACTCAGAAGACTCATGGGTCGCACAAGACGATGAAGACCCATTTGCCGCACAACAAGAGGACGAAGATCCTTTTGGTAATGACTTGTATAACTCGGAGGGTCCATCTGCAGGATACAATCCTACCGCTACACCTACTGCTACTCCTACCACTACTCCTACCATTAGCCAAGCTAACACCTCAGCATCTGATCAAGTGCTTCCATCAGCCAAGCGGATCCATGTTCGAGGGGGGAGCGATTCCACAGACAGTACCATTTCGCCTCCTCGCAAGAAGCCATTGTCTCACTCTGGTATATTTCACCTTCCCGACCACAATGATCTCAAGGAAGCCTTGAAAAGCGGTGGTAGTGTGGATGCTGCGCATGTACCGAAAGGTGAGAGTGTTTCCTTATCTCTGAAGCAGTAATTCTAACAGGCATTTACTTTAGTGTATGATTTACGCAACGAGGATATTCAGTTTTATCAGATCCCTGCACGCCCGCTGGCCCATATCTTGAAGAATCCTCGTTATCATTCATTCGAACTCAATATTTCTGATTCATCCATCGGTCAACTCACCATTGACGTCCCGCTTTGCAGCATGATTGGGATTGGCGCCTTCAAGACAGCACATCCGGGATGGCTCACACTATCACCCCTGCCCTCCAGTGGCTTGGGGGTGCGGACTCAGCAAGATGTCGTTGTTAAGCGGCCATTTCATAGGAATTCCTCTCATGATGCTGCTGGATGCAGCACACTCAAGATTTCGCGTTACGCATTGACAGATGAGCTGAAGCAGCTCTTGAAGGAAAGTAACGTGTTATACTGGGCGAAGGCTCTTCTCGATTTCACCTATGAGTACATTGATCACTGTATCAACGCCGCATCGACTCCTCCATCCTTTCAGATACCCCGTGTGCACTTTGTAGAAGCAGGCATTGCTCTGGCGTTTTCTCACCACTCATCAAACATTCAAGCTACTTCAACACAAGCTCCCATTGCGAATGTCAAGGCGGGGATGTTTTCGGCGGTATACCTGCTTGAGGAGCAGGTGACCTTCAATACTACTGGTGATGAGACTTTCACGAAATTCATCCACAACAAGGACTGCGGACCATCACTCGATGAAGATGAATACGGCTATGACCTGGCCGTCTTTCTCACATTCACTCAACACGTTCAGTATGCAAAGACAGAGGGATTAGCCTTCATTTCTGACTATCAAGGCAGTACTGAGCTTCTGACTGATCCTCAAATTTTAACCCACCGGTGCGTATATTTTTACCTAGTAGGAATTGTGACATTTGCTGATCAGTTACTTCTCTAGCTCGGTCGGTGAAGGAGAGGATCTTTTTGGTGATGGAAACATTGCAAGCATGGTGGACGACTTTGAGACGAAGCATGTCTGTAACTACTACTGCAAGTGGCCAGGATTTGGATTGGAAGTATATGGTTAGGAGACTTATTTGACAGACTTTGTAATCACATGATATGTATATGAAAGTTTTGATAAACAGGTGGGGCGCAGCGCTGCCAGCATTGATACTTATGACGCAAATGATGCTGTCACATGACCGAGAAAACGTGGCACTTTTTCCTTGAGTGGTGACATCACTCAAGGAAAAAGTGCCATGTGGCTTGCATCATGTGACTTTCAAGTCAGAAAAAATACTTGTAAATAGCTTATTTATTCGAGTTTGAAGCATACGTCGAGGTGCACGGTGTCCTATTGCCTTATATGTGTTTGTGACATGACTAAGAGAGCGCGGTGGTCCTGTCTTCCATAGGACTCCCTATGTTTGCAGCGGCTGGTAGATTTGGTATACCCCGTGGCTCCGGGGGTGTTGGGAAGCGCAGCGCATACGGTAGCTACGCCAGTTCCATCATCTCTCGGATTCTCTCCGGATGCTGGACTGCCAAGCACCGCAAGCATTGGCGGTTCTGCCATGGCATTCTCGCAGTCAGACCGTTTACAGAGGCGTGGCTCCTTCTCCTATGCTGCTGGTGCTTCTTACATGGCCAGCATGAGTGGATATGATCACAAGAGCCAGGGCGGTACGATAGACCTCGACGACGTGAAGAGCCAGTATGCGGGGATGCAATCAGGCGTGACTAATTGCCCCGCGATGGGGAAACGAGTTTGGTACAGTATACTATTTCATAATATCTCATCTTGTATCGAGTTTTAACAGCTTCCATCGTGGTATGCGGATAGACGCCCAGAAAATTGTATAATGTACAATGTATGCCAAGCCTTCGAAGGTCCAATATACACTATGAGATATAGTCTGTACCGAGTAGGACTAGTACTACTGCTGAGTTGCAGGAAGTTGATACATAACAATAGAGGAACTGACAACACGGAGAGCATCTGGGATGGTTTTCTGCGGGATTAGGGATTGTACAAAACAACGAGCATGAAAGCGTACCTTGAGAAATTTCTCAGTGGACTATGTGACAGGTCAGCGGGCGTGAAGCATGATATAAGAAGAAAATTTGCTCACCTGTTGAACGTTCCAGCTCCTTCTCTTACTCGCTCGAAGGAACTGTCCATGTACGAGCATGTCCATCGTAACAGCCAGTAGCAATGAGCTGACTGTCCTGAGAAAATGTCACACACCGGACTCCGTCAGGGTGCTGGAGCGGCTCGCCAATGGGTTCGAAAGTGATCAGGTCAAAGAACCGCGTCGTCTTGTCGTCTGACGCGGTGACGAATTTGGTACCATTGGGAGCAATGGCTAGTGAGAAAAATGCAGCGGTGTGGGCGTCGAATTGTTTGATGATGGCTCCGGTGATAGCATCCGATATTCGAACGTCTTTCATGTTTCCACTGACGAGACGGAGACCATCCGGAGTGAATGCGACTCTGAATGCCCGTTGCTCTATTCTCAGCAACTCTTCTCCACTTGCTGAATTCCAAATGATGATATTCCTATCTGTGCCTGCTGCTAGTTTCGTCCCATCCAGGGAGTACGACACCGAGTTTGCAGCACTGCCCACAGCGAGTTGTCCGAATCGGATGATTATTTTTCCCGTCTCCCTGTTCCACACGCATACTGTTTTGTCCCATGATGCACTTGCAAATGTCTTGTTGTCCGGCGCAAATGCGACGCTCGGAACCCCACTATCATGGCCCTCAAACCAGACGCGCACTCTTTTGATTCTGAATTCTCTCTTGTTTTTCGCGACTTCCCAGACCAGGATGCTTCCGTCATATCCTCCACTCACAATCCAACGTCCATCAGGGGACGCTGAGACCGCCCAGACTTGGGCATTGTGTTCTAACAAGGGCTCTCCCACTTGTTTCCCCGTGTCCAGATCCCACACTCGAAGACTCTCATCGGCTGAGCCAGTGACGAGGAGACGGGTACCTGGGATAAAAGCTACTTCGAACACAAGTTCCTCATGACCCTCCAGTGTCAGTTTAGCAAACTGGGCGGGCGCTTTTGTGGATGCTTTGTGGGTGGTGACCGCCATTCAATCTTGTTCGGTGTCTCGATTAGTAGGAATACTGAATACTGAGGGAGCAGCAATCACTTACATGCGCGATGGTGAGTAGTCGTTAAGTTGCGTCTTCTATGAGATACTGATTATCCCTGAACCCTGATGACCTGCCTTTGCTGTAGACACGTTGTGTCCCGCATACGGATCATCTTCAGCCAGAAGTTTCCTTCAGTAGGCACCGTGGCCGCTTTTACTGTGTTTCAACTGTCGTAACTGATATAATTTCCCGGCCATGCCCGAGTTAGTCGACCCGAGATCTCTTCTTCCATTCATCTTGTACTGATAAGTGATAACATGAATGCAACGAATTCATCGCTTGATACTGGTTGGCTGTGGTGATAGCACCTCCAAGTCGGGCTGAGGGAGAATGAGGTTCTCGTTCCTGCGAGCATCAAAGTTGGGTCTTGAAAATCGCAACTTTGCTCCATTGCATACTCTCCTGACCACTGCACCGTGAGTCAATACATTCCGCGATTACAAGTTTGGACAGTACAATGAAATATGTCAATGGAGAAGGGGTTACTAACGTACCAAATACGCGCGTGCTCTGCACCAACGTTTCGCCGAAGTGCAGATTCCACAAATAGGCGAAGTTGATTGTTCAGACCTGCCTCGCATCACTTTTTACGGCCTGTATATGCGACGACGTTCAACGGCTGGCAAGGACTCACCCTCCGACGTGCTGTACTCGACCTTCATACCGATGCGTTCGCACACGGTTCACTGACACAGCGCTGTTCAGGGTATGGAACCGTTACGACATTCGGGCGTCACTGATGAAGAAAGGGAGACGGAGAACATAGATTACTCCTCGTTACTGCTGTAAAGCAGTCCGAGAGGATGTCAATGTATGATACGACCGAACCGTCCGAAGGCGAGTGAATTGCTTGTTATATGTAATAACGAAATATGTCCGTAAAAAATGGATTAGCGGGAAATGCGCGTCGTTCACCTTTTTCCGACATCATTAACATTCTCCAAAAGGTGACAACTGATGGGTACATACGACCAAATGTGCATTCATCCTTTTAACTGGGGTATCTTCCATCGATGATGTTGTCGGGATTGGGCATCGTATAATTGGCGAAGCAATCATGCGCGTAGTTGATTTGCCCGATTCGTTCATGCATCCCACTGATAAAGCTGGCCAGCGCGCAAAGACCGTTCGAATCTTCCGTGCAACCATGAATGCCCGTCAGTGGCACCACCCCATCGTTCAGAAGGAACCGGATATGAGTTGGCTCCTCTGAGGCTGGGCAACTGATCACCTGCGCTACAAGCTGGCTGGCAAAGGGTGCGATCTGGCTAGAAACGTAAGACTGATGTGGCTCGTCAGAAATAGAGACAAGCGGTGATTCATGAGACTGCGTACACGGTGAGGGGGTATATGGTCGGTTGGAAGAGGACCAGTTGCAGCTAGACTAGTAAAGTTTAGAGCAGTGACGACTGAGCCCTTTCGTCAGTAGTCTTGCATTGGAAAGTGGCAACATACTATTGGAAATGACTACGTCATGGGAAGCGTCAACATATATAGGTTGATTAAGAGGGAATGTGATGTTGCTCGAGTCAAGAGTGCTGTTGGTGCTGCTGTTCCAGACATTGATGGGAGTGTGAGTGAGACGCGACACTAGCTCCTGAACATAACCAAGGCCCTGCGCTGCTGATGTTGGATTCCCTGGTCCACAGCTGTACCAGAAATCTTTGTGCACAACAAAGTCATTAGTCGCTCAGGCTGCAAGTTTACCACTCAATGTGCTCACCAAGATCTGCAAATAGAGATCATCGCCTAGCTCAGCATGGATCATTTGAGGGAACATACCATTGTAGTACTCGAATCCTTCCCATTCTTTCTCAGTGAAAAGGTCGCAAAACTTGGAATATCCGAGGGCCACAGTCTGCAGGATGTCAGGAACAAGATCCATCAAGATTGTGAAAAGGGTAAGATTACCTCATAAGCGCACAATTGCTGCATGTAAACCAACCGTGAGATGGTCAAATTAAATCCTTGGATCATTGGTTGCAAGCGCGTTTGAGCATCTTCGAGATAGATATCCGCCCATTTACTGGCCTCAGTGCTACCGAAGTTACCGATATCCTCCGAGTTGGCGTTGGGGCACACGTCATACGGTGCGAGGGTGTTGTTGAAGTTGTTCTCCTCGATGATGATCTCCTGGTGATAGTCGGTCTCGTAAGTTCTGACGTCAAAAAAGCCTGCAGCAAAGTTCAGGCTACCAATAGTATCATGAGGCGCAGCACACGCAAAAATATGAATGAATTGCTTACGCAGAATCCACCATGCGATCTATATAACATAAGCAAACCATCAGAGCGCATTATGAAATAAACGTTCGATGCAAACAAACCTTCAGAAGTAGTGCGGAATACTGGAAGGTCCGTGAAGCCATTAAGCAACTGGCCGTATCTGTAGCGAAAGGCAACCCCGTTGCTAAAGCTGACGAAGGAGAGCGTCAGTGGAAGTATCGCAAATGAGAGCGAACGTACAGCGATTCGCGGCCGAAAGGCGTCAAGATCTCCGCGCCCAGCTTATATGTCCAGGTTGCCAAGAATTTCAAATCAGCAGTGGCATTGAAGCCCTCTTTCACTGCAGCAGCATGAATGTCAGCGGCGAAATGAGAAATTCCGCCGTCAGAAGTCGGATAGCGAGCGCCGTGGCGCATCAAGAGATGCACTGCATTGAGGCCACACCCTTCCGGGATGATGGGGGATGCATCAGGAAGACCAAACGACTCCACGGAGTACATGGGCGACAAGTTTCCCCAGTGACGCGTCACATTGAAAGTGCTGTCTGCGCCGTCTGCCGAGTTCGGCCTCGACAAGGGAAATATGTTTTCGACCTTAGAGAACGGGACGGCAGTAACAATAGCTGCGGGTTCAGCACCAGCTGTTTTTTTTTTGGATTAGAACACAGGAAATACAATTAGCATTAACACTGACTAGGCGTTGGACCTGCATAACCGACTTGAGATGCATCCGGGAAGTAAGCATCAACAGCAGTGTTGGTGGCACCAGGGGGAGGATAAGAATCAGCGACGGTTGATCCTGCATAACTGGATGCTGACTCTGCAATGCAGAACGGCAGAGCAAGCAACAGAACGGTAGCAAGCATGGCTTGATAACTTAGTTAGACAGATCAGCAGCACTCGAGTTCCATGTTTTATAGCAAATGACATACGTAATTATAATATAAGTTGATACCGAACAGCAAGCGAACAGGACGCCGTAGACATGCTCGCTAATGTTTTCGTTTGGGACCCGAGCACCGGGGCAACTCACAATTCGACAAAAACGAGTTGAAACGAAGTGTACCTTGTTCGCCTGGTGACGCGAATGAATTCGGGACTCGGGAGTGACGTGGACCGGTAATCCAGCCAATGAGAAGCTAGAGATTCTGCGTACTCCCGCCGACGATCATTCAAATTCAAATATTCACAAGTGACTACCAAGTAGTACTATGTAATATATATATAAGTCGTGTTCATACTCTGGTTCATCACGTGACGTCAGTGTGACATTTTACTGAATTCACTTGTAGCTCGCTGTCCACGAAGTGTGATTGAAAATGGTGCTATGATTATGTGTGTAGAGCATGTAGCAATATTATACCCATGTAATTTTTACAAGTCAAATCAAGAAACCGAGGAACGAGCCAGTAGGCATTATGTACAATAATTAGAAAGTGACATCAACGCCACCCGCATACTAGTATATATTATATACATACCGAGATACTGAAAAATGACCCTTCTTTTCCGGTATCTGAGAAATACATTGCCTGCCTCGCATTACCTTCTCTTTCAATACAGTACCGTTCTAGCTGAACCACAGCTATACACCACACCGCACTTTGAAGATTAAAATGTCGGCGAGACATTCGAACACTATTTGCAAGAGAGGAAGAGGAGAAGACAACAGCAAATGTAGTGCACAGACATCTCTTCAGACGTCCGAAAGTTAACGGATCGCTTGTACGAGGTCAAAGAGTACTAGTCTGATGCGCTGGTGTCGAATTGGACGATGCTCGCAGGAGGGAAATTATGCTGAGTAAAGAGTGGAACCCATCGGTGCTGTGCCCGAGTACAAGACAGGTTTACTTTGCAAGTGAAAGCGGAAGTGGCAGCTGCACATAGTTCATGCAGATACTCAGGCGACAGGATTCCACGAAAAACCCTATCGCAATAATCTGAGCTAGATCAAACGTGAAAATTTGCATCAAAAGTCAGGTACGAACATCATTACCTGTTGAGCTCGTCGTTTCATGATATCTGAAATACAATGCGACACCTAAGCTACTTCCACAATTGTACCGCATCCTAAACACCAGTCTTCAATGTAAATCGTTGCAACTTGTCCTAGTGCAATGGCCTTTGCGGCTCATCGAAATCGATGCGAATGCAATCGTTGTCACTGACTTAATTAACTGATTGTGAACGATAAAATGACGGCTGGACTCACGAGTACACTGAGCAACCTGTGTCAGACATCACATGTCGGAATTTTATACGTGCTTTGAGGCCCCCAGGACGCATGAGCTCTATTGGTGGGCTGTCGGCCCATATCCACGTCCAATCGCGAATGGTCAGGGATTGTGCGTATAACGCTGAATGATCTCTGAAAATCAACAATTGTAGGTGATTCTAAGGAGGATATGAGAATACTGACGTTCCAGGTACGACGTATATTATATTCTTTGGGATGTCTTTCTTCACAACAAAGGTCTTCTCTTTGAGACCCTTCACTTTAGCGCCCTGGCCAATAGTGAAATTCCACGGCCCTGCATGTTCGCCCACCTGGAGTCCTGTTTCCAGATCGATGATCGGCCCAGGCTTAGGTGATATATATTGAGCTGAGCTAGAAGGTTCAGCGGATGATGCTAGGCACGAAATCATGAGCTCACATATAAATCATGAAATTTACGTTTCTCCCCCACGAAACATATGCCCATGCTTTCTTGTCTGGCAGCCGTTGGTAAGTTCCACTTCACAGCGAGCTCTCTGACTTCTGTCTTTTTTATGGATCCTAGAGGGAGAATAGCACGGGAAAGGCTACGTTCAGGGACAGAAGACAGATAATATGTCTGGTCCTTTGTGACGTCGCGAGGACGAAGAAGTCTTGGTCGCGGAACGCCGTTATGGTATTTCCAATCTTTATTTGCGTAGTGGCCTGCATGCATAGCAGGTGAGTTGAATCGAGCACAGAAAGAAAAAAGATCAAGTACCAGTTGCAAGCCATGGAGTGTTTGAAAGCCCAGGATCCTCGGTCAGGCGGTCCAGCAATGCGCCAAATTTAACTTCTCTGACCCAAGATTAAGAACAAAATACTCAGCTTTAGATATAAAACAACTCACTTATTACACCACACGTCAGGATTGGGCGTGATACCGCTCTCCCAGGACTTCAAGGAGGGTTCGAATACCCGCGTCCAGTACTCGCGGGAGAGATCCACCTTCGAGTAAACAAAGTTAGAAGCTTGCAAAAGTAAATCAATAAAACACACCATTTTACAAGGTATATCAAGCACCCCGCACACGCGTCTGACATCTTCCCAATCTTTCTCCCATTCGCATCCATGATCTGAACCAGACTCGTCGCGTGTATCCCAATTGCGCATGAACACTGCTGATAGGTCATAATCCTGCCGGTACAAAAATCTGTCAGTTGTAACAGTATGACATATGATGCTCACTTTGTCCGCTAGTAATTTTGCGGTGACTGAGGAATCTACTCCTCCGGACATTGCAACGACAACTGGGTGTGAAATCGATGAGGAATTTATTGCCGCGAGCGCAGGATGATATAACTCACCCTTGTCGCCTTTTCTCGGAACATGTGTCCTGGAGTCATAATAAGAACGAATCTGTAATTTTTGCAGTCGTGAAAAACGACATTGTCGAAACATAGCTTAGCGTCGGCATGAGTCAAAGCGTGACAACGGAATAGCGCGTGACAAATGCGTGACCCGAGCTAATAGACATCGGGATTCGGCAGTTCCTAGATACACATTCACCAGCTATTCTTCAAGATCGGATTGCACGACAAGCAAGCAAACAAACAGAAAGGAACAGGACACGCATCATTTTTGGCAACCGAATTGATAGCCTATAAATGGTTCAAGGGTCAAAAACCGAAGGTACACTCATCGCACACTCACTTTCATCCACCAACTCACCGTAATCTCAATAAGGCCCCTCCCAGGCCGAGATCCTTCTTCGTGTTACGTCAGGAATCGCCGCAGAATTAATCAAAGCACACGATTCTAACCAAACAGTCTCGCTGAATGAACTTCGCGCAAAGATCTCTAAGAAATATGGCTTCGGGGGCGTGCCCAGGCTGGTAGATATCATCAGCGCCATACCGGACGAATATAAAAAGGCTCTTTTGCCTAAACTTCGTGCAAGGCCTATAAGAACGGCCAGCGGTGTATGTAGCTTTCTTCTACTTCTTATAAGACCCGTTGGATCTGATGGTTCCTCATAGATCGCTGTGGTAGCAGTGATGTGCAAACCGCATCGATGTCCTCACATCGCTATGACAGGGAACATTTGCGTGTATGTTCTATTTTGTTGTCTCTATACTGTGTTCCTCATCCCTGTCACAGATACTGCCCAGGTGGGCCGGATTCTGATTTTGATTACAGCACGCAAAGTTACACTGGGTATGAACCAACAAGTATGCGTGCCATCCGTGCGCGCTACGACCCGTACGAACAGACGCGAGGTCGTGTCGAACAGCTAAAAGCCCTTGGTCATAGTGTCGACAAGGTGGAATTCATAATTATGGGTGGTACTTTCATGAGCATGCCAGAGGACTACCGCGCAAAATTCGTCGCACAGCTACATAATGCTCTATCTGGCTTCACGGGCACCGATGTTGATGAAGCAGTACGGTAAATACTGCTCTATTTTGGTTTCAAACAGCAGGATATTTATGCCTCGTATAGATACTCGGAACAGAGCAAGTCAAAGGCGATCGGGATAACCATAGAGACGCGACCCGACTACTGCTTGAGGCCCCATCTATCACAGATGCTCCGCTACGGCTGCACGCGCCTCGAAATTGGCGTCCAATCAGTATACGAGGACGTTGCCCGAGACACAAATCGTGGACATACTGTGCGTGCAGTCTCCGAGTCCTTTCACATGGCAAAAGATGCGGGCTTCAAAGTCGTTGCCCATATGATGCCTGATCTCCCGAATGTGGGTCTGGAGCGGGATCTTGAACAGTTCAAGGAGTATTTTGAGAATCCAGCATTTAGGAGTGATGGATTAAAGATATATCCTACTCTGGTCATTCGAGGGACAGGCTTGTATGAGCTTTGGCGGACGGGCAAGTACAAGAATTATACACCGAATGTCTTGGTGGATGTCGTTGCTCGGATATTGGCGCTCGTGCCTCCGTGGACGCGAGTATATCGTGTACAAAGGCGAGTCCCATGAAGTTGTTGTGAAACAACATGATTCTAACACAATTGTTTCCCATAGGGATATTCCATTGCCGCTAGTCACAAGTGGTTGTGAAAATTCGGGCAATCTACGAGAGTTGGCCCTGAATCGAATGAAAGATTTTGGCGCAGAATGCAGGGATGTGCGGTATCGTGAAGTTGGCGTGCGTGCGGCATCCTGAAATA
This sequence comes from Suillus variegatus, assembly GCA_016647645.1. Lineage (NCBI taxonomy): Eukaryota > Fungi > Basidiomycota > Agaricomycetes > Boletales > Suillaceae > Suillus > Suillus variegatus. The sequence goes on from JABBWF010000143.1 coordinate 37,052, forward strand.
TGTGGCTCGGATACTGATGTTCATACAGATACATGAAATACACCACAAAGTACGACCGGAATCTGTCGAGCTTCTCAGACGAGATTATGCGGCCAATGGTGGGTGGGAGACCTTCCTTTCTTACGAGGACCCAGAGCAAGACATCTTGATTGGGCTTCTTCGTCTACGGAAGTGTTCCGAGGAAGGTACCTTCCGACCTGAGCTTGTGCGCAAGGAAGGTGCAGCGGGAGGGTCGAGTATTGTCCGTGAGCTCCATGTCTATGGCACTGCGGTTCCAGTACACGGCCGCGACCCAACAAAATTCCAACATCAGGGATTTGGGACACTGCTCATGGAAGAAGCAGAACGAATAGCACGGGAGGAACATGGAAGTGTGAAGCTCGCCGTCATATCAGGTCCGACTTTTGGTTTACAAGGGGAAGCTTACACTCACCTTCTCCACAGGTGTCGGTACTCGAGATTATTACCGCAAACTGGGCTACGAGCTCGACGGTCCTTACATGAGCAAATCACTACTATAACATATACAGTTACACTATGGTTGTACATTACATTATCGTTTTCACGAGCGTCCTTGGTCGCCAATGATCAATGTATGAAAATTCGGAAACACGAGTTCCTCCTCCACCGTATTCCGTATGACATCTTGAATGAACCTCTCGACTCGCGTCACGTTTTTAAGGACATGTTTGTCCGCCTGGCCAATCTCACTCTCGATCAAGATAGACGGGAGGAGGCGCTGGCCAATTGGCAAAGGTTTTCCGTCGCGTTTTCCATTGTCTTCGTCCATTTCAGGAGGGGTGCTGGATTGGCTTCGTGGGCGTTTGCACGCGGGACCATATGGATCCAATTCATCGAGTATGCACAAGTGCACTCGTCCACGCGAACCCTCGTACGCGACAGCCACCTCTCCCGTGAACACCAACCCTGTCACTGAAAGCTTGATCGGAAGGGACATGAACGATGGGGAAGGGTAATTGATCAATAAGGATGTCGTGAGCGTGAGCCGAAGATTGGAGTGCCAATTAAGGTAGAGATGCAGCTGAAGATCTGGATTATCGGGCGGAGAGGTTGGAGCTGGCTCTGGTTCCTGGCGTGAAGACGGAGGATTTTGTGGAGAAGGAGAAGACTTATCTGGCGTCATAGACGCGCGGGGCATCGAATCATAGACCGAACTAGGATCAAACGATGGTATCGACAAGCTGCTTGTCGTCGGCCTAAATTCGCCCAAGCTAGGCATGCTCACATGCATAGCGCCCCCGCCCCACACGTCTCTCGGAGAACCGGCATGCAATGCAGGGGTAGACGCAAACAAATCTACGGATGGACTGCGCCCGTAACGAATGTGTGGTGGCAGATGATGATATGCCAGACCTTCCTCCGCGATCCCCCGGCGTGCCCCCTTCCTTGACACCCACTCAAACCCGTCTTCATCATCCCCTGCACCCTCTGTTACTTTCACATTGTCATGGTCTGGCTCAGAATTGGAGTCAGAATCAGAGTCGTCAAGGAAATCGCGGTATATATCACGAAGGTCGACAAGCTCGATGTCTGGAGGGACAGTACCAAAGTCGAGTGAGGAGATTTCGACAGGACCAATGAAGGATGGTCTTTGAGTTGTCGTTAATTGTCTGTTGAGGATGTCAATGAGGGTGGTCGCTAGTGATGAATTTAGCTTTTGCCATTCCAGTTCGATGGACATGAATAACAGGCGTCGGCATACTCCGATACTCCTTTACAGCAATACCACATGAATAACGGACGGGGAGAGGCAGAAGTCCTCGCGGCTGTCAGTGACTGTTCTCACTACCCTCATGATCACGCTCACCCCAACTTTAGTTCAATGATGGCTACCAATACTCCAAAACTAAGCTCGAAGAGAGCTTGCGGCAAGTCATGACGCTCAAACCCACCAAGTCCTCCAAGGATGCTGTTGTCCTGAAACGAGAGGACGTCGATCTCATTGTGCGTGTTACAGTCTCCATCTAGTGCATAACTCATCCACTGGGCTTTTGCAGGTAAATGAACTAGGCATTCCTAGATCGCATGCCGAGAAGGCGCTCTTGGAAAGCGGGGGCGAGCTCGAAAAAGCCCTTCGTGCGCTCGTTGCGAGCTGATGGGACTCTCAAACGAAAGCTTGCCGCCCCTTTTGCTCAGTATCACTACTCTTCTCGTCCATGCAATCGATACCTCAGAAAGGAAGAACAACAAGCAGATGAAACGACGGATTTTCAGTCACATTTATAGCTAACAGAACAACCAGACCATGCCAGCAAACGTCGACTTTCTGCACAAAATTCAAAGTTCACCATTAGTTGATCTCGAAACCGTTTGGTTCTTGGTCATTAATTTCTTACTGCCTATACCTCCTGAAACTCAAAGATACTCGCACTTTCGGTTATCCAACATCAAAGTAATGAGTCCTATGTGGATGCACATATCACCGCAACGACCCGTACTTCGTTTGTCAACAAGCCATTCATCATCAAGTGCTGATTTTCCCAGCTAGAAAAGCATGTTAATGTGCATTCAACATTCGATTAGAACGACGCTGACGTTATATCCGAGAGGCTTCCGCTTGTTCTCGAGAAATGTCGCAGCATACGGTTCTCTGAGGTATTTGTGGACTGCACAGTGCAGAGTACCAATGCGATAGCCATCAAATTATCAAGAAGTTGAAATGATGGCCCGATGAAAGACCAACGCAATCTAGTGATATCCAAAACACAGACGACTCAACACGATATAGCTATCACATGAGAGTCGGACGACTTGATACAAGACAAAGAACCGTATCAGGCTGTTGGGACTCAAAATCAGGATATTACGAAACCGAGAATAACAAGATCCTAACCTCAAACACTGGTAGCTATCGGGCAACTCAGTTTGGCATCTTGGTTTTGTGTACTCTCCGGTGGAATGCTTTACCAAAAGCGAGGGTACTTGATTCCGAACTACGGGATAGTATGTTTCATAGTAGAGGCCATCCCTTTCGTAGCGAAAGTAATCTCAAGCGCCATTTTCTTGCCGAGATCGTTGCTGCAAGACAGACAAAGAAATAAGCACAACCCAGTAGTCAAAAGACACTCACGTACGTCTGAGAGGTCAGGTTTTTGGAGGCGCTTCGAGTCGGGGTGGCATTGCTATTGAAGGGCTTCGACTTCTGCACTCGGAGGCTCAGCAAAGAGGCCCTTAAACACATCAAAGGCTGTTTCTGCTTCCTTGACCTGCAACATAAAAATACATATTCTCCTTGAGACAGACAGAGAAATCACGATCTCCTCCGACGACATAAGTTTTTCGTTCGATTTTCAGATAAAATATTATCACACCATATAATATGGTACAGTAGCCTGCATGGATTGATATGACGAGAAACGATGTGCTACGACAGTGCATGATATTAGTAGTACTATGTATCGCGGCAGCATAAAAGCAAGTGCGGAGCGCGCAGCAGCTTAACCTAGGAACTGCACGGGTAAACCCGCGGGTGTGGGCAGTCGTACCCACACCCATACCCGCAGTGCAGGTACAGGTTTCCCTGCGGGTATCAACACAATGGAACCGGGGTATTACCCCCGACGGGTATACCTGCGGGTCACTGTGAAGAGCACAGGAAACAATGCGGGCGTGAATCCGTCGATGGTGGAAGCTCGGTCTGAGTGACATAGTACAGCATGTTTGTTTTTCAGGAAACCGTTTCGCGACATTGCGGATCTGCTTCCGGGACCTGAAAAACAAGTTCAATGTCATCAAACGTGTCTGTTCCATCGGAAACCTAGCGAAATAGCTTAGCAGAAGATTCACGTAGGAAGGAACCACCAGTGATAGCGGCCCACGTTGACGGATGAAAAAATATGAATGACAATTCTGGTGGTAGGCTCACAAAGAACGCGACACGCGCTGATGAACGTATGAATAATCAATGAATTGACATGTATCTCAATCATTATCATCATCACCTGAGTCACTGTCTCTGCTTCCGTTATCAACCAAGCCCTCAATTTCGACCCCAGGATTGTCATCTTCGATGTGATCAGCGTCTTTTTCTGCGCGTTTCTTGTTCAATTTGTCTATGATTTTGTCGGCACGGTTGAATATTCCACCCGTGGGGGCGCCGCATGCTAAGCACTTTGGAGTTTTGGCATAGCGCTTGATTGCGCAGGCCGAACAATAATAATGCCCGCACCGCGTGACCACTGGATCTGTATAAGGTTTGCGGCAAATGAGACAAGCAAAAGGTATGTCCTCGTTGTCAGAATCGGAGTCTGACACATCCTCAACTTGTTTCCGTGGGGTTTCAGCGAGTTTATCCAATTGCCAACCAGCAAGATCTGTCCAAAGTATGTGTCTTTAGTTTCTTTAAGCGTAAAGGCTATGCAAACATACATGTGCCACGGTCGTGCAAGAATTTGCAAGTGTCACCAAAACCGCAGTATCCCGTTTCTGATTGGGATGGCCGTTTTAGCATCCGTATCCGTTGGAGAAAAAACTTACGAACCTTTGTAGTCTTTGCAGACATCTGGCTGATAATCGACAATGGTTACGGTGCGAATGGTGCTAGTACCTCGCTGAGGACCAACACGCATAGCCTTGGGTACTTCCTGACTTTTTTTCAGGTGACTTCGATAAGCATTCTGGCCCCTATACAGCCCATCATCAGGTATTTCCTCTTCCTCTTCACCTCTGTCTGCTTTCTCTTTCTTCTGACGTTTTGCAAGTAGCTCTGCGGCTTCGTCACCAGCTAGTATCTCAAGTGCTGCGTTGGTGTGTGATCCGGCTGCGGTCCACTTCACAGCAGGACCATCACGTTCCACAAAGTCTGGATCGTCCATTTCATTCTCCCTTCGTTGTGCAGCAGTACGTTTCGTGCCAGCGCTCAGAAGATTGCCAGTTGCTTTGCGGGAAGGGAGAACCACCGCAGACTTGGATGAAGACGGTATCGGCGCTGATCCACGGGGAAGGGGAGAAGTCGATCTTTTTCGCGAGGTTGCTGGTCGAGTTTTTCCCTTCTTGAAGAAGGGGACCTTAACTTCGTTTGTGGTAGACATAGAAGGTTTGCCACCTTAAGCTCATGGTCGATTGTCTAAATTATCTAAATTACAACCATGCTTTTATTAGTAAGCTGGTAACTTCAATTACGGCCACGGCGCCGTCCACGTTTGAAACTTCAAATCACTTGACTCGAAATGCGAGAACTGAGACGAAACGACACTTGGTTAACGTTGAAGACCCAGTGAGCGGCAGAAGTCCCAGGATCACTGTATATGGCTTAAATGCCACTGGAAGCAGCCTGATTTCACTTGTGAAACCTGGCATATATGTCACGTTGAACGTCACGGTGTCTACCTTTGGCGTACCGCCCATCACTGCAATTAGGTTAGTTATTGACAGAGAGTAGTTATCTGATGCCGATCTTAAGTTGTACGGAAGTTACGCTGAGTATACTGTTGGCATACTGTGGAACAACAGCCAGATCAGACATCATGTACATGCTGGCGTTCCATACGCACCTTGAGACTGCCAGGTTGCGTAATATCGATTGATGCATCGATGAACGTTTGAACTGTCAAGAGCAAGAGTCCGCATACCTACGTCCAACACGATCGAAATACCACAGATGGGAATGTAATCATGATCCATGAGACCGTGTGCCGAGAAGGCGCCCTTGGAGGAAGCTTTGGGCCCCAAGGACAACCTCGAGAAGGCCCTTCATGCACTGAGTCGCTATGAGTTGACGTTTGTCCAACGAAAGCTTAAGTTCATCCCCGGCAAGGGAGGGGGCCCGGGAGACAGTCATTCAAGGCTGCGCCAGAGGTAGGCAGGTTCTTGAGCTGCACTGCTGATTATCGATGTAATCTATGCAATTGCTACCTCAGCAAGCCAGAACAATAAATGTAAAAGATGTAAATTCAGTCCCAATTACAGCTAACAGAACATGTCAGCAAAAGTCGATACTCTACTAAAAAAGTTCAAAGTTTATGATCAGCAACCCCAAGTCCTCGTGCGTAAAGGTAGCAAAACTAAGCAAAAAGGTAGAAATGCAATCTGATGTGAACGGCACTAATAGCTCCAGAATAGCAAAAACGCACGAAACATTCTGGAGCGGCGCGACCGGAAAAGACTGCAAGGAATGAGCGAGATGAATCGTAATGTGACTTGGCTATGAAAGAGAGAAGATTTGATATGATAACCATGAAATAGATTCAGATTTGCCTGTTCGTTAGATCGTGGTGCAGTGGCGCAATGCAATATCTGTGATAAAAAGGGCTTACTTGCAAAGATCTAGGAAACGGGTATATTCAGAAAAAATCATCATAAGACGTCGTATAATAGTTGAAAGTTCTGATATGTTCTTTTTATGTCCTGGTGTGCTAATTACAGCCGCTCTTCGGGCCTGGGTGTGGGCGTACGTGACGGAAAGGGAGAACCGTATGGTGCGTTGAGGTACCGCGAGGTGGATTCCATGTCGGAGAAGTAGTCGCTCTCAACAATGCTCGAGGGCTTTTCTGCAAGGCCCAGAGCACTGGCGATAGCTCGGGGGCTTCCAAACGGCGACGACCTCTTCTGTGATGGGAATTGCCCAATTATGGGATCGTCGGGGCCTAAAGGGGCGTCTGAAAATGGCTTTGAGCCGCCACTGATTGTGGATGTTATCTTTGTCTCAGGCGACGCGGGCTGGTTGTACATGGCAGTTGCTGCGAGCACCGTAGAAGCCCCGATGATGAAGGAAGGGGTGATGTGAAAGTCGAAGAGCACGACGGAGGCGAGGAAGGATATAATGATAGATAGTGACGTCGCAAATCCCTTCAAGATATTGTCCGAATACTTGATCACGACAGCAGTCACCAAACCACCAAAGACCTGTACTGCCACCGTGGCCCACGCCCATCCACCAAAATTTCGGAAGAGGTAACTCAAGAAACTCATGGAAGGCGGTTGCGCAGGGCCGTAGAGGATGGGGAGGAAGGCAGGGAGGAGGGAGAAGAGCGAGAGTTGGACATTGCGCACCCACAGGTCTGCCTTGGAGTTCTTGAGTACCATCTCGAAGTAGACACCTGCGAGACCGGATGTAAAGCAGGCAGCAGTGACCGCACCAAAGCCCTTTAGTGGGCTCATAATATGGATGTGTAGAGGTGCCGCATCATGTGCACTCCCCACTCGAATCTCCCGCATTCCACTATTCGACGCAGTCGTCTGCACCTGGACGATACCAACGCCAATCGCCAAAAAAAACAAGGATAACCATTTCGTCGAAGATAGCGTCTTCCGGAGAAGGATGACTGAGAACGCCGCAGTAGTTAGGATCTTCATCTGATATGCCACCTGAAAGGACGCCACGGGCAGATTACTGATAGCAACGAACTGCAACGAGTTCTGCACGACGTAAAGGACAGCTGGTATGGACAGCTTCCAACAATCGGGGCTAAAAATCTCACTGCATACTTGGCGGAAGGGTGCAGACCATGGAAAGAGTGATTGCACGAAGCCAGTGAAAGATTTCCGGGATGACCAATGAGATTCTGATATGTCCTGTGCTCTCCATATTGCAATGACGAAGGATATGGATCCTTTCAGTACTTCGCATAGTAGTACTGCTGCTGCAGGAGAATATGACAGGTGCGGGGGTGTGGATACGCGAGAGTAGTACATCACAATGGATAAGGTTGCATTTTGGACGGCAAGGGTGATGAGCCTGATACATGGGAAAGTTAGCCATCTGCAGGCCGAACACTTGATTGAACTCACGATACGTATTTCAGAGGCATTCCGCAGATTGTTGGATGTTTCGGAGCTGTTTCTGGTAGAGCTGCGTTAAGATGCTGGTTGAGAAGTAACCCAGTTGATTTGGGTGAGAGACCGTGAAGGCCTGAGGGAGGAAGCAATGGGGCTAGGCGTGGGCTGGTGTTTGTGGTACCGGAGAGGTTGGAAGATGAAGGAACGGAACGAATGGAAGGGTATGCACGATGATACATTTCATGAGAAGATGAAGGCACTGCGGACCAAGGTTTAGTAAAGAATGAAAGGGCGCTACGGATGACTTCACTGACTATTCGTGCGTGTTCCGTTTTTTCAACGAACGCGATTGGTTGGCTGGTTCGGATATCGTTCAGTGTGCTTCCTTCCACGTATAATTCAACGGAGACCGACAAGAAATATGATAAAAGGCTGTAGCTTGCTGACGTGAAAGGGATGAGAAAGGATTGCAACAGAAATCGTCTATGAAAAGCAGTACCTCGTCCGATTCGACCGTGGCAGTTAAATAGAGAGTCAAAATCTGTGACCACCGAATTAAAACCAAGTCGCCAAGAGAGCAAGGACGTATTAGTCTTCAACAAAGTCAGTGCTCTTAAGCACTGGGGCAGTGTAGGAAAAACTGAGGATGATGGAGGCGCACACACAAAAAAGGTGTATCCATAAAAAATCACGACATTCACCAACATCGGCTATATAATAAGTCACTTGATCAACAAAATGGTTCTATGACCAACTTCATAATATATGATTCTAAACTCATTCTATAGCCTAGGCTACATACGGAGCAACATTTTGACATGATCATGGGAACTACAGACTACCAGCTCATGGCGCTAAATGTAACCCACCAAGCGATGCAATCTGTGAAACTGTCATCAGCCCATCATCACAGCTCCTGATCGAGTCACAGGATGGGCACCAATGCGATACCTCAGCCTCGCCTTTATTTCTCCATCCACACCCATCTGTCTGTGCGGTTCTTTGACAAAAACCGCATCAGACACCCTCGCACTTCAAGGGACCCATTCGAGCGGGTTGTGTGTTTTTACCAGGATAATCTTCTTCGGCATGCATCGGTACCCATCACAGCTCAAGCGATAAGAATATGCACGACTTACAATATTATAATTGCACGGTACCCATCTAAACATCAGTACGAAAAGAGGTGTAGGCATCTCCAGGTGATCCTGCGTCCTCATCCCTCGACCAGTGGGAGGAACATTCAGCAAAGATTGTTTTTGAGACAACAGTTTAATCCTCGACATTTGTCTGGACTATCCATCCTTGAAAGTTGCGTAAAGCAGAGGATAAACAGTAATTTGGACGTCGTGGTTTTGTTGAAAAAAATGTAGGGCGAACAAGGAAGGTTTTGAATAGCACGGCGGATACCGAGCGGACTTACAAAGTCGTCCCAATTTGGCAAGGTACCGGGCATCATAGAAAATTGGACTTGTTGCTTGACGAGGACGTCTAGGCATGGCTTCCGTTGTACAATCTCCTTTCGCTACTCTTCTCAAACGGTCAAAATTCTCCTCCTTTGACCCCCGCATCGCTCAAGTTTACACCACACACGGTGGTGATGCTCACCGCGGCAACTGGGGCTTCAAACGTCCGCTCCCGATACGCAGACGTGGAGCTTACATCACAGTAAAGGCTGTCGACTCACTTGAACAGCAGACAGAATGGAACTCTGCAGAGCCTCAGGCAATGTGGATGAAGAACTGGGATGAGTTGCAATTAAACCCCAGGTCGGAAGAGTTGCGTCGGCCGTCGAGCGAGGATTCTGGTGATATGGTAGACTCGGAGTATGCGCCAATGCGGATGGATCCACAATGTTGGCGCTCGCCTGCTGTCCCCAATGTCCATGCCATGTCCAACTCGGAATTCAAGAAATATGTTGCGCATATCCGTCGCAAACGCGAGCACTTCTTTGAATATCAGAAAATGAAGGCGGAAGCATTAAAGAAGCAGAGGGAGATGAAAGAGAGGGAGGAAGAGGCGTTAAAGCTGATGAAGGCAGACTCGTCCAAGGAATCGTCTACACCCAAAGGATTGTCGAAGGCGAAAAAAGCCCCTCCCGAAAAACTTCCAACGGATTATTCCCTTGATGACTTCGCTATGTGGGAGTCTGAAGGAGTACGAGAGCGTCCTCGATCACGTTCACTCGAAAGCGTACCACATCGCTCTGCAGGTCTCCATTACTCTCATTTCTCATCACTTCAAACATATCTTTCTACGAAGGAGCACAAAGGACGATTGGTTGAAGAGGTAAAAGGCGACAAAGGAAAGCCCATATATTTCGTGGCATCATACGCTGGTATGGGCACCCTCGTACAGCAGAAGAACAAAGGAGTGGGCAACGTGATGACGTGGGGCGATCCAAGCAAAACTGGTGTGACGAACCTCAGGCCTGAGTCTGTAGTGTTGGAGAAGGCGCCAGAAGTGGTATACAAGAGGCAAGGGTTAAAAGCGGCGAAGCTCTCGATGACAGCATTTGCAAATGACGCGCAGAGTCACTCGCAAAGCAACACCCATAGGCCTGGCTCACTGGAGTACATCACGGCTGAACCTCTGCAGTCTTTCGCCAATCACACCCCACACCCTAAGCGCGCAGCGAGGTTCGATAATATCGTGCGCAAGTCGACGCAACCACCACCACGCAATCCTAGTGAGACGACACTAGACTTTTTGCAGGAGATCCTTAGAAAGAAGGGTCCTGATACGAACGGGAATGGGGATTTAGAGAAATCATAGTAGTTTTTTTATCACATTGACACTCTTTGAATCGACCTTGTGCCACGCCTTTTGTGGCTCGCGAAGTGACAACAAACGCGTGGTGTGCGCGTGACATGCCGTGACCCATTAACCGCGACAAGCGCGTATTGTTTAAGTTTCCCACGGCACTTACTCCTCCAGCTTAGGTGCTCGCCGTCACCAACCATGCCACGCGAATCTACAGACCGCAGAAAATCAAGTATAGGTAGTCGCCGCGGCCCCCCAAAGAAACATATCCCATTCCGCGCCGATGATCTTGGCCTCGGAAAGAAAACCGGAATTGCAGTCCAATACGTCGGCCGTGACTCTGATGAATTCGAGCCATTCGACGAGGTCATCAAGCAAGCTGACGATCGCACACCGCCCCGAGTTAAATCACGCAAGAAGAAGGCCCCAGCTGTCACTACTCCTGTTCCAGAAGTCGACGAATACGACGAGGATGGGGAGATGTCCATGGAGTTGGCAGAAAGTGAGTGACTTTGACCGCAAGTACGATCCGACGTGTTTATCACCATAATTTTACACAGGCAACCAGGGCAGTCCGCTGGCTTACCTTACCAATGCGCCTCCCATAATGGCGCCTAACAGTGCGCGCAAACCAGGCTCGTCGCGGTCCGTTCCGCGAACGTCTGAGATCGACTTTGACGAGGTACCTTCGCCCCGTATGCGCGCTGCACCGTCTAGGCGTGAATCTACTGTGAATAGTGCAGGACCTTCAGTACTGTCAAAGTCGTTCACTGTATACAACGACCCTCGTGAGCCTGGCCCTGCTTCGGACCCCGAGTTCGAGCCAGCAAATCAAGACTTTGACTATGATCCCCTACCGAACGACAGCCCACCGCAAACAGGAACAAGTTTTAATTATGTGAATGCGGACGAGGATGATGAGGATGACGCTGCAGAAGTTGAAAAACAGATGGCATCACAGGCGAAGAAGAAGGCTGACAGGGGCAAGGGCAAGGGGCGCGCAGATGTAGAGCTGGAGCAACAGGAGGAAAACGAGATCGATGAGGATATTGCCCAGGGACTCGAAGAAGTTGAGAATGCGCCAGATGAGGAAGAAGATGAAGACCCACCCCCTAAGAAGCCACGCAAAGAAAAACCGAAAGAGCAGCAACCGAAGAAACCAAAAGCAGCGCGTGCACCCAAACGAGTCATCAAATCAGTCGAAGAAAGTAAGTCATCTCTTACACCATGAACAAGAAATTTATCCACCTTAGATTCTCCACCACCTGATGGGGTACGTCGCAGTCGACGGCATCGGTACAAGCCGCTCGAATACTGGCGCCAAGAAAAAGTCGTTTATGGTGGTGATACTTCTGGCCTGATTCTCGTTCCTCAAATTAAAGAAATCATACGCATCCCGCAAGAGCCTCCTAAACCACTCGGGAAGGCAGGAAAGAAGCGCAAGCGCACAGGCAGTGAACGTGCGAAGAGTATACCTGAGCCATTTGACCCCGAGGAAGGCTGGGACGACGAAACACAGGAATCCGGTGTGGTCATTGACTATGTCACCGAGGAGCCTGTGTTAAGACGTACGTAGCTTCTCCCATCGGCACTTTATGGTCTTATATTGACTATCGTTGTTTTAGGTATTGTCTATACAGCAAAAAAGGTCGATCCGAGACCTGCAGCTGGTGGCGGGTGGTTCTTTCAAAAGGTCTTTGGGGAGGGCGACTTTATTGCAGCAGGCGTCCTTCGTATACCCCCGCAGGGCCGCAAACCAAGCAAAGGCACAAAAGACAATACTTATGTTCGCATTCGTCGCTACCCTGCGCATTTCAATCTATTCACCTCATTTTACGCAGGTTTTCTACGTCATTGAAGGTGCCGTAGCCGCTGTGATTCACGAATCACAATATGTTGTAGCTACAGGGGGCATGTTCATTGTGCCGCGTGGTCAGTCCTATTCCTCATACCCCGTACGCTGGTCTCATAAATAATATAAACCGCATCCACATTCAGGCAACACCTACTTCATCGAGAACATCTCCGATCGAGATGCGAAAGTCTTTTTCACGCAAGCTCGCCAGGTATCGTTAGACGAAGATCAGCAACTAGATCACGTATCGCACTCTGCGCCTCCTTCATCGCATCCCCAGCGGTTGAGTGAGGGGGCGACTTCGGTAGCGAAGAGGGGGACGTCGATGAAGATGTGAATAGTTCAGCATGAGATTTGTGAATTTAATAGCGCATTCCTTATATTGCAGTTTCTTTTTTATCGTCATCGGTTCACTGTAACTTATCATAATTAAGTGTCGTTTCTGTCGACGAAATGAATGGGACGGTTATAGCGTTGGCTTAGCATACTTATATCCGCTAGCACTTGGTGTAATACTCATACCCTTGTATTCCATCCCAATTATGTCAGGTCACTCAAACTCTGTCAGGGCCTCTATCACGATAAGATGAGCAGCGACTTGAAGCAGTCTTTGCTTCAAGTCGCTACTTATCTTACGATGAGCGGGATCAAGACAGTCGTTTTGATGATCGACCCAATATGGTACAACGGTGACTACACAAGATGGAAGGTTATACAAGACAAGTAACTGGAAATCTGAATGGGGTGGCGAGGAAAACAGAGAAAACAATGAGGCGCTGACAACAGTCACCATGCACACCAATTTGGCATTCCTTCATTGGTTTGCGCACTGTGCCCTAGACTCCGAGTCGCCGGGATTACTGTAAAGTAAGCTTTCAGTATACTACCTTTTGGTGTAACAGTTATGCGCCAGTGGCAGCTGGGTGGTAGTCTGACCTACCTACATTTTAGTCTTCGTAAGTTTGCAACTTCCAATCAGCGGGTCCCGTTCCAGGTTGAAGGCCGTGTTCCGAAAAAGCCGGTGAATATCCTGCTCCAAGATGGCAGTGCTGTTAATGGCATCAACCAAAACCTCGGTCTCTTGATAGTCCGATTTGACGTAGATGCGCAGGACCGGTTTCCATTGTGCAGTGACCTTACTTCCGTCTCTGCAGTATGAATTGTAAGTTTCCTGGAGGGGAAATGAAGGGGAGTCGACATACTCAACTTCTTTGAAGAAGAGCGCCGGAACAGGCTCAGACCTCGCGATGTATGGCGTCGGGACAGAAAAGCCTGATGGTTCCAATGAGGTTAGAAAGAGAGAAGAAAATGGTGTCACAAACAGAGTGCAAGATCCTGAAGAAGCCCAGTCTTGTTCTCTACCGTCAGGTAACCATTGGTACCGTTCACAGGTAGCTACGCAGGTTGTTAGTAAATTGCAGAGATGCAGGTAAATGAACACTATTCGTACAGAGAAACTTGGGGTATCATCGTCATCCTCCAGGGACATTGTAGTTTGTTGGCCTGGCTGCATGACGGCTTGAGTTTGTGCTGGGAACCGCAGATTAGATGTGAGTCTCCCACCTTCAGCTTGAAATCAGTAAAAGTTTGAACGAGGTTCTCATCTAAGATGTCTGCTTTGGCAAAAGCAAGGCTATACGTCAAATAAAAGCGACGTTCGTGAGTATGATGTTTGGTCATTTCTCGGACAACTTACTTGTCCGTGTAGGTCACATCACACCTGCACGAGCCTAAGACGAAGGTTTATAATTGAGGTGGGATTTGGGCGCGAGGTACCTACCTGTCGCTGGGAAAGTAAAGACTCTGAAAACATTGAAAGTCTTGTATTCCTCGACAGTGAAAGCAGGGGTACTTACTTCCAAACCACAGGGTAGATTGTATCGTAGAGGCCCTCCATGTCGGCATCAAATACGAGCAAAATCGTCGTCTCTTGGCCGAGATCGTCGCTGCATTGAGACGGTCAGGATGAAACAGGACTATAGCTCAAAGATGCTCACGACTGAAATGTCAAGTTCCTAACGATGGTCCCCGAAGGCGTCGACATGGTAGGTAAAGTTATTCTAAAACACAAAATGCAGTTGAGAGTCAGTGTGGATTAAAGAACGTCGAGTTCTGCAGTTAGTAGAGGTCCAGGAAGGAGGGCTTTATATACCCCAGATAACAGGCTGTATATGCTGTACAGCTGTGCTTGGTTTGTGTCACAAGCTGTAGCTTATCGATCTTCTGATTTCTGGAATATTTTTAGCGTGAGACCCGACCATTGCAGGGAATCTCGTTCAGTTATGTAGTAGCGGCGAACGCTATAATACATATACGGCTAATGGGCCAGAGATTGACGCCCTACCAACAAAGAGCAACCTCCAGGGTTATTCTCCGTAGTAGAAGGTTGCTTATATGAACCTCGTTAATTGGAACTTGATAGGAAAAGAGGAGGAGATCAAGCTGGCTGGCTTTGCATGACCAGCTGTAACGTTGAAGCTGAGAAGGAGATAAAGCTGACCAAGGTTTGGCTCTGCGTACCAGCTGCAACGTTCAAATTCAAGTCGAGGAGGGATATGTGCGATGATGGGCCTGGCCAAGAGTCATGTATTCAGATGCCAAACGAATGCACTGGGCAACCCAGCACGTCTGGCTGCGATCTGGGGAATGACAAAACAAATGAATGATGAATGATCCCCGCCGAAGGAGTCTTTTAGTCTGTTATATCCCGGCAGTTCTCGCTTCCTTGTTTTGCGACATAGCAAGTTGTAGGTACTTCATCGCGCTTCTGTTCTTTGTAATTGGGACCGCGAAAGGAGAACTGGACGCGAACCTGAGCGCTTCATCAACAAGGATACACAATCGGGATTAAAATTCAGCGAGGTGAAAAGCATAACCTGAAAGCCGATATTCACAAAGTCGACGACAGCCTGAATTCACTATTCTGATCTCTTGCCTGTTGCAATCACCTCAAAGAGTACTGAGAGGATATAAGAATGCGGAATGCCCCTCGGGAATGCAACATGTGACACTGTAACCTACACGAATGTGCAACCTTTCCCGTAGTATATGGCTAATGCCACCTGTATGCGGAATACCATGTCTGCAGCAAGATGTGGATTCAGGACAGTATCTTGTAGGAGATGCAACTTAGCGCCTACTCACCTTATCACATGTAAGTGACTGCTCTTTCTTCGACGCTCCTGCTGACCGAGACACAGAACAAGGTTGAATATTGAATGGCAGTCATCATTCACGAAGTATCCCCCAAAGCGCCCGCCCAGCCTACATGTAAGGAAATGCCTCTTCTCAAATTGATGCTCAAGCGTCACGAAGAACTTGTTTACGACGTAGCTTCCATCCTCGGTACCTGTCCCGTCACTAGCTCAGCCGACAAGAGTCTTTGAGTGTGGGATCTGGACACGGGGAAATTGGTGGGAGAGCCCTTGTTGGGACACGACACCGGAGTCTGCACTATCACAGCATCCTCAGATGAGTGTTGGACTGCGAGTGGAGGAGCGAATGGACGCATCCTGGTCTGGGAAGTTGTAGCCAACAAGAGAGTTCAAAAGAGTGCCCGTCTCGTTCAAGGGCCATGAGATTTTTTTGGAGCGTTGTATTTGCAACGGCATTTGCAAGCGCATCATGGGACAGAATGGTATGCGTATTGGAGAGGGAGACGGGCAAGATAACCCTCGGACCACTTACACAAAGTGGGGAATGACTCGGACTCAGAGGTATTATCCGTGTCGTACGGGAGAAAACTAACAACAGGTACCGATGAACACAACATCGTTTGGAACGCAATAAATCGTCCTAAATATGAAACCGTGACATCCCCACTCCGGCTGAGCGCTGCCTTGATCTTTTCCTATCTGCAGCACCGCCCTCCTTTGGTGGTGGTTGTGATTACTCACTGTGCTGTATTTCTACCTGTACGAGAATGACACATGCATGCGTCACTGTCAATGTTACTGGCCCTCTGAAGAGTTTTGATATCGTGAAAAAGCGCTGCGCGCCCGACCCGGAGGACCCCTTCTCCAATTTTGCTGCAAGAACATGGGTACATGGTGAGCTCGTGTTACCAGCTTCTATCACATTCTCCAGATCGTACAGATGATCGCGAAGCTCGATGACACCATCACATACGTCCCGGAGGAGCATGCTCATCGAAAGAATGACGATCCTTGATCTAGGACAATGATTAAAAGCATACTTGATGGACATAGTAAGGGCCAGACCGGCTTGGGAAGAGGAGAGTTTGAAAGTTCAATAATTGGGTCCTTCGATGTTTGAAAATTTTGAACGTTCAAGTGGACTGGCCCAGCGGGAGTCTAACGATAATAGGCTCCAGTCGATGTACCACGCAATCCTGATCAGCTGAAAAGGCCTCCCAAACGCTGGTGCACCTACCCGCAGGAGCTTGTTTCACCATCTTCGAACTGCAGTTGGCGTTATCCGTTCAGTGGTGATCATAAGGGATACTTCCGTTTGGACGCTCCACTCATGATCCACCGCCCATCTGGAGATACTGCAACGGTCCTTCGACGCCCACGCTATATCGATATCACTTTGTTGGCAGTTTATACGCTTAATCCTGCGCGTATATGGGCCAGTCAGCATTTCTCGCTCCGTGTCCGCATGGCGGCCAAACTTGTAATCGCGGAATTGATTGCCTTGCGGTGCTGCAGTGGCCAGGAGAGTATGCAATGCAGCCGAGTTGCCATTTTCAAGACCCGATGATGCTGGCAGGAACGAGAACCTCATTCTCCCTCAGCCTGACTTGCAGGTGACAGCCAACCAGTATCAAGCGATTGATTCGTTACATTCATGTTATCACTTTTCAGTACAAGATGAATGAGAGAAGATATCCCGTGTCGACTGACTCGGACGTGGCCGGGAAATTGTATCAGCTACAACAGGTTGGAACACAGTAAAAGCGGCCACGGCGCCTACTGAAGAAAACTTCTGGAAGAAGCGCTGAAGATGATCCGTATGCAGGACACCACGTGTCTACAGCAAAGCTGACATCAGGGTTCAGGGATAGTCAGTATCTTACAGAAGATGCAACTTAACGACTACTCACCATAGCGCATGTAAGTCATTGCTGCTCCCTCCCTATTCCTGCTAACCGAGACACCGAACAAGATTGAATGGCAGTCACCACCCACAAAGTATCCATAAAAGCGCCCGCACAGCCTGTTGAACTGACACTCAAGGGTCACGAGGCGCGTGTGTACGAAGTAGCTTTCATCCTCGGTACCCGTCTCCTCGTCGCTGGCTCGGCCGATAAGAGTCTTCGGGTGTGGGATCTGGACACGGGGAAACAAGTGGGAGAGCCCTTGTTGGGACACGATACCGGAGTCTCGGCGGTCTCGGCGTCCCCTGATGGACGTTGGATAGCGAATGGAGGAGAGAGTGGAAGCATCCTGGTCTGGGAAGTTATGACAAACAAGAGAGAACTTAAAAGGGTGCCCGTCTCGTTTAAGGGCCATGAGAATATGGTTCAGGGCATCGCATTTGCACCGGACAACAAGACATTTGCAAGTGCATCATGGGACAGAACAGTATGCGTGTGGAAGAGGGAGACGGGAAAAATGGTCCTCGGACCACTCAAAGCTGGCGATCTGGCATACTCGGTGTCGTACTCCCCGGATGGGGCAAAACTAGCAGCAGGCACAAATCGGCACACCATCATTTGGAATTCAGCAAGTGGAGAAGAGTTGCTGAAAATAGAACAGTGGGCATGGCGAGTCGCATTCACTCCAAATGGTCTCTGTCTCGTCAGTGGAAACTACAAAGACATCCGAATATCAGATGCCTACTACCGGAGACATCATCAAACAGTTTGATGCCCCCACCGAATTGTTTACCTCACTAGCCATTGCTCCCAATGGTACCAAATTAGCCATCACGTCATACGACAACACGATCCGGTTTTTTGACCTGATTACTTTCGAACCCATCGGCGAGCCACTCGAGCACCTTGATGCCGTCGTGTGTGTGGCATTTTCCGAGGACAGCAAACTCATCGCGACTGGCTGTTGGGACGGACATGTTCGCACATGGACAGTTCCTTTGAGCGAGTCAGAGAAGGAGCTCCAACAGGTGAGCAAGCCCTCTCGTTGTGTCCAATTCCACACTGACCTGTCATATAGTCCACTCAGAAAATTCTCAATGTACGCCGCTTTCACACTCGTTGTTTTGCACAATCCCTCATTCCAGTCCTGCAGAAAACCATCCCAGACCCACGGCCTCGCCCAAAACGCGTTCCAATATCGACTAGTAAATTCTTCGATGATGTAAGTCCATATGATACAGTAGATTTGATGCACGTCTCACTATCCTTTGACAGTTTGATCCAACTGAACGCCACAATCGCGCCGGCACTATGCGCAACGCCAAAGGTTCCAAAATCAAACACATGATAGATCGTATATTTTCTCGCTCCTCCGCTTCCCAGGACCAAACTCCTCGTCCACTCAGGGCTCCCCTTGTGAATGTCTTTGCAACACGAGGCAAATATGTAAGCTTCCCTGACTTTTCGACATCCATGTAGTGACCTTGATTTTGTCTCGCAGCGCACTGCTAATGCGCACAGTGCAAAAAGGGATAAGTTGTTGCGGCTACAACGTCCTCCTTGCAAGCAAGCCCACGCTGGTGCCTCAAGCAGCAGTACGCCACCAGCGGGGACACCCAATGTGGCGAATGAAACTGCGCCAGCAACGTTGCAGACTGGAAATGCCAACGCTTCTGTTACAACTAACCACCCTTCTCCGTTGGACATTGAACACGTTCCAGGCATCAACTGCTTTGCAGTTCTTACAAGGTGTTTCCCATGTCTTTCCGGAACTCGACCGATAAGTCCTGCGGCTCCGCGTACCAGTTAAGCGGCCTCTTTGTTCCAAATCTTTTTGTTGGAGTAGATAGCATCCATGTACTAGCTGTTTGAAGACACATGCAATTCGATGTTGCTCCCAAAAGACATTGCTTGACAAATGACTAGCACTTCGTCCCCATCGTGTAGCATCGGAGTTGGTCAACCCAGTGTCTTAAATGGCTGGGGCATACGAGAAATACGATACATTGTAAATCATGATCAAGTCATCGATGCTAAGCCAGTTCGATATTCTTATACAAGTTATGATTAAGAGACCCTTCCGGCCCCGCAATCTGCACGAGTTGTGACATAAACTCTTGGCTCGAAGAACACGTATTTCAAAACTTCTCAACGCCGTTACAATTCATCTTGTTGATATTTATCCGCTGCTGGCCAATAATGTTTTTGTTAATGTTTACCTCACCAAGGTTCAACCATCTGTCAACTGCCTTCTGTTGCATCCCTTGTCAATTCATAATCGAATATATAACCTCTGCGAGATCTGCACGACATTCGGCAAGACCATTCACCATCTATCCACGCCCTATCGATCGCGATGAGTATCTCTGACCCGGCACAACGGGGCTTAGGCATCTTGCCTATGTTCAGAACGCATCTGATCGAGTTCTGCCACTGGGCTGTTTCGCCGAATATAATGTCAATTTGCAACAAATTTGCAAAACATAGAACCATGTAGTATTTTGACCGAGTGTTGAGCGCTAGCTCCTGGTACAATAAAATTTGTGCGATAACGAGTATACGCGAAGCGTCAAGAAACAGAGACGTGTCTTTGTGTGAGAGTGACTGAAAGGGAGAGAATACGCACACAAACCATCGACGAGCCTCCGAGACCACGTTCCAGCCTCATCGGCGTTCAACATGTCTTGAATGCATTGGCATATGTTGTTGATGTGTTCATGAGGTTTGACGTTTTGAAGTGTCGGTTGTTTTTGACTGCTGCCAGAACATTAGAGGGGCGATGGGGGAGATGATATGCCACGAAGGGGATCGTGCAGAGAATGTGCAACATGCTGAAGAAGGAGATGTGATTGAAGAGAGGAGTAGTGAAGAAACCTTGAAGAAACTGGATAATATCCAAGTGCGTGAGCGGTTGGTTGTTGAGATTAACTGTCAGTGGGGGGCAAAGATGCTGTTGCGAGTGGGTGAATCAGTTCGATGAAATGCTGTGCTTAGTGACTGCAAAATTAGAGAAATCAACACCATTATAGCTTTTCACATATTCGATATATTCAAAGACGAGCATATATGCGTAGGAGTACAACATTCCTGCAAGGGAATGAGCGCATATACTCACCTGAGACGTCTCCGCGTAACAGATGAACGGTTTTTTAGCAAGCGCATCAGTAATTAAGGAACCAAGATGTGGACACACCATTCAATCTACCAATTCCACTCGACACTCGGACACATAAAATAGCAATACGTACATGTAATACGTCCTGCAAGAGCATATGCTCAAAGGAATGATTTGAAATGGAGTCGTCCAAGATTGAGTCTATTATTAGACTCACTGTGACAGTTGGTTTGTGCATGTTTGGTTCATGTTAAGACAAGTCTGTCATCAACGTTGTCAACGTTGGCCTCGGCCGCCATCTCGAGCCGTCCTTCCTGGACAATTCAACAACGGTTGCAGCCCCTATCCACCATGGGCATCTCGCTATCAAGGCCTCTGCGAAGCTCTCAGATCTCAGGATCTATATATCTGCGCGGCTCAAACCAATTTGCCCAGCTATTCATTTCGTCGTGAGCTTTCCAGAGCTCGTTTGCTTGCGGAAATTTTCCGAGATTGGGATATGATCCTACCTGGTGTGCAGAACGGTGTGTGGCTATAGATTGTGAACGGTTCACGAGTCTAGTGCAACACATTGATATGCATAATCTATACTTGTCACAAATCATGAATTTCATCAAACTTTCAATCGCATGCGCTCATAGATTGAATATCAGCCTTTCAGCGCCAGTCCTACCAGCGGTGCTTTTTGGATGGGATCTGTTGCGATACTGGTACATACAGAGTACTTCTCCCCCGAGCTTCAAGAACAATCGTGCATGCACCCTGAGCACTTCATTCCGTCGTCAACCAGTGCGTTCGAAACAATGCGACTGGTCCTCTGAAGAGTTTTGATATCGTGAAAAAGCGCTGCGTGCCCGGCCCGGAGGACCTCCTCATTTCCTTTAAGAGCATGCGTGCATAGTGAGCTCGTGTTGCCAGCTTCCGTCAGTCCTCGAGATTGTATAGATGATCGCGAAGCTCGATGACGTCATCGCATACGTCTTGGAGGAGCATTCTCATTGAAGGAATGACGATCCTTGATCCGGGACGATGATTAAAAGCACACTTGATGAACCTATTATGGGCTAGACCGGCTGAGGAAGAGAAGGTTCAATAATTGGACTGCTCAGTGATGATCACAACTTGCAAGGTATCCTTCTGTTGGACGCTCCACTCATAATCCAGTGGCCGCCCATCTGGAGATGCTGCAACAGTCCTTCGACGCCCACGCTATATGATCGATAGCAGTTTGTTGGCAGTTTATATGCTTAATCCCGCGCGCATATGGGCCAGTCAACATTTTTTGCTCCGTGTCCGCATGGCGCCCAAACTTATCAATTGCCTTAAATCAGGAGAAGCTATGCAATGGAGCGAATTTCCCACTTTCAAGACCCAACGATGCTGGCAGGAACGAAAATATCATTTTCCTCAGCCCGACTTGGAGGTGCTACCACCACAGTCAACCAACATCAAGCGATTGATTCGTTACATTCGTGTTATCACTTATCAGCACAAGATAAATGTAAGAGATCTCGGGTCGACTGACTTGGACATGGCCGGGCAGTGACAACATGTTGAAACATAGTGAACACTGAAAACGACCACGGCGCCTACTGAAGAAAACTCCTGAAAGAAGCGCTGAAGACGTTGCATAACCGTATACAGGACACCACGTGTCTACAGCAAGGGGTTCAGCGATAGTCAGCATCTTACAGAAGATGCAACTTGACGACTACTCACCATAGTGCATGTAAGTGATTGCTGTTCCCTCAATATTCAGTACTCCTGCTAACCGAGACACCGAACAAGACTGAATGGCGGTCACCACCCACAAAGCATCCACAAAAGCGCCCGCCCAGCCTGTTGAACTGACACTCAAGGGTCATGAGGAACGTGTGTATGAAGTAGCTTTCATCCCCGGTACCCGTCTCCTCGTCACTGGCTCGGCCGACAAGAGTCTTCGGATGTGGGATCTGGACACGGGGAAACAAGTGGGAGAGCCCTTGTTGGGACATGACGACAAAGTCTGGACGGTCTCGGCGTCCTTTGATGGACGTTGGATAGCGAGTGGAGGAGAGAATGGAAGCATCCTGGCCTGGGAAGTTGCGACAAACAAGAGAGAGCTCAAAAGAGTGCCCGTCTCGTTCAAGGGCCATGAGAATGCGGTTCTTCGCATCGTATTTTCACCGGACAACAAGACATTTGCAAGTGCATCATGGGACCAAACGGTATGCGTGTGGAAGAGGGAGACGGGAAAAATAGTACTCGGACCACTCAAAGTGGGCAGTGGTGCATGCTCGGTGTCGTACTCCCCGGATGGGACAAAACTAGCAGCAGGCACAGATAAGCACATCATCATTTGGAATTCAGCAAGTGGAGAAGAGTTGTTGAAAATAGAACAGCGGGCATACAGAGTCGCATTCACTCCAGATGGTCTCCGTCTCGTTAGTGGAAACAAAGGAGACATCCGAATATCAAATGCTACCACTGGAGACATCATCAAACAGTTCGACGCGCACACAGACAACAACTTTTCCTCACTAGCCATTACTCCCAATGGCACCAAATTAGCCACCACATCATTCGACAAGACGACACGGTTTTTTGACCTGATTACTTTCGAACCCATCGGCGAGCCACTCGAGCACCCTGATGCCGTCGCGTGTGTGGCATTTTCCGAGGACAGCAAACTCATCGCGACTGGCTGTTGGGACGGACATGTTCGCACATGGGCAGTTCCTCTGAGCGGGTCCGGGAAGGAGCTCCAACAGGTGAGCAAATAATCTCATCGTATCATACTTCACGCCTGCTGACCTGTCATATGGTCCACTCAGGAAATTCTCAATGTACGCCGCTTTCACGCTCATTGTTTTGTACAATCCCTAATTTCAGTCCTGCAGAAAACCATCCCAGACCTACGGCCTCGCCCAAAACGCGTTCCAATATCAACTAGTAGATTCTTCGATGATGTAAGTGCATATGATACAGTAGATTTGATGCACGTCTCACCATTCTTTGACAGTTTGATCCAACTGAACGCAACAATCGCGCTGGCACTACGCGCAACGCCAAAGGCTCCAAAATCAAAAACATGATAGATGGTATCTTTTCTCGCTCCTCCGCTTCCCAGGGCCATACTCCTCGCCCACGCGGAATTCCCCTTGTGGACGTCTCTGCAACACGAGGCAAATATGTAAGCTTTCTTCACTTTTCGACATCCATCTAGTGACGTTGATATTGTCTCGCAGCGCACCGCTAATGCCCACAGTGGAAAAAGGGATAGGTTGCTGAAGGCACAACGTCCTCCTCGCAACTGGCAAGCTCACACTGGTGCCTCAAGCAGCAGCACGCCACCAGGGGAGACATCCAATGTGGGCAATGAAACTGCGCCAGCAACGTTGCAGACTGGAAATGCCAGCGCTTCTGCTACCAGTAACCACCCTTCTCCGTTGGACATTGAACATGTTCCAGGCATTGACTGCTTTGCAGTTCTTACAAGATACTTCCCGTGTCTTGCACGAACCCGACCGACAAGTCCTGCTGCTCCGCGCACCAGCTGAGTGTCCTTTCCCTTCTAAATATTTTTTGTTGGAGAAGATATCACGCATGCACAAAGTATTCGAAGACACATGTAATTTCCAAAATACACCGCTTGATATCTGACTAGTACTTCGACCTCATGGTGTCACATCACGAGCATAGTCAACCTAGTGTATTACAATGACTGGGGGATACGAGAAATACGATACATTGTAAATCATGATCATGATCAAGTCATCGACGCTAGCCAGTTCAATATTCTTATACAAGTCGTTATTAAGAGACTCGTTGAACTGCATATAGGAACGCTGGCCCTCAAATTGGGGCAAGTACGACACCCGACTTGAAGAGCTCGGTCAGGATCTTCTCCACGTCAGACACTTTTGTCCTGCGTCCAATGATAAGCAGGTGCCACTGAGAGATGAGGACATGGAAGCACCTATTGAGGAGCGAGGTTCTCTGGAGGATGTGGATCGCCAAGGTTTTGGTAGAGGAACACCGGGATGCCCGGGGCGAGGGGATCGATATTATTGTGAAGATGTTCGAGAGCAGTGACACCATTCTACAGTGCGCCCGCATAGAACACGTTCGAGGAAATTCAGACAAACATGGGCGCATGCAGACGAATAGGTATGTTGCCAAGTACAACCAATTGTTCGAAGAGCGATTGTGTCAGACGAGCACATGCCGCATTCTTCAAGTTGTTCACGATAATAAGTGGACCAAGCTGTGGGTGATGGTCGAAGACAACCTGCTTACAGTCAAGCACTGGAAGGATTGAGACGCGCTGAAAGTACGGTATGGATAACGTACAACCTGTATGCGGGACCCCACGTGTCTGCAGCAAGGCCGACATGTGGATGCGCTGGCAACAATAGTGAGGACCTATAGGATATAATATTAATTTAATCGCCACTCACCATAGCGCGCGCGAGTGTCTGCTCCCCCACTCGAAGCTCCTGCTCACCGACAAATTGAGCAAGATTGAATATCGAATGGCGGCCACCACTCAGAAAGACAGTCGCAGGACTTCCACCCCGCCAACTCAAGAGGAAACATCTCAGCCCACACTTACGCTCGTGGGTCATGAAGAATGGGTGTCTGGCGTAGTGTTCATCCCTCGTACGAACCTCCTCGTCACTAGCTCCGCCGACAAGACTCTTCGGGTGTGGAATCTGGACACAGGGAAACAAGTGGGAGATCCCTTGTTGAATCACGATTGTGCAGTCTGGAAGGTCGCAGCGTCCCCCGATGGGCGTTGGATTGTAAGTGGAGGATGGAATGGAAGTATCCTGCTCTGGGAAATTGCAACAGACAAGACAGATCTCAAGAGAGAGCCCGTCTCGTTCAAGGGTCATAAAATTCTGCTTCGGGGCCTTGCATTTGCACCAGACAGCGAGACATTTGCAAGTGCATCGAATGACTTGACAGTATGTGTTTGGAAGAGGGAGACGGGACAAATAGTCGTCGGGCCGCTCCGACTGGGCGAGCTGCCAAACTCGGTCTCGTACTCTCATGATGGAAAAAACCTAGCAGCAGGCACCGACAAACATATCATCGTTTGGAACACGACGAATGGAGAAGAACTGCTCAAGATACAAAAGCGGGCATACAGAATCGCATTCACTCCAGATAATCTCCGTCTCATCAGTGGGGACTGCAACAACATCCGAATCACAGATGTTGCCACTGGAGACATAATAAAACAGTTCGACGCGCACAACAAACCCTGTCAATCATTAGCCATTGCTCCCAATGGCAGCAAATTTGCGACCACTTCAACCGACAAGACCACACGATTCTTTGACATGAACACATTCGAACCCATCGGCGAGCCACTCGAGCACCCTGATGTCGTCTTGTGTGTGGCATTTTCCAAGGACAGCCAGCTCATTGTCACTAGCTGTGAGGACAAGCTCGTTCGCACATGGACAGTTCCTCTGAGTGAGTCAGAGAAGGAGCTCGAAGAAGTGAGCAAGTTCTCTCATCATGTCATACTTTGCGCTAACCTGTCATATAGTCCACTCAGAAGATTCTCCAGGTACGCTTTCACGCTCGTTATTTTGCACGATCCCTAACTTCAGTCCTGCAGAAAAAAGCGGCAGCACTCTGCTGGCGGTGACATCCATTGTGGTTGATGAAACTACGCCAGCAACGTGGCAGACTGAAAATACCAGTGCAGCTAGCAATCCCCGTTGGATGTTGAAGGTGTTCCAGACATCAGCTGCTTTGCAGCTCTCACAAGGTGCTTCCCGCGTCTTTCACGTACTCGGCGAATAAGTCCTGCCACTCCCCACACCCTCTAAGCGGCCTCTCCTATCCGAACCTTTTTGTTAGCATAGATACAACTGTCGCATTTATTTTCTTTCAAATACTTATGCAAACATGAACGACTCCACTTGTACTATGATACACAACATTCATAGATGTTCGGAATGGTATTTTCTCTTCATCCTCCTTTCGCGAACTCTGGACAGAACACGAAAACGGCAGTCAAGACTCCGATCCCGCACGCTTACACCACCTTGGACTATCAAAAGACCGCAGTTTTGGTCGGTGCCATCGATATCCCCGCAATCTCGACTAAAGCACTTGCTGAAAGCGCAACCTAGATCTTAACGAATCTACTGGAGATTACTACACAACCACCCCGGCTTGACGAAGGAAAGCTAAATTGGTGTGTCCAATAACTGCTGTTATTATCTCAACGCTTTCCATGTTAGCTTACCATCATCAGCCTACCATCATCAGCCGGAGTCCCAACAATCTGATATAGTTGCAGTCTTGTATGATGCTGTTTCCAACGGTGTCACAGTATTGGAAGGATCAAGTTAATTCACCACTACAGACTGGTCAGTAAGAGCACAACGACGCACAGGAGCTCGTTTCACACTCCTCGATCCGCAGCCAGCGTTCTCTGTTCAGTGGTGATCATCAGGGATGCTTCCGTCGGACGCTTCACTCATAATCTACCACCCGTCTGAGACGCTGCAACAGTCCTTAAACAGTTCGGCACCCACGCTATATCGATAGCAGTTTGTATGCTTAACCTCGCGCGTATATGGGCCAGTTCAGCATCTCTCGCCCCGTGTCCGCATGGCGATCAAACTTGTAATCGCGGAATTGATTGCCTTGCGGTGCTGCAGTGGCCAGGAGAGTATGCAATGGAGCGAAGTTGCCACTTTCAAGACCTAATGATGCTGGCAGAAACAAACATCTCATTCTCCCTCAGCCTGATCTGGAGGTGGTATTACTACAGCCAACCAGTATCAAGCGATTAATTCGTTACATTCATGTTATCACTTATCAATACAATATACATGCGGGAAGAAATCTCGGGTCAACTGAGTCGAACGTGGCCGGGAAATTACGACAGGTTGAAACAGTAAAAGCGGCTATGGCACCTGCTGAAGAAAGCTCCTGGAAGAAGCGCTGAACATGGTCTGTATGCAGGACACCACGTGTCTACAGCAAAGCTGACATCAGGGTTCAGGGATAGTCAGTATCTTACAGAAGATGCAACTTAACGACTACTCACTGTAGCACATGTAAGTGATTGCTGCTCCCTCAATATTCCTGCTGACCGAGACACCTAACAAGATTGAATGACGGTCACCACCCACAAAGCATCCACAAAAGCGCCCGCCCAGTCTGCTGAACTGACGCTCAAGGGTCATGAGGAACGTGTGAACGAAGTAGCTTTCATCCTCGGTACCCGTCTCCTCGTCACTGGCTCGGACGACAAGAGTCTTCGGGTGTGGGATCTGGACACGGGGAAACAAGTGGGAAAGCCCTTGGGATACGATGATACAGTCTGGGCGGTCTCAGCGTCCCCTGATGGACGTTGGATAGCGAATGGAGGAGAGAGTGGAAGCATCCTGGTCTGGGAAGTTATGACAAACAAGAGAGAACTCAAAAGGGTGCCCGTCTCGTTTAAGGGCCATGAGAATATGGTTCAGGGCATCGCATTTGCACCGGACAACAAGACATTTGCAAGTGCATCATGGGACAGAACAGTATGCGTGTGGAAGAGGGAGACGGGAAAAATGGTCCTCGGACCACTCAAAGCTGGCGATCTGGCATACTCGGTGTCGTACTCCCCGGATGGGGCAAAACTAGCAGCAGGCACAAATCGGCACACCATCATTTGGAATTCAGCAAGTGGAGAAGTGTTGCTGAAAATAGAACAGTGGGCATGGCGAGTCGCATTCACTCCAAATGGTCTCTGTCTCGTCAGTGGAAACTACAAAGACATCCGAATATCAGATGCTACTACCGGAGACATCATCAAACAGTTTGATGCCCCCACCGAATTGTTTACCTCACTAGCCATTGCTCCCAATGGTACCAAATTAGCCATCACGTCATACGACAACACGATCCGGTTTTTTGACCTGATTACTTTCGAACCCATCGGCGAGCCACTCGAGCACCTTGATGCCGTCGTGTGTGTGGCATTTTCCGAGGACAGCAAACTCATCGCGACTGGCTGTTGGGACGGACATGTTCGCACATGGTCAGTTCCTCTGAGCGGGTCCGGGAAGGATCTCCAACAGGTGAGCAAATAATCTCGTCGTATCATATTTCACGCCCGCTGACCTGTCATATAGTCCACTCACAAAATTCTCAATGTACGCCGCTTTCACACTCGTTGTTTTGCACAATCCCTCATTCCAGTCCTGCAGAAAACCATCCCAGACCCACGGCCTCGCCCAAAACGCGTTCCAATATCAACTAGTAGATTCTTCGATGATGTAAGTCCACATGATACAGTAGATTTGATGCACGTCTCACTATCCTTTGACAGTTTGATCCAACTGAACGCAACAATCGCGCCGGCACTACGCGCAACGCCAAAGGTTCCAAAATCAAACACATGATAGATGGTATCTTTTCTCGCTCTTCCGCTTCCCAGGACCAAACTCCTCGCCCACGCGGGGGTTCCCTTGTGGACGTCTCTGCAACACGAGGCAAATATGTAAGTTTTCTTGACTTTTCCACATCCATGTAGTAACGTAGATGTTGTCTCGCAGCGCACCGCTAATGCCTACAGTGGAAAAAGGGATAAGTTGTTGAAAGCCCAACGTCCTCCTCGCAACTGGCAAGCTCACGCTGGTGCCTCGAGCAGCACGCCACCAGGGGAGACATCCAATGTGGTCAATGAAACTGCGCCAGCAACGTTGCAAACTGGAAGTACCAGACCCTCTTCCCCACTAGACGTCGCACATGCCCCACATATCAGCTGCTTTGCAGTTCTCGCAAGGTGCCTCCCATGTTTATCGCGATCCACTTCAGGTTCTCACTAGGCTTCTCGTTCCTTTTGAGCATTTTCGTCGGAGTAGATGTCACTGGATCCATCGGATACTTATGCAATTCGATGATGTTCCCGGTAGAGGACTACCATCGTAGGCAGCATTCTCTCGTTCAGCTGAATAGATACCACTCGTTCACCGGTCATACCTAATTTTCTGGATTGCTTGCGTTAACAGAGCACACAATGATATGTAACCTTATCCCATACTTGCATGGCCAACCTAATATATATTGACAAAGCATCTATCGACTGTCGCATACAAGAAACATAGTGCATTGCATATCCTGATTTCAGCATAAGCATAAAGTACTTAAAAGTCAAACACCGCATACGCGGCGAGCAGCACGCGGACCACTATGCAGACATACGGATGTACCGTAACATTCGCGCACGCGACGAGACTGTCGCATGACAACCGCCGGCTCGCTGAAGAAAAGGGATGAGCTGAGGACACCGACAGGCTGCCAAGATGCGACTAGAAGCGCAAAGGAGCTGGCCTAGCTGGCTGTGGCGTCACCAGCCATGAACCAGTCCTACACATGACAGCTCGCGCAGTCATAGTGCGCGCATAGGATCCGCAGCAGTAGAATAGTAACTCGCGCCATCTAGAACACAGTCCCGCCCGATTGTCTCCCCGCATACCGGCTCTTCACGTCGTCGAGGTCCGCCGTGCCGTCCTGGCTCTTGTAATCATACCCACTCATGCTGGCCATGTCAGAAGCACCAGCAGCAGAGGAGAAGGAGCCACGCCTCTATAAACGGTCTGACTGCGAGAATACCATGGCAGAACCGCCAATGCTTGCGGTGCTTGGCGGTCCAGCATCCTGAGAGATGATGGAACTGGTGTAGCTACCGTTGTGGCGCAAGATCATGTCCAAGAAGCGTGTAATACCGGTCAGGAGTTTCATGATTTTAATCCGATAGTAGGGTCAACATACGATGTAACCATGAACGGTCCTCTCGGCTTCATCGAAACATGCCGTTCTTGCTGCATACACCCACATCTTGATTGTCCGAGCAACTTTATCTCAAAGATCTTGTGTCAGTCAGTCAGACCTACGTTCACCCAATTGCTAAATCAGACATAGACATCCAGGTTCGTCCCCCTGGCCTGGGCCCATTCGAAGGAATCACTCACTGGCTCGCATTGATCCGGATAATATCTTCCTCGCAAATCGTGGGTGTGCTCTTTACGGACTGGCTGCATTTCCCAAGGTCAATGTCAGTGGGTTCGGACCTATCCCGCTGCCGATAATTCTACGCAACGAGACGTTGAAGATGACACCAAAGGTACGAACGCCCAGCACGGACATATGTCGGGTTTCAAAAGCGAAAAAGGCAGTCCCCGTTTCAGTGATATTTGGGCGCTGATCTACCGTAAAGCCAAAGATCCGGCACCGACAGGCATGTACCACCAGGGTCCCAATGATCTGCGATAATACGAGGAGTTTGCGAGACATGGAAATAAATTTAATGATATGCGAGTCGGAGATCCCCGCACCCCCGGAAATGATATGCATCAAACCGCTTTTTTCGATTGAACAGTTCAAGATGACTAGTGATCACCCACGTCATCCTGTGTTT
This sequence comes from Suillus variegatus, assembly GCA_016647645.1. Taxonomy (NCBI): domain Eukaryota; kingdom Fungi; phylum Basidiomycota; class Agaricomycetes; order Boletales; family Suillaceae; genus Suillus; species Suillus variegatus. Next base: position 67,998 of record JABBWF010000143.1, read on the forward strand.
AACGGAGATAGCCTGCTTTTGAACTGCAGATCATAAGAAAACGCCCTGAGATCGTATCGTTATTAGATGACATATGTGATGGGTGACGAAAACTCAGGCTGACTGAGCTGTAACGGAATCCAGGAAATGACAACTTGAAGCCACCCAACCCAATCTGTAATATGATGCGAGCATGGTAAACTTACATAAAGAAGTAGTAAGTCGTGTCTTACAAACCTAGTACCACAGTTGTTTCCCCTGATCCTGTGACAGTACGTACTCGTCGTGCACATGTCCGAGTACCTAGTATGTGTTTTGCCGCGACCAGGCATAAGTAAGAGCCGACGGCGATGCGTCACGGTGGAGTGTCCGAGTGGATGAGTAACTGCCGGCAGACTGTCGTATCCTCCTTGTGAGTATCTGCCATCTTTTTGACGTGGCCAGACCACTGGTTCCTCGATGGGTATTGACTAGAACTATTGAGTCATCAGTATGTACTCACATGTTTCGGCCGTTAAATCAACGTGTCATGATAGTACGAGTGCCAAATACATCAAGCACATGAGTCATACATCGAGCTCCGGGGATGCACAAACGGCTTACAATATTAATCCAGTGGATTGCGCGATGTGAAAATGTTGCAATGTCATAGTGGCATGAGAACAATGTACCTGATAATCTAAAGATAGCAACCGCCCGCGGGGCTTTCCTGATTAATGAGTCATACACAATAATCTTCAGTACTTTATCATGTAATCAATCTTATTGTCGGACTGTCATCACTCTAGGTCAGCATCGACGCGCGACGGCCCGCCGCATAGCACAAAATGAGAGCTGTTGTTCAACGCGTCGCATTGGCCTCGGTATCAGGTAAAAATTATTAGCAAATCCATCACAGCTAATGTACCTAATTTGCATCGCAGTCGACGGAAATGTGATCTCAAGCATATCCCGAGGACTGATGGTCTTAGTTGGAATCGGTACTGGTATGGATATGTATGCTGTACAGATACATAGCCAACGAGTACCCGCACAGGATAGATGACACGCTTGCGGATGTCGAAACATTGGCCAACAAAATGCAAGGATGAGTGTATCCTCGGCCCTTGTTCTCCGTACTGACCACTAGCGCTGCTTGCAAACAGACTTAACATCCGCGTTTTCGATGCGAATGGTTCGATGTGGAAGTCGAACGTCAAGGACATCGCTGGCCAGGTCCTCTGTGTCTCCCAGTTCACACTGATGGCAAACACTACCAAAGGCAACAAACCTGATTTTCATCGTGCGATGGTGTGCCGTCTCAATATCTTGATAATTTAACGCCAATTGCATTGCTTTCCAGTCCTCGAATGCCTCCAGAGAACTGTATGCAACGTTTCTTGAGAAAATGCGGCGTCTGTACGTGCCGGATCGAATACAAGGTTAGCTTCGTTCTCGTCGAGTGCACGATGACGTGGTTAATGTACTTTCCAGACGGGCAATTCGGTGCTATGATGGATGTATCGTTGACAAACGAGGTATGGCGTATCGCTACTCAAGCTTTTTATGCGGTGATGCATGCTGGCTTCATAGGGACCTGTTACTCTGACATTGGATACTCGGAAGTTTGAGTATGTTTCCGTTTCAGGAGGTACAAACAAGAAATCGAGTGAGAACGGCAATAAAGAGGCCAAGAATCAAACAGCTGATGCTGCTGGCTCGAGATCTGCTGCCAGTGTCAATCCAGGCTTGACTGATTCGGAGGCCGACGTTCCGTAGTGTTCGTGTGCGTGAACAATGTCATTTCTTCATCAATCTCTTTGACCCTGTTGCCGTTCCTGACAAGGTAAACTGAACTGCGAAAGTTAGTTTTCTAGGTTTGGATACTGAAAAGCCGATGTCACAGCAAGCTGGGCCATGTGGCATCGACTCGGAAGTGTGACGGCAGAAATTATGCGAGATGACAGCGACAATTGTAATCGGCTACAACATACCACCGACGAGAGCCACAATGGCTTTCGTACGCCACCTGACCTTTCTTTCTCCGCCCCTCCAAGGCACCGCCCAACAATGCAGTCCCTTAATTTCCTCCTGTAATTTTTGACGTAATTCATCTGATGAGGTCGCCATCACGAAAGACAGCTCTGTGTCAAGGTTCGTTGAACGTGAGTTCAAGTTCGTCGACCCAAAAAGCGTAAGGACTGGCGGTGAATCCACTGAAGGAGAAAGCCAAATTCCTGAATGGACAATATGAGATTTGATAACGCTCCAAAGCCAAGTACTGACCTTTTGCGTGGTATGTCCAACCATCCCTCTCCCACTCTTTGAGGCTGACATTGTGGTTACTTGAACAAGGTCGTCTCGCGGCTCTTACTGCCGACATAAAACGTTTCTCCGATAGGGTATATCCCTCAGGGATGAGTCCAGACAGGCCTCCGGACCCATAGAAACCATTTGCCTAAGAACGCAGGTTACGCCATGATCAGCAGGCTGATCTTGGGAAAATTCACCTTCGGACTGGCTGCTATGATACTGCATCCAACGTTAGATTTCAAAATCAGATCTTGGTATTCCTTGGATAGTCCAAAGTAGCCGCTTGTCAGATTCATAATAGGTTCTTGATTCAAGCGGTCTTCGCGAGATGCCAAGTGATCGAAGAGGTTCGACAGAGTATGTTCCTCTTCTCGGATATTGAATTGCCCAGCTTGGATCACAGGAAAGATGACTACATCCGACGAATTTGTCTGTTCTTCACTGCTGGTAGAGGACACGGACGAAAACAAATGTTTCATTTGAAACTGTGACAACACACGTTCTGCCTTGGACTGGATCTGCCACGGCAAAACAGACGTGTCGTCCCAATGAAGGGCAGGTCCATCTGGAGTTGCCAGCACTCGATACGAAAAACCAGAGACGGCCTGCAAGAATGAGAAACAGTAATCTGCCAGAGCAGGTTGTGCGCTGAAATGCAGATATCGATCTTGTCTATTCGAGAAATATGCCTTGTTCAGGTTCGCTCTGTCATTTCGTCAGCTCGGCATTTTTGAGTTTCAAATGACTGACCCGCTGATCATAACTTCATCGTCAGAACCGTAAATTTTGGCGTGCCAGGTGCCCCAACCTTCGTTGAATCGAGGAGGGACTATATTTGTCATCGCTGCACTGAGCTTTGGACTCCGAAAAAGGGATATATGTACTCTATGCTCATAGTTCTGTAGGAGGGGAAGAAGGGAGAGAATGGGAGATGATGGTCCAGGTCGAGTAGACCGGTTGTAGTCCAAGTTTAAGTAGAGGTGCAGACCAGGATTCGTCCGAAGTGCATCATCTAAAGCGTTTATCTGGTGACTATCAGGAAAACTCTCTCTATTGCAGAATGCATGATGTGCCTACCAGCTCTGTCTCCGAGAAACCAATGTATAATGACGACAGAAAAATGCGCCGCCGTGCACGACGGATGATGTTCTAGCATGCACACCGTCGGAAAGTCTCATGAAGAGGAGATACGGGTGCTTACGAGTAGATTCGCGTAAAAGTCAGAAGGCTGTGAAAGCACATGCACGTCTTTCGACGCTACCTTGAAGCTCGGCTGTTTCTGCGCGAGACAAGACACGAATTCACGGATAGTAGGATCAAATTTGCGCGTCATAGAAAAATTGCATGTCACAGAAAAGTTGCGCGCACATTTGGAAATAGTAAAGGATTTCAGGAGTTCCTTGTGCGTGCCGGAGTGCCTGCATACGTTTCTGTATGCTGCTGCGAGCATGTGAGTATCTTCAACCTTGGGTGCTATAATGCTATTTACGCCGAAAAGGCAAATTTAGCAAAAGCGCACTGTTGACTAAGCGAGAGATAACTAAGTATGGCGAGCGCTGCGCGTTGCAGCCTGCATCACTACACACCAGCGGAGTCCCGGCATGGGACGGTTTTAACAACGAGGCTAAACCTAAACTGCTGGCTGTTTCTATCATTCTCTTTTTCTTGAACTGAACACGATGCTGGCGAATGCTACAGTCGAAGTGTTCAGACTCGCAAAGTCAAGTGTTATCCAGGCATCTGTCACGCTGTTGACCTTCCCAGTCCAATTGCTGGGTCGCATACGGAAATTGGGCACAGATGACAGATGGATGCACAGCTCCGAGAGTCTATTCGCCTTCGGAGTTAAGCATGACCTGTCCGATGAATTCCTGTTATCACAGTCTCCTCCCCCACCCGTATCTACCCCTTTACCAGGTCCATGGAGCTTTCTGACGTCTTGGTATGTTTTTGGATTGGTCATTATGGTGTGTTATACCCGCAAGTAATGTGCTCTGTGACTGACTTTGCACTAGGCGGTTCTCTTACATCGTATACGGAACATCGTAGTGCCCAGGGATGAATTTATGACCCGTTTCACTCGCACTGCAAGGCTCCGTGCATTCCCATACTCTGCTATCCCATCTATCTTCCCCCTGGATCTATCGTCTTCAGTAACTCGTTTTGCGCTTCGTTCGTCCTCGCTATACTTAGTTTCTAAGATGGTCGTTATATGGCTCATCGTTCTCGCTCAAGCAGCAGACAAGTTTACAACGTGGAACTTGTCATGGTTGCAGTCAGCGGGGACTTATGTCGCCAAGAGAGAAACCGCGGATCTCTGCTGGTCCACTTTTTGCGCTGTTTGCGCTGTTTTATGCATGGAAGGACTAACACATGGTTTGGAAGGCGGTGCACACCGCCCTTCGCCATTTAATCTGGTGCGGTTCTAGCGTAATGTGCAAGATCACTCACTTACGTGAAGAAAAAAGCTTGGCTATGCTTTTCTTTTGCACACATACTCTTCCCCAGTGACTCACTGGATAACGCTCGAAGGCTCGACTTCACGGCCAGACAAGCATGTTGTATTTACTATTCTGCTACCTTTGCTTCAGGTTCGTTGGCTTATCTCGCCTCATGGGATGATAGTTAACAACCCTTTCTAGCTCACAATCATCCACTTGATTGGGATTAAGCAAGATTGGTCGTCCCATCGCCTCTTCCCATCGGCGTTCGTGTCGCTTCTTGCACTCATCCACTTCCATTCAGTTCTATGGCTATCGGACTCATCTTATCCTCTGCTCAGCTATGTGCCTTGCCTGTTCGAATCTTCCCTTCTAGCCGTCATATTTCTGGCTCTATTCCTCAATGCCTTTACCCAAATTGCTACGGAGGGTAGAGTCTCTCGTCTCCTATTTGGCCACCAAGCTGCTCTTATTCCGCAATGGGATGAAGACTTCTCGGTCGCATTGTTACGCATGGGTACGGCAAGCCTCGAGGCCTCGAGTGTATTGGGCCTTGGGAATCAAGTGGGCGGCGTTACTGCGGTCACGCCACTTCCCCTGAACGATGGAACCTTGGAACTGAATCGCTTGGGGGTGATTTCGCTTTCTCCAGCTGTCGAAGGCCCCATCAAACGCCGTCGTTTCAAGAAGGGTTTTTCCAATGAAGTCAAGACCATCAAGGTCACAACGACTGGAGGAGATATCTGGTTTGATACGGCTTGGTGCAGGGATCTTGCAAGACTTGGAATGAGTTTGGTGCAATGTGCCAGGGGGCTGATAATGAAGTCTTGGAATGCACTCAGACGAAGGTCGCGAAAGCCGCCCAACTTCCCTCCTCGACGTATAGTGGTGAGAAACGAGGCCACCACGAGTGAGCGGAATCAAAATTTAGATGCTGAAGAGGACGAAGAACAAGAAGAATTGTACAAACGATTCATTAGGGGAGAACCTATGGACGAAGACGATGAAGATTTTGAATATCACCCGTCGGAAACGGAACCGAACGGGTCCACTAGCCCCAGTCCGTCGAGGTCCGAGCATGGCAGCGATGAGGAGGAGGAAGGAGAAGAGGTTCCAGGGCAAGTAACAGATGAGATTGTCAACTTGTTTTCGGACCTCTCTTCCACTCCCTCAGCCATGACTTCTGCCTCGGTCCTGATGGCACACATGACCCATAATTCGACATTGCCAATGACAAGACAGCGATTCGAGCACCTGATGTCGGCGCCTTCTCAACGGAGTGACAGTTTCATGAGCGACTGGTCGGACGTTGCTGCAATCCGACGACCATCCTCCAGCGGGACTGGAACACCTGAAGACTCGCAGGACACAATGAGAAACTGTGTGATATGCACAGTCGAGCCACGGCAAATCATATGTTGGCCATGTCGGTGAGTAACCAAGCGCGATTTCTTTTTGGAATTCATGTGAGACTGACTGCTCGGCAGATGTCTCGCTGTGTGTGATGACTGCCGCGAAAATCTTGCGTCACGTTCGTCTGCATCTACTCACACGTGCCCTTGCTGTCGAAGAAAGTGAGTATCTTTACAGGGCGGTAACAAAGCTGGAATTGACGTTTCATTTACTGCAGCGTGGATGGGTATTCGAAGATTTACATCCCCTAATGTGAAGTGTTTTATTGGGTGGATTTGAAGAATGTAATATTACGATAGCAGGTGTGGCTATTCCTGACGTGGATCGTAGATAATGGCGCGTTCTGTTAGTTTTGTGGATCTATTCTTGCGAATCTTGACATGATAACGTGTGCGGGGAAGACCCGGCTGACAGTATCAAGGGAAGCAGGAGACTAAGCGCTAAGCTCTAGACTAATCATTGACTGGATGCGGGAAGTTTAAGGAAGCGTCCAAGGAACGTATCTGGTGCTATCTCACCTCAGTTCGAACAATGATACGCCACTAAACCCGTTAACATAACGTTTGACTAGTACATAGTAGAAGGCAATTGCAAATATGAAACAGGTCAGACAAATGATCGGCACCTACTTACCAGTACTAGTTGCCACTGCCACGGAACCGCTCAATCATATGTGCAGGGTATACGGATCGAGCGATTAATGGCAAAAATACGCAATGGCCACACTACCCCAACCAGTCGAGACACTATCTATTTGGCAACTACTACTACGCCCGCTTGTCATCTAGGTCTAAAGCCACTAGTCGACTAGCCAGTGCACGTAGCAAACCATGGGTAGTAATAGCAAAACTACGCAAAAGCCACACCGTGACAACTGCCGACTGGTCTTATCAACTATCTTATACGTACACGACACTCCGGCAGGACCGCAGACAAATCACCCGTTGGAAAGAGCTCGGGTGCCGCCATCGCGTGCGCCATATAGTAAAGCGTACTAAGCGCTGCCTCAACGGCGTTCAGCCCGCAGCGGTATTCACGCTGTGGCGCCGGCCCACTTACAAAACAGCACATGACCCTCCCCACCGAATCGGACGCCCAAGGCCAGGCACATCACTGGCCGGATACATTGAATATCTCAAGCCCTTCAACTCCACGTTCAAGCTTTAGGTGCGTATACACACCGCTGCGTCGGATAACCGAGTCTCGAGCAAACGGTCATATGCCTCCCCCAGCGCCAGCCGAAGCGATCTATAATTATTACTGCTTATCAGTTAACCGCTCGTAATAGAAATAGCACCCGGGTAGGACGGTACATACGAGATTGCAGGCCAATCGGCCGTTTGGCAAGGACGTTTGATTGGACATGGACATGCGGCTGTGCGGGCGCCTTCGTGTAAACGATACAGTGAAAAATGCAGCATCAACGAAACTCATGCCGACCAATATAATATCCTCCCGCAGTATCAGTCGAGGACCGCACACGTTGCTGCGACCACACCATGCAGTCAACCCACCAGAAGCATGATCAGACCCCCTCCCATTGATGTCGGACGCCCATAAATGTCAGAGGAAACCCGAGCTTTAGGACGTTCAGGTACTACCCACACCCTGAATAACATTTCGATGTTATCATCACTTGGTCACACCCCCAACCCATCCAAGAAAAAACCAAGCCAAGCCCTGTGATTACTCTTCGGACTCCATTGATTCCGGGAGATTCGCGGTTAGGGTTGTTCCTGAAATACGACAGGCCTAGTGTGACTCGACTCGCGGGCCCAACGTGTGTCCGATCGTCGTGTATCCTTGTATGAGTATGAGTGAATTGCATCGTGTCCGTGATTCTCCTCGTGAGAAAGAACAAAAGACCGATTGTATTAGCTGTGACCCATCCATGCCATGATAGAATTCGAAGTCGCGACTCTCGTTGAGGACAAGTTCCGTTTCCGTGATACCGTTTATACAGTATAGGCTACCCATCGCTAGATGATGTAAAAGTATGTGCGAGCGCTATAAGTAAAAAAAAAAAACAAGGCAATGTGCTTGGCGACTACCAATCTTCATTGATGCTGCGTAGGGCTGGACGTTCTCGCACGACTTCCGCGTTTCAATGCAATTGGGTTTCATTCATTCACCAACATCGTCCGGTGGTCAAGGAAATTTTTAGAGTGACACGGCCCTCGCCTTGGTCTCGGTTAGATCCAAAGCCCAGACTGTTCGCAGCCGACCAGAAGCCCCATCGGACCCCGGGTGTTGGGCGTTTACCGTCAACGAGTGACGTGCTCTCTCATTGGTATGATTTGCATCATGTGCACGCAATAACACTTAATTGCAACGTGGTAAATTCACGGTGATGTATTGAGTGGAGTCACTGGACGTCAGATCTGATGAACATGTGGTTGGAGTGAGATAAACGATGAGGATCATGGTATTTGCGATAGTATGACGATAAGCTTTTGAGCACGAGGCTGATGTGGAATTAGTCTTGAAAATATAGCGACACCACAATAAGGTTACGAAGAGAATAATAAGATCATCGAACGAATATGACGTTGTTTGAACAAGGATATCTATGCAGTAACCTGCATCACTGGATTCTTAAAAGGAAAATGCGAATAACGATTGTGTGGCTTGTTGGAAGCCGGCTGAGAACGTGAACTTGAATGAGGTACGGGAATAGGAAATGAGCGTAGCAAGTCCAGTGTAGATGTAGCTTGATACGACTTCTTCGGAGGTGGTGGGGGAGGAATCACGAGTTCCATAGGCATCATGGTGCGTGTTCACAGCAGGATTGAATGAAGAGTTTGACACAGCCTCTGGAGTGAGAGGCTGAGGAGAGCTCCCAGATGATGAAGAATGGGGGCTAGAAGGATCCAAATCTGGGCAACGAACATGGTGCGAACGGTTGTATTGTGAGTGCGCGTGGGATGGAGAGTAGTCTGCGAGTCTGCGGAAGTCGTGGGAAGGAAGAGCGACTGAAGACAAGCCATCGTGGTGGCTGAGAATGTCATCTTCGGTAATTGACAGATCAAAATCAAGCACGTCGAGAAATTCTCGTTCAATTCGGCCGACATCACGTTTGCCGAATACGCCGGTGCAAAGAGCCCAGTGAACATTTTTGAGTGTGGAATCATTTGAAAACTGTTACGGTGGAGTCAGGGGTTGATGACATGGGAGAAAGTACTTGGAGAAAACGTACCTTGCTAGCGATCATTACGGCGCCAAGGAAGACACGCTCGCACGCCCACTCCTCTAGGGCGATTTGCAAGTGAGGTTTGGCGCGATTGATGTATACGAGTGAGACAAGAAGTGTAGGAAGTGTGACTTCTGCTCTAGTGAGGACATTTGTGACAAATGTAGTGAATTTGGTGTGCTCTGGGCGGCGAGACACGCTGCGGCCACGATGAGATGATGATGGACGACCCATAGCATAGTTGACGGTGTCTACTACGCAATCAACGGCGTATTCTGGAAACATTGTTAGGATGGATGAGACATTGTAAAGTGGAGTATGACATACCGATAACAGGTCGTGATAGCTTTATTTCGAGGAGCTCCAAGAGAGCAGGAGAGTGTAGAGCAGGGTCTACGAGGCTTGCCTTGTGGATTGGAGAAGAGACCATTGCTGTTGCTGTCTGAAGTATATGGATGATGACAGAGAAAGCCTGAAGCGAGGACGGCTTGGTGGGGTATTCATGTTGGATGAATGGTGTGGTATATAAAGGGACACCGGATGGGAGGAACAGCAAGAGAGCCGGATCGGTTACTTACGAAAAGGGACAAGTTGACATGAGCGATTAGAAAGGAAGGGCCGGAGTATTGCATAATCGGTTTCGGCTTTCACTGTGCTGTGGTTGTGACTCGGCGTCGGTGAATGAACACGAATCTGCTGCCGTTAAAGGGCTTACAATTACATCCCAATTTGGATTTAATGTTAAATTCGGCAAGACGCGGCACAGCACCGTAACAATCGCAGTGTCATTAGCCGATACGAGCGTGCACCAGCGCTGCCGCCGGTTGGTTTACGTTCCGATGGGGACAATGCGAACAGTGTCAGTGAGCTCATAGGTAGTATTGTACTAGTTCGGCTTGAAAGAGGGTACAATATTTACCCGAGTTAAGTATAAGTATACCTGTATAACGCTAATATGGAATCTTCTGTTCAAGTACTTATAATAAGTTATAATTTCCCGCCACTTCAACAGAGCTTCCGAGCGCAATCTTACCACCAGAATCATCTAGTAGGAACGTGTCGGTTACAACAACCGGTACGGTAGAAGGCTAGTCATGCTGACACGCGTTCCGCGTAGAAGGGAGTCAATTCTGCATCCATCGACGATCTACCACCCTTGGCTGCGATTGTTGCGGGGAAGATGACTCATGTCTCACTCCACTTACCAATACAAGTTCCTACCCTGTATCAGATCAGAGCTTCTGCCCATCCGAGTCGGATGTACACATCGATTCATGACGAGTATCTTCATTACTTGCATAGAGAAATAATGTACGATCCCATGTCAATGGGCGTGTGGCGTCCTCCGATATACTAAACCAAGGGGTATTTCAAGCCACTTCCACAGGAACACTTGGCCTGTTCACAATCATACAAGGCCAAGGAACCGTACGTCCATCAAGTGCGGTGTTTGATCACCTCCGTTCATTATCATGCGTATTCAACGCATGTGGTCCTTCCGGTGTCTCAATCAGAATGTATGTAGTAGCCATTCGTAGTCATGGACAAAGTCGATCTTAATGCGGAGCCACATCTCGAACTACCTAGCGCGGTCGTCAGGAGAATCACTCCAGCGCTCACGCCAAGGCACAAAGATAGTCGTTGAAATGAATAAGGCCTACGACACAGCATCACAGGGGAGCAGATCATCATCGATCAGTCACGGAGTTCAATAAAGTCATTTATCATGTATGTGATATAGTACAACTTGTAGTCACAGGAATCCATATGATAGAACCCACATCATCCGTCCCTAGCTGTCCCTGCATCGAGCCAGCACTAAAGCCCGCATCAATCAAGCGAAGAAAACTCAAAACAAGCTCGTAGGTTTGCGGCCCACAAAATGATTTTCTTTCCTTCACGCTTGCCAAGCAATTACATACCAAACTGCGACCATTGTCACCTGTCACTGGTCAATCATGCAGTGCCACCAGCCACTGCACTCCCGCTAGCACTCGTACTTCCGCTAGGTGCGTTGCCACCTGCTTTGCCACCACGGTTTTTGCTACCCTTAGGTCGACCTCGTGGACGTTTCGTAGTGCTAGGTTGTTGATCTGGCTGACTGTCGCTTACAGGACGTTTCTCGCCATTTACCCGACGATCACGCAAATACCTATTTAGGAAATAGCTAGTCAGCACACGCTCACGAAGACTACGCAAGGCGGCGGCGGTTTACAATCCCCATAGAATGCACCCGAGCCCGCCGTGCGACAGGACCAGTACACTCCTGTGGCGGGGCGCCGATCGCCAAAAACATGCTGCGGCGCACACACAGAGCCGGGGAGAAGTTCCCTGAAATTACAGCCGGAAGGGACTTGGACTTACTGAGACGTCTTCTCATCAAGCTTAGTTTGGAGTGGGGGAAGCGGGGGCTGGCCGAGCTCGGTCCGCAAGCGATCAACGTCCCCTTTGGCGATAGCATATTCACCTTCTTGGAGGGTTTGGATTTGCTGCCTTAGATCCACACATCTACACAGTCGAGTAGATTAGGACACACTGCGGGGGAATAAGAGACGTGGGAAGAATACGTACTCTCGTGTGATGGATGCTTCGAGGAGATCCACCTTTGGGGAAAGGTGAAAGATAGCATGTGAGCAATATCATCCTTAAATGGCACGTTTAATACCGACGATGCAACGCACCTTGTCACGGTCTGCATTTATCTGTCAGCAAAATAACTGTTATCAATATAATAACATAAGCTGAGTGACGGAATATATACCTCTGCGAGTGCGTTAAGTAATCGTGCACGTTCGCTGTCCAATCTGCCAGAGGGCAATTAGCAAAAACTGTCAGTAGCACGCGAGAAATCAAAAATGGACGAATCAGACACGGTCATGATGGATTGGGAAAGGTAATGTGATAGATTGGTCGAATCATCGAAAAGGTTATTCATACCGATTTTTTTGTTCTTTGATATCCTGAATAGTCTTATCCTTTTGTTCGAGGGTATTATGGGCAGCAACTATATTAGCGGTATGCAGTTGCAGTGTCAGGGAATGTTTTCTGCCCACAGCCAGTTCAGTACCGTACTATCACGATGTTGAGGCAATGACGAGCCCAATCTAATTTAATGACATGCAAAACTCACTTGAGTTCAGCAGTCTTGGCAAGCTGGACGAGTTCAGTCGTCCAATTACCGGTCGCCACAAGCGGCTGCGGCTTTGGCGTCACTGGTTGTGGAGCTGTAGTAGTTGCGTGTGGTGCTACAGTACTAGGGCCTGCAGCGGGTGCAGACATTATCATTTGGCCATAATCGTTGGATGATGAAGCAGGGAACTGTTGATACATTGCAAATGTCAGAAATCGAGCCAGCTACAGCGAAGGGCCCTGGGGTCTTGGGTAGGTATGAGAGTGGTTGAGTGCAGAATTTGCTAGGACTCCGTGCACTGCTAGCAGGTGTTTGTCTTTATTAGGAACCAAGGCTGTCGACACGCATTCGGATACTTACTTCATCTTCTTTGAACGTAGATTCGAAGACGATGTGCAGATCTGGCCAGAGATTTTCATGTATCATTTGCGGCAGAAGCTTGCAATTGGCGACCCTGCGGCTCTTCAGAACACTGTGTATCCGAGCAAATCAGAACTTCTTTCTAATTGCTGGAACACCAGCAAACTAGTACTGCTGTATTATTATTATTGTTATTATATGGCCTTAGTCCTAACTAGGTAGCTCGGCACCGTGCTAATATAGCATATGTCAGTCTCAACGTTGAGAGTACTACTAGTAGGTTGAATTTGGACTAGAAGTACTTAATAGATGCCCCAGCTGATATATCATGACTAGTATATACGTCAGCGCCTGCTTCCTTTCTTCTTCAACACAGTGACACTTCATTTGTTCTCAAAACGAGATAAACTTCATCACGATGAGCGTCCTCAGGCCCTTCAAAGCGAATGATCTGTTCAGATTCAACAACATGCAAGTCTGACATTTTTTGAACTTGCCGTCATGTTCTGAACGAAAATCACAGTAATTTGGATGTCTGGACGGAGACTGCGAGTCTCTCATACCTTCGACCATGGATCTAGCTCATAGTTTTTAACAGTACGGTATTCCCTTCTACCTAACTTACCTTCAAAGGTGGTCAGACCTCTGTTTCACTCAAGAAAGCCCAAGAGGCCGGTTGCAAGGCTACAGTGCGTCCATCTCTTTCGTGTCCTCAGCCGATACAAATCACACATCTTGAAAGTTCTTGGCAAGGCTGAAGGTGCACAAACCGAATGGCATGGACATATTACAGCCGTTTCCGTTGCTCCAGAGTACCGTCGTCTCTCTCTAGCACGAAACATGTGCCAGCGTCTCGAATTCGCCTCAGACGGGATATACAAAGGGTACTTCGTGGATCTTTATGTGCGCTGTAACAATGCACTAGCCATCAAAATGTACGAGGGTATGGGATATAGCGTGTATAGGCGAGTAAGAGAATACTACGGTAATCTTGGGGTGGGGAAGGATGGACGAGACGAGGAGGACGCGTTTGGTGCGTATGCTTGCAATGGTACTTTGGACCATACTGATATCTGACAGATATGCGAAAATGTTTGTCACGCGACGTGGCACAACGATCTATACGATCTAATGGTCGAGATATGATAGTCAGCGCTCATGATGTCTCGTAAATCGGTAGACGTATTCTGCGGATGCTCGTTCACAAACTATTGCCTGCATTACAATGTACCAAACACATCATATACTAAGTGGTGGAGGGTCGTCCGGCCCAAGAGCAGCCAGCTCCTCATCATAAAACTGCATCAATGTGGCTTCGTCAGAACAGAACTCCTGCATCTTTATCCGAATCTCTTCCGCCGCAGCTTCAGGTCTCTGCTCCTTACTCTTCATCGCGCTGCCCATGCGACCTGGACCCAACAAACGGTTGGTCAGGAACAGCAGTCCCTGCGAACCGCCTATAACCTGCACAAATGCGACACCAGACCGATGCACAAATTGCGAATGTTTGAAAGGTGCTCGGCGGTAAGAGTAGGAGACCTCTACATCCTTCGGGTATAGGTTGGTGGCTTCCACATCGAGGATGAAGTCAAAGCGTTTGAGAATTGCATATTCGAAGTAATGCGTTGTATGCGTTCCTTCAGGTACGCGCTTCTCAAGACCCGGAACAATGGGTGGCGGTATTACCAAACGTAAAGGGAAGCAAGACTGGAACGCGTTGCGTTCTCGTATGTCGCCAATTTCCATGACATAGGCCTCGACCAATTTGAGGCCGTACCTTTCAATCGCCCGACTCCATTGCCGGAGTGAGTCTTCAATGCAACGCGCAGTGGATCCGATCCACTGCAGCTCGAAGTGGAAGACTGTCCCAGGGTTTTGGATAATGTCGTGGTGAAGAACTACGGATTCAGCCTGGTCACTCCTCTGTACAAATGACGTAAGTTCAAAGAAACCGCAAAGTACAACTTTGTGTACCTTGGTGGGATCAACATCAATGATCATAGTTTGACTCAGGATCAGGCACTTCCTGCTGCGCCTAGGCCCCGAGGGTCTACTGAGACTGGACGGGTAATATCCTCCCCCTGGTCTAGTGATGCTGGCCTCATCGCCGTTAATATAACGAGATGTCTTGATCCACCCTCCTCTTGGGGTGCTGACGCTTGCATATTCACCATTTAGTTGATAGAAGTAGTGCCTGTGGCGGAATGACAAATGAGTCCAATTTGTAGTACGAAACATCCGAGGAACTTGCCCGTCCAATAAGCCGTGGCGCCCTCGGCAATGAGAGAACAACCCTTGTTCAAGGAGCCTCGCCCCGCATTCAGCACCCTGCTCCCTTGACGTCACATCTCGGAACTCGCGCACAAGCCAGGAAACAAAGTCAAACCCAGTGAAAGAATCAGGGTACTTCGCTCCATGCCATTGATGAAACTTGATCGGCACGCCATCCTCTTCACGCATGAGTTTCGCTATCAACGAAAGAGAGGTGTCTGCGATTTCCCTGGTACTCTGCATTTTCTTCTTCAGAGGTCCTGCAGCATGTATTTCGTCCAGTTGTGCCACAAGCGACTCATCCAGGACACAGTGCACAGGGCCGAGTGTCGTAGGGAGGAAGCGCACGGGTGCAACGGGCGTACCACGCTCATCTGGAGGTTGCCACCGCAATTTTGTGAATATCTCGGCAAGCTTGTCAATTCCCATAAGCTGAATTTCTTCATCATTGAGCTTCTCTCCAGAGGGTCCCACATTACCCTCAGGGACGGCGGACGGTATAACTACGAACCGAGTTCGCCAGTATCGCAAGGATTCATTAAATTGGTGTTCATAGCCAGCAACCAACATATCCAATCTATGATAAGAAATCAGTACTGACATCGTGCACAAGCACGGAAAAAAACAGACCTGTTCCAGCCGAAATTTTCCAGCCCATGTGAGACGAACTTTGTCTTCAACTCCGTATACCCCACCCCGAGCTTAGGCCAGATGAGACACTCGTACTCAAAGGGTTGGGTCGGCGGCATTCTTCTTACATACCGTCTCACCTGGATCGCCTCACCAGTATAAGATATCCGATGAATCTCATTGCTCATGCTCAAGTAAACAGGCAGATTGGTGGTCTTGAGAACTTCTGCTGCCCCAGCTGGCTTTGGCGATGCATCGTCGTCGCCCATGAAAGATTTCGTCCGCCGCATGGTCGTGTGGTCTTCACTGTCACCCGTTTTACGTGGTCGTAAGACAAACTGGAACCCTTGTGCAAGTCGGACGGCAACCATACCACGCATTACAGTGAGTGCCCACGCACGTCGCACTTCCTCAGTGTTCCCCTGAGCAGGAGGCGGTTTCACGAGGAAGGAACGCATCTCTGTCGGATCGACGACAAAGTCATACGAGAATACATCATATGACAATTCCAGCTCTGAATTGCTGGGGAAGTGGTCCATCGTGAGCGGAAGACACGCTGGAGTGACCATGGACTTCCATTTCACCTCGTGCTTGTACGTGGGCGTAGGAAACACATGCTGTCGGCGTCTGGCAAGTGAAGACTGTGCGTACGAGACTGTAGGTTGAGGTCGCGACGGATTGGTGCGAAGAGTCGGGACTGGGGAAGACGACGAGAAAAGCAGGTTTAGTGCATTTAGGGTCGTATTGCGCCTCTTCCCAAAAGTGCTTTCATCACGGGGAGGGGTGTTCATCGGTGAATGCCGATTCAAGGAGCTTCGATGTGCAAGGACGCCTTCTTCCTCATACGTCCTACTCAGAGCTGATCGACCAGATGCACCGTGTAATATGGCCATTGGTTGAGGTGAGCGGGAAAGCGAGGCAGAGGGTGTAGCGGAGAGATTTGACGCGATTGGGATGCGCATGTTTGGAGTGGGGGGAGATATGGAACCTGTGACTGATGAGGCAGTAATCGAAGGTGTCTGAGAGTCACTCGAGCTTCTTTGAAAGGCATTGTAAAACCAAGACGATGCAATTTTAGCAAGACGTGAAGAGGCCGCGTTGCGGGATTGAGGGTCGCTTCCGTTATTGGTCGTGGTAGATGCGTTGGTTCTCACTGAGCGTATGGACTGCGAAGGAGATGTGTTGAGTCCGGTCACGGAGGGCAGCAACCCATCTTCATTGCCTTCAGGAGGTAGATCCATGATGATTTTTCTGGGACTTTCTTCAATGGGTGCTATACGCGTGGAGGCGATAGAACTGCGTTGCGATGCTAGCCCACGTCTCTCACTCATGATTGATGAACGATAGGACGAGCCCATGACAGTCCCACTCGCAGAAGAGCCATAGGAAGTGCGTGTGCTGGCGACAGGTCGGGGCTCTTTCTTCAAGACGAACAGATCCATGTCGGCTTGATCAGCCTCTGCTTGTGTGAGAGCACGGTCATCTTCCGAAAAGCTGTCTCGTGGGGGCGTGGCGTATGGGTCACGTAATTCTGGGAGGTAAGGAACCTCTATGCCAGAAAGGACATCATGCTCGAGTAGCCCAAGCATCTGGATCTGATGCATTTTTGCTCTGGCAACGAACCTGAGAATGCCGTTAGTCAAGGCGAAGGATCGAGCTCAGACGACAAACCTATCCTCGCGAAAAGGTAGATCCATCTGCTTGTCCCAGAAGGAAATACCTATCCAGAATGGCTCCCACCAGAACGTAATCTTCTCCAATCTCCTGGACTCATCTGGGTCTTCATCACCTCCCCAGAGCGGATCTAGGGCTCGACCTCCGTTCTTCCCATCCTTATCCAAGCGTGGCTCGTATCCCTTGAAAGCGAATATGGGAGTCTGGTGTAAAGGGCGTTTTGCTAATGATACGAGATCCAAACCGAAACCCTGGTCAAGCATGCGAGTTGTGGTTAATCGGAGCAATTGCTTGGACACTTTGTAATAGCCTGTACCGGGAGTGATGAGGATAGTTGACGCCCCAGTGTTTGACAGTGAGCGATCGATGTAGTGCGTTTCATTTGGGTTAAGACCCAAGTTGAGAGCCTCCAAAATAGGCCCATCATGCGCATCCGATAGCTGACCAACAAGTCTGGCTTGCTCTGGTGCTATAGATTCGACAGAAGCTTGATGGTAGTGATGGGCGAGTAAGATGTCCCTTTGGAAAGCCCAGAAGGACACTTTGAGTCCCACAAGTGTAGGTTTCCAGTCATGGATGACTTCCAAGTCAGTAATGACCTTGTAAAAATCCTTGTACCGTCGACCATCTTCATCCAGTCTTAGAGGCCCTGCAGCATACTCTTTTTCGGAGTCATCGTAATACACCCTCGAGATAAGCACGATGGTCACTGTGTGATTCGTGCCAGCCTCGCGCCACTTGGCGAATAAGGCAGGGAGAAACGAGTGTACGATTTTCTCATTGTAGCGTTCACCATCTCCCGCAAATTCCCAGAGTTCACGGCAGACTTGAATGAAGATTGTCACCTTCGCAGAGAGAGACCGATATATCGCCTTGGTAGTGGCAGTAACGTATCCTGCGGATACCTGCGAATGCGCCTTTTGAGCATAACAGGGAAGCGGGAGGCCATACACCTACTTTTCGACCCTTGACATAGATGGATTGTATCTTGGCGGCGATCACGCTTATGAAGGATATCTCCTGATCGACAAATACACACTGCCCTACAAGGTGCTCTGCTAGTCTCCACATTTCATTTCGACCAAGGTATTGGTCTTGGAATGTGAACTCGATGTAGTCTGCACAATACTGCTGCTTGTCCACCTGCCTCGAATATGAGCATGCCTTTGACCGAAATTGTCAAGAATACAAATACTTTCGTTACGGCCACCTCGCCGTTGTTCTTTATTCCAAACGCGTCTGCAACATTCTTTGGAAGTGAAATCTGGGCCTGTCTGAGTGCGATTTCAGGGTGACCGAGGCAGAACAGGCACCTGTAATGCGGGTTTCGAGCAGCCTTCGTCCTTTGGAACCATGAATAGATACCCAGCAGTAGAATTTACTGTATTGCAACCTGAGACTTGTAGCATGTCTCCCTCTGCCACACCGGGCAACCATGTTTGATTCAATATAGCGGTGGAAGACTCCTTCTGGTCGTGTACCCATGAATTGAGAACTTTGACATCTCCGAGTTTCAGAGGTTGTGGCGGCGGTCCAGGGGGATTGCGAAAGATTGATTGTGCAGTATTAGACCTTCTCCGACCAAATTGTTGTGCATGACTGTCTGGTCGGACTGTGCTCATGGTATTCGGTTATAACATTACTTATACGTAACAAAAACACCCTGGCAAAAGGTGCAGCCAAAAGCGGTTACGCGCTTAGCTTAGCTTAGCTCTAAGTCACAAAGTAAATTCGACTTTAGTGCTGTTTAGCCTGTTACCAAGAGATACATGGAGCTATACCAAAGTCGTACTCATAATAAATTATTTTCGCTTCTCAGGTTTGCTCTGATCCACCATCTGAAGCTGCCTTCCAACTGGGCTGCAGACCGGTGTAGTCGTTTCGGATAAAATTTTCTCGGAGACTCGTCACATTCTTTGAACACCCTACATTCTTTTCTTCCGAGTCAGTCCGACTCGTCAAGGGCACACCATGTCCGTCACCACCCGCCTCGATAATGACCATGAAGTGGTGATCAAGCTCTCATCCGAGCATACCCCGTCCCCTAACTCATCATTAATCTTTCCTACCATCACAAACTTTAGCTCATCAAACTCCTCTCCTTCATCCACATGCTTTTCGCTGGGGCACATGCCAACTGTCAGATTCGCACCGCTTCCCTCACCAGACCCTAACCGGAAGCGTTCGAACTTGCCGCTCGGGATGGCGGCCCGTTCGCGGAGAAGACGTCCCACGCGTGAAGGGCGTCAGCAAGGACGGCCGCTGTGGACCTATGACCCTGCTGCAGAAGACCCACTGATCAAGGATCCGCTTGTCACCTTGGGGAAGTTTGTGAAAAGCGCGAGTAGAAACCTATGGCGACGCGTGAGAGAGAGGAATGGGCTTGTAGATCAGGCGGAGCCTATCCAACATGATGCCGTTCTTGATATCAAACCAAGGAATGGTCACGAGCAGCTGGTGGAAGTGGTGCCAGCACATAGACAAGCAGTTGTCTCAGAGGTGGGAACGCGTTCTGAGCGCCCTGCGCTTGATGACAACAACTTGAAGTGGCGGCGGAGAAGGACTACGGGCAGTACTATGCCTTCTGCTCCAGGCTTACATTAATCCTTTCAAGACTTTTTACGGCGAATTATGATAGTTTGATCTTTCATGCAGATAATTCATGCCGCTGGCAGAAGCTCTACTGAAGCTTGTCTGCAAAAGTTCCAGGCTCTCAGTGTTGTGCTACTTTTTCACCAGTAATAGTAATAGTTGCTATTGTTGTTACATCTGCACACACCTCGTCGACGGGGCTTCAGTTTGTCCGTCGTGTGCACTGCAACGTTGCTATGATAGAGTGCAGATATGATGATATTACGGCTAACCGACTGTGCCGAAAATGAAAAGGTAAGCGAAGCAGTGCCTTCGTGCCTTCGAATCGCACAAGTAAGCTTTGCTCAACTTTCAACCTTTGTTTCTTGACTTCATTCTCCCCAGTTCCCTTTTCTCGATTGCTTGCCTTTTCTTGCTCCGGGCTTTCTGGACCCGTGTTTTTTTTTAATTACTTTTTGCATGAACCCTTAGTGCTAGACTTGCTTGATTCTCTTGCCCAACCTTCCAAGGACCATGTCTTGCACCCCGTCTGCCACTGCAACGGAGTACACCACTATCACCACATTTACGACGTCCACGTCCCTCTCACAGAGTGTAGCGAACAATCAGGGCGCAGTCACCACCGTTGTGCAGCAGACCTGTATCGCCACTGGCACCTTGAGTGGATCAAATAGTACAGGTTGCATCTCGAGCACGGCGGTCACTCAGGTGAACACCATTGCAGGTGCGTAGTTCATTATCGTACTCATTTCCCTTCTGCTGTCGCACCACGGTGTTGTGTGACCGCGTTGACGGCACCGATGCTTCCACTTGTCGCGGTTATTTTGGTCATCCTTCGCTTCCGAATGGGGTGCTGATGGTTGCGTTCTTTCCAGGCGGGGTTGTCACCACACAAGTACCCGTAATTGTGACGGTTCCAGTCACCCAGACTCAACCAACGAACACTCTCTTCGCCTCTTGCTCTGATGGTTCCACCCCGTCGCAGACAACATCACATTCCACGGCTAGTCAAACAAGTTCTAGTTCAACTCCTAGCCCAGTCACAACGTCCGTGCTAGTAGAGACCACACCTCCGCCGTCCATTATCACCCAATCGTCTTCTACAACCCTTTCGAACGGCGATGTGGTTGCGACTGTATTCACTACAACATCTACACTCCCGGCATCTTCTGTTTACGTACCATCTGTGATTGTAAACCCAACTGTCACAAGTACTGCAAGTGCGAGTGGATCAGGCACAAATGTAGCCCCCATAGTCGGGGGTGTGCTCGGAGGTTTTGTTGGATTGATCGCGATCGTGGGTGCTTTGTGGTACCTCTGGTAAATTCCGTCATCCTAGCATTCATTTGTTTCCCTGATTTACTTTTTCCTTTCTTCCTTTCTTGCAGCCGCAGACGCAGATCTTGGGATGATATCTTTGATAGAGAAGCCATTGAAGATGAAGAATTTGATTCCCCAGTTGCTGTGCGCCGAGACCGTGACAGGAGCATGCTTGATCTTGGTGCTGAGCCTAAACCATATCAGTATGGTCTCGTCGGACATGTAACGCCACCACCAGGGTCAAGCTCCCCGCCAAGCATTCACCAATCTCATCATCCTTCATTCAGTGCTTCCGTGGCAAGTAATCACAGCCGCAATACGTCAGTCACCCCTTTGCTTGGCATGAGTTCTGCGCCCGGGAACGCTTCGAAGGCTTCCATTTCAGGGTCCATGCAGGCAGCACAAACTGCTGTTGCGCAGAGGCATCTCAGTGCGACATCCCAATCGACATCCCAGTCTTCCATGGGCCCTCGGTCGCTGTCTGTGGTTTCCACCACCAGCGCGACGCCTTTGTTAGATGGATCCGGTCCTTCCTTGCTTTCATCGAGCAACCGCGTTGATGAGCTTGGCGTATTTGATCCGCTTAATCGCACAGGAAGTCCTACCCCTGTGATTGACAGGCGGGTCTTGCAAATCATCAATGATGGCCCTCAGTCGCCCAATTCCCCTGTTGCTGTATCTGCACCTGCACCCGCATCCCCACCCGCACCCGCGCCTGCGCCTTCTTCATCTGTGCCTGCTCGGCCGCCCGGTAAACGTGCCCCAAGACGAAGGAGATCTAACAGTGTTGTTGTGCACACAGATGCCGGACTGGTTTCTCCCACTTCGGGTACTGCAGCAAACGAACCCCCACCCTACTCGAGAGAATAGTTCATCCCCCTCGCCGAAAACAGTCCATTGAGCACTGATATCACATTTACTAACCCTACCCAATATTTGGACTTGCGATGACCGTACTATAACCACCCACGCGCTTTTACGTTCTACATGCCTATATACAGTTGTGTTGTTTGAACGTAGCCTATGGACAATACACTCTAATCGTCTCTGAAGATATCCTCACTGTGGTTTCTTATTCTGCCCACGGAGTGGATAGATACGAATTGTATGCCAGCGCTGTTCATTGTCTTGATATAAGTATATCCATGGATCCTGGATACAAATACCCTTACAGTCATGGCTTGGTGAGCTGTACATACGGTACTACTGTAAATTATGATTTCGGAAGTACGGCGATTTCTGAGACCGTATGTAATTGGGAGATTGCGTATAACATCATGTGTTGTACTACGTCCACTGGGCAACCCAAGGCTAACAACGACAAGCATCGAACGCTGTGGACCAACAATAAAACCGGACGAGCCAGCAAAGTGTTGTGGTACTTTTTAACTCCGCGATTCAGATATTTAATTTTGATTCCGGGAACCAATTACGTAAACTTCGGATGAAGCATTGTCCTCGCTCTTTTTGTTCAATGAATCGTGTGTGGACTTTCTGAAGAACAATAAGGTTGGGAGGTCAATGGACCATCCACATCAGTCCAAACTACATAAACCGTTGTTCTCAGCTGGTCAAAATGTATTCCATCCCCCGCCTCGTCTCCTTAACCGTCCTCGTTGCTTTCTACCGGTGCTGGGTCACCCGATTATTCATTCACCAAAGACATCCCTGCAATTGCTGTTGTTTTCAAGTCAACCTAAGTCTGTGATCTTAAGCATCCCCTAGACATTATCATTCTTTTCTACCTTTCATAATGGCCGGCGTACGAGCATGTGAGCACAACTTAATTTTTTTTGCTTAGCCAGCCTGGCTGACTTGGCTTCAGATATCTTCTTTGGACTCAATGTTGTCCGCTTCCTGAGCATCGTCTCTCTCATACTGGTCTTTGCCAGTAGCATCTTTGTCATAGTCACAGACGTCGAAGCTGTTAACGCGTTTGAAGCTGCAAGACAAAGCGGCAATGTCACAGCGCAAGACTTTGCTGACTGCGAATACATTGAGTAAGTTCGAATGTCCCAGGTACAAGTATTATTGTGTACTGACGTCGTAAATAGGAACAGCACCGTACCCAACCAGATTGGCGGCGTTTTTTGGGCTATCATCAACCGCCTGCTTATTATCTTCCAAGTTGTCATTCTTTTCCTTTCCGAAATTGGCTGGCCATCCCCTTTCTTTGACCGCTTTTTCCCTGTGCTTGGTTCTGGCTTTGGACTTGGTGCTCTTGGTATTTTCCAAGGACTGTGAGTTATTTTCCTTACGCGGTTTCGTACACAGCGCTAACTTTTTTAGTATCGGAGCTGCAGTCCTCTCGCAGCATGTGGATGACTTCACCCTTGTCTCCGCTTTCTTCCTTTTTGTCCTCGGCTGCATAAACATGTTCCTTGGTCTCCTCTTTCGTGAATCGGCCAAGAATAGACGTTCCATTACGTTGTGGCGTGAGGGTGCCAAGGATGTATTGCCAACGAACAACCCGCGCCCTCCTACCAATCTTAGCCGTTCTAGCTCCGGGCAGACACACACTTCTTCGACAGTCTACGATGAGAAGACTAGAGATGTTACGGAGTTCGGCGCAATGCGGAATGGAAGCCGAGCTGGTTACGGCTTTGGGCGACAAGGTGAGAAGGCTGCAGGCCTGAGAGGTCAGTTTTCATTGTTCTTTTTTTTCACACTATATTCTCATCATGGTTCTTAGGCTTCTTGATCTCCAAGCCTCTTGAGAGTCGCCCCCGTTATGCAGCTCGTCCCACTAGCGCTCCCTCCCGGTCCTCTCGTTCTTCCTCACCTGAACCTGAATCTGAACCTCATTTCGCCTCCAGCGGTTCCGCGATTTGATGAAAGCACCGACGCTTCCTATTACTAGGAATTGTCACGACGCCACGCGCATGGCATTAACATAACTGTACTTATATGGTCTACTCATGTGTGTACAACCACGGACAACCCCAGCAGGAACGCTGGTCTTACATTGATATATCTACTGTATGGTGTTGTGCAGTACACTATTTTGCGTTGTATTGGACAGTTGTAGTTCCATTAGCATTACATATTGCAATTAATACTGTTTGAATGTAAGCTGACTCTCGCTCGATTTCTGATTTCTGTGAAGATGTTATCGTCGAGACACCAGTTGATATCACCGACTGCCACAATACATAAACACACCTGTACTAAGACTTGAAGCTTGAAAACTGAAACCCAACTGATAAGTAGGCTCTCACTTCGAGCACTAGGACCAGTGACCGTCAATGAGGAATCAAACTCCCGAGGTTCGCTTCTAGATGCTTTTCAAGGTAATTCACATTCAAATGATGCTATGTCGCAGATAAGCTAACGGGTCGAGTGTGAAAATGCCAACCTCGTCCGATCAATCGTGTTTTTCTACCCTTGCGGTGTCGAAATGCAGCCAGGGCGTCTGTCACTCCCTCGTGATGGCGTAATCAGTACTTCCTGATCGTGTCAGACCATGGACATGGTTTGCTCGGAGATAAATGGGTTTGTGGCACATGCCACTGATGAAGACGGTTCAAATTCTGGAGAAGCGTGGACGCTGTCCAAAATGTCGGAATTCTTTCTGTTTATTCAGATGCAAATACATCGACGCATACGCGGGGTGCAAAAAGACGACGCGGTGCAACGATTGCACGGAACTTAAAAAAGATGGGCTTTTGACGAGGAAGATATTCATTTATTTGAGGCGGACATGCATATGCCCGACAAGGAGGGGTCCCCAATCGTTTACGAGGGCACAACTCTCGTGACGGCGTATAAACACTGCCAGCGCAGAACCAGCGCAGACTGTTTCGAAGAGCGCCAATTCTGTTGCGGGAAATGTACCGGTATTGCTAGGGGAATGGCAAGTTTTCTGAAATAATTGTATCTTTAGTGGATGAATGACTTTGATGGATAGATTGCAAGGCACCTCTGTACCCGATTTGCAAGGGAATGAAGAAATATCATGAAGTTTTCGTAGATTCATATTCGTACATCGAATGCTGGTTGACATTGATGTATCGAAATAAGGTAGGCATCCTGATGGATGCAATGCAACGACGTGGTAAGGGTAGCGATGTATCTGTCGACTTAGAATCGACCAGGGGCAATGGGTTTTGACGGACTGGTTGTCGACAAAACTTTGCGAAAACGTTCCCAACACATGCGAACGAACTCAAACGAATACGGCAAGTCCAGTATATTGCCGAACAGGGATGTATCCCAAACTCAGGTATTTGAGGTGACTCCTGTGTCACGCAGCGCAGGAGATGTGAGATAGATAAGTTGACTTCCTGCAAATGCCCCCGACCCACGAACGTGCTATGCAAGGGAGCTGGGTGAAAATATAACGAGCGAGAACTTCGGCGTCCGCTACGAGAATCCGAAAGGTGTGTCCAAATTGTTGTAGAAAGGTATGTTGTGTTGGCTCAACAGCAGGATCGATATCGAGATTCACGGTATCAATTAACACTCGCAGTCAAACCAAGTGTAATCATTGACAAAGGGCTGTGAATAATCCGTGGACTGTGACGGAAGGTGGATGGCGACCCAAGTTATCTATTTCCAGATGACGAAAACACAGCAGGTTGCCTCGATAGGGATGACTGAGAGTGTGAAAAAGGCGGTCAGATGGTATAATCGATGAGGGAACACCGTAACAAGCGGAGCGACTGCAAAAATCGACAGCATTATTGGCAGATAACGGTTCGACGCCTTTCCCCGACAGTTCCACTATTTTAAATGTTCGGTTAGCCAGGCCCAGGTTGCCATTGAACGTAAAAAAAATGAACAGCACGAAACTGACCCTGACAGTGCGATACCGCTACGATATACCAGTGGACCTCATTATACAGCATAGCATTTGTTCTGATGGATTTATTTCAGTTCACAGCACATCCACCATGGGCTTGTGGAAGGTTTTGCAGGCCGTTACAAGCGCTGCAAAGGATTCAAGTCCAAATCGGCCTCGGAATTCAACGTTTCAACTTTGAACTCCCCTATTAAATATCTCAATCGCAAATGATGAGATCGTTAACAGTTCTAAACTTCTTCCGTGTCGATAGGGCAGCTGGAGTGTCGACGCACCTGCACAGCTGCCAGTGGTGCCGGTGGTTCAATTTCGAAGGCGCCACAGAGCCTCCGCCGCAATCGGAGGGAAGACGCAATATTGTGCGATGTTGAACTTCTGAAGGTAAAGCTGCGCATGCATGCACCCCACACACTGGTAACTCTGGATCCACATGCACACATACAGGAATACCGGAAATATCCGGACCAGTACAATTGCACAATGAGCCCACAGGAGCCCACTGGTTCCTAGAACGCGGTTTCGTCGTTTCCTAAACTATCTGGACCGCACAGCATGAGGACACGTAAATTCCAAGATGAAAACCTGACAAGTAGGTTCTCACAGCGAGCACGAGGGCACACAACAGTCAGCGATGGATCAAAGTCTTTCTGAGGTAGCTCTCCAGGTGCGTAAAACTCAGCATTCAGGCACTTCACATCCAAATGAAGCTGTTTTGTAGAACTATTACCAGCTTCTCGCCGATAATGGCTTGATATCCCAGTCACAAGCAAGCCAACCACCTCAAATACCCACTTCACCATCCATGCCCGACTATCCTCGCTGTCCCATCTGTTCGCATCGTCTGATCACATGTCATGGTTGTTCGAATGTCACCTGCGACAACAGTCACTGTAAAGGTGGTGACCTCGTTAGTTTTGTATCTTCGTGTCAGTCGTGCTTTTCGACCCTTGCCACAGCGAAGATGTGCAGCCAGCTCGACTGCTTCTCTCGCGTACATTTTACTGGTGGTGTAATCTGTCCTGATTGCGTCAGCCCCACGGACGGTCACATACTTTGTCTCTGCGGAGACAGCTGGATTTGTGGCCCGTGTGCCACTCAGAATAAATCTCTCG
Organism: Suillus variegatus; assembly: GCA_016647645.1. Classification (NCBI taxonomy): domain Eukaryota; kingdom Fungi; phylum Basidiomycota; class Agaricomycetes; order Boletales; family Suillaceae; genus Suillus; species Suillus variegatus. The sequence continues at coordinate 95,203 of JABBWF010000143.1, forward strand.
ACAGTTGTGGACGGTGTCCAAAATGTCAGAACTACTTTTGTTTTTTTGGGTGCAGATATATCGGCGCGTGCGCGGACTGCCGCAAGGTGACGCTATGCAACGATTGCATGGAAGAAGGCTTATCTGATCGGGAGGGGTCTTCACGCGCAAACAATAGCGCATTCCTTGTGGCGACGTGCGAGGAATGTCAGTCCAGAATCTGTATAGACTGCTTTGATGAGCGCGAATCCCGTTGTGAATCTTGCAACAGTGTTTATTGCAAGGGTTGCACAGACTATGATGAATGTCCGGGATGTGGGGAGTTTATGCGCGCGTGACTTGTTCCACAGAATACTCGTATGTGTTCATGAGTGCGAGGTATGTCGATCTTCGAACAACAATTTTTGGTTGGCATTGACATATCGAAATAAGAAATACTTCTAGTTTTTCATGTAGCAGTCTCAGGAAACCCGCAGCCGAGCGAACTCAGTGGACTTGGAATCGACTAGTAGGAGTTTTTGATAGATGGGTATTGACAAAACCTTTTGTCAGTTTCGCAATGTACGTTGGCTTTCGAAGTAATTTTACCTGTTCAGGCTTTCGCATTCCTTCCCGAACGCAAACTTTCCTTTTGCGAAAATGTCCCGGACATGTACGAACGAATACAAACGAATGAAGCAGATATTCCCTGAACGTGAACATACCCCAAACTCAGGTATTCGAGGCGACTTCAAAGATATGTATGTGAGGGTGTTGATTTTATCCCAGGGCTTCCAATTAACATGCTAACTTGGTCAAAAGAACCAGTTGCGTCACAAGCCTGAAAGTGCCTTTCTCCCGAAAACACAGTGACAGAAAGAGTGATGGAGAACCCGGCACTGCTCGAGCTTCGAGGAGATGATGATTCCACGGGTGGACAAGAGATCTGCAATAAGCCATGGAGACGACGAATTGTCTTTAGTGGTAAAGCCTCACCTTAATGGGTCCGGAATGATGTCTTCCTGGAACTTTGATGAGTCTGGTGTTGAACGAGTAGCAGGCTCAGCAGATCTTGTCACTACGTGCAGCTTTGGAAACTGGGCCCCGGGAAACAAAAGTGCAATACGAAAGCACTGCAGTAGGACTGGACTGTCCAGACATTCAAGGTTCAACATTCTGAATTCGTCCAGGCATGTACATATTCAGTTCACTAGCCCTGCCACACTTTCTGTTTGACTGCTTTGCGATTGAGTGTCCTATCTGGACTGAACACAGACTTATAAAGTGAGCGCCGCCGTGTCACGTGTCAACACACGTTTGACATAGACTCATGGAACTTAAGGGTGTCCGCTGAGCCCGCAGGCTCGGCAAAACTTGGACAGGGAAAGGGTTCATATGACAGGGTTCATTGCCAGGAATGCCCAGAGTGTGGGTGTCCGAATTGCCCACATGATGAATGTTCAGATTGTTACGTTGTACAATGCTTTTCAAACATTGATTTTTTTTGGCCAAAATACCGGATCCTCGTCAGACAGCTTAGAGTAAATTGACCAACTTGAATGAGGTACTGTCCTCGGAACGGCAGCAGGTGGGTTTGCTTTAGCAGGACCAGGGATCATGCGACGTTACAATTTACCAGCTGTGCATACTAATGAGGGCAATGTAAGATAAAAACACCGGGCCTGTGTGTAAGCATATACGGTCTTCCTCTGATTCTACTTTTCCTCTCTTCTCACTTTGGACATTCATGGATATTCAAAGTTCTGAACATGGCGTCTCTCTACAACCTGGGTTCGAACATAAGCAAGTACTAGTAACGTTCACTCGCCGAAGTGACTTCAAGTTGGTATGTAATAATAATATGCGGGCTTAAGCGCTGAAGTACTTATCCATACACAGCTTAATGACATTCTTTTCGGGCCTATCCACTTCCTCATTTAGCACTACATGCGTGTGCAAAGGCACCTAATGAACCGCGCGGCGTTCGAACGTTCGTGGCAACCGATTTATCCTCCGCCCGAGAGTACTGGACCTACTGTAGGTCATATGATCCCTTTAGCGAGGTTCTTTATAAACAAAGCCGGTTAATGTGGTGTGAAGCGCTCGTACGTACGTGCAGTTCATCATCCTGTTTGAAAAGCTTCACGACGCTCGGAATGTCTGTTAAAATCAGATATTTCTTAGGTTTAGCCACTTTGGCTTGGAGTCACTATGGCCAAGGGTCCGAGTTCGTCCTGGCTGCCTCAGCGGTTCAGAATAGTGCTACTACTAGTACTGTTCCCTCTTCATATGCGGTCCCAGGAGCGTTCCCAACTTCTCTCTACTCTCATTACTACAATAATCCAACGGCCACCTCTGCGCAGCCACAGCCAGTCATTTCAGATCCCGTCACAGTAATTCTCTACTGTAACTGCTACGTAACTGAAACTAACTCGCTTTTCAGCATGAAATCTTTCCATTTTCCCTGACAGACCCGCAAAACATTCCTCAGGTAACTTGCATTCCCAATGTGTGCCGCGTCGGTTTCATCGTTTTGACCCTTCGGCTTTGACAGAATGACACCGTGGATCCTCACCCACTTCCACCCCAGGCGTCCTCTCAACAACTTCTTCAACAAGCTGTAGCGCAGATCAAGTCAATTGCAGTAAACCCGATGTTCACTACATCATGTGCACGGTGCCAGGCTTCCCTAGAAGTGGCCAAATTTCTTGCTCTTGCGGCTCCTGAACAAGGGACCAATCTCGCTTTGACGCTTTGCGAGTACTTCGATTATTCATCCTCTTGCGAGAAAAATTATGGACCTCTCGTCTTGGGACCAATCCTCACTCAAGTTGCATCTTTTGCTGATGTCGGAGGATATGATGGACAGGTAAAATTAGTTGCTGAAACGGAAGATTACTGTTCATGATGTTTCCCAGTCGATTTGCTCCGAGTTTCTTGGCTTATGTCCAGCACCTACGACAACGACTCTCAACCTCACTGGCTGGTTTGCAAAGCCGAAGCCAAACCCTCTTCCCCCTCCCAAGCAGCCCAGTGGCCAACTGATGAAAGTCTTGCATCTTTCGGACCTGCATATTGATTCCCGTGCGCGGCATTTGCACGTATGCGTTGATTATCTCCACTGATATTCTATTGACAGGTTATGCGAATGGCGCAGAAGCAAACTGCACCAGTGGTTTGTGTTGTCGTGACAATGCTTACAATTCTCTCAGCCCTGAGACACCCCTCTTTCCTGCGCCACGATATGGCTCGTTCCTCTGGTTAGAGTTCGCCTTCACCGGAAGAATACAATCTGACATCTTTTTAGCGACGCTCCGTATTCATTGATCACGTCCATATTGGAGGCCATCCCACCATTGACTGGAACTGAATCAACTGGTTTCGACTTTACTTTGTTCACTGGCGACCTGTTAGCGCATGACCCAGATAACCAGCAGTCTAGGTACGTGTTTTATACACATTGTCGGTCTTTTCTCACTTCCCTTCAAGGGCTATGACCGAGTACTCTGAGGTAATATTTGTGTTTTAAAATTAGACCGTTACATATCATGTGCATGTGTCCTAACAGGTCGTCCTTTATGATCTATTGAAGCGCATGCTCGGATCTGGCCCTACCTATGCTACGCTCGGTAACCACGATACTTGTCTACCAGATCAAGCTTCGCCTTCATCCCTAGGAGGTGCTTTGGGGCAACAGTTCAGCTGGTATAATTTCTCTCTTATCAGTTGCCATCTTATATCTTATCTCATCTACTAGGCTATACGACCACGTTACAGCTTTATGGGAGCAAAAGGGATGGCTTCCGGAGGCTTCTGTCGAGTTCTCGCGTGCTCACTATGCAGCATACATGGTTAAGCGTGCAGACGGCCTGAGAGTAATCAGCTTGGACACCAACTTATGTAAGGCAAAATGTTTAACTGGCATGAGCACTAACAAACTTGTCGACAGGGTACAGGTACGTAATCAATGATCCAGACACAGTCAAAAGCTCCACGATATAAACTGTGTAAAGGTCAAACTACTTCAATTACATCAACTCTTCCGAACCAGATGTTTCTGGAATACTAAGGTTCCTCACTGATGAACTTCAGGACGCGGAAGACGCGGGAGACCGAGGTGCGCTGATGGATGGCACTACATTCCAATCGATCTGACAGTGCTCAGTCTGGATCATTGGTCATGTCGTCAGTGGTTGGGATGGTTCAAATTCGCTGCCGAACCCAACCAATCTCTGTAAGTTTAACCTCTCGATTATCGTGCAATATGCTGAGCAGCGTCTGCGCTAGTTTATCAAATGTAAGTTCGCTGGATGTTGAAATCACTGCATGGAACTGATATGCCTAGTGTTGATCGCTTTTCCCCTCATGTTATTGCTAGTATGTTATTCCTCTACAATGCCCGAACCAGTTTGACGACTCACATAATCAGACATCTTCTGGGGTCACACCCACGAGGACCAGCTATCCGTATGAGCCGATGCCACTTCATGGAAAGGGAACGCTGACATATCTTCTTGGTCCAGATCTACTATGCCAATAATGGCACGAATATAAGTGCTGAGACCGCGCAGGCGGTATCCTGGGTATGTCCTTTGACGGATCCATAGTAACGATCAATCTAACTTGGCTTCTAGACTGGGCCCTCTGTAACACCCCTCACCAACCTGAATTCCGGGTTCCGGGTTTACGAAATTGACTCTGCTGTAGGTTTTCCTACTTACGTCTGCTAAATTCCAGCTTACACATCCACGCAGACCTTTGAAGTGGTCGATGCTTATACGTCAGTTTTTCTCCGGACTGCTGTCACCAGCTGGTACTTACAAGTTCCTTGCAGCTGGAAGAGTTACGTCAACGATTATCCTGCGCTGGATTCGCAGACTCAATTCGGCCCTACTTTCGAGTTCGAGTATAACACTCGTGAGGCATATGGAGGAAACATCACCTGGGGAGCAACTGACCCACTGAACGCGACCTGGTGGCATCTTGTAACTGAGCGTGCGTATATTCATTCTTTTCCATCACCATCGCTATATATATGTTATTTCAGAGATGGAAGTAGACCCGACTTTGATGGAGGTAAGTTCGTCACTAGATGTTTTTAACTTGTTGTCTTACTTATTCCTAGGCCTTCAATTCATACCAGGGAAAGGGCTCGGTACTCACTCCGCCATGCACGGGCGAATGCATTCCTGCTAGGATCTGCTACATCCGTAGTGGTTCTGCTAGCATCGCCTAAGCAGAACTGCATATCAGGTTATGGATCAGTGCAGTAGTAGGTTTATCTTAATTCCTTAGAGCTGTGATAGACTTTGCAAATAAGCGCGTTTAAGTAGTATTGTGTGATCGTCCATACCCACAATATTCATCAAATATTGTGTCTTCTATATATGGTCTGACTAGCTAGGTTGATGCAGCCTATGGCATCTTTGACGATGCTGCGCATGCGTTACTTACATCGCTGATTGGACACTACACGTGCACGATATCAATCCTTATACATAGCTTGACCTACATGTACTTGGTGATATCGATCAGCTGCAACCAGCATGAACATACAACACTGCTCTTCGTCGTGCCCCGCTCGCCCTTCCTTACTCACGAGTCATGACCTTTTCTTGATTGACCCTGTTCAGCCTTGGATAACGATCTCACATGCTATTAGTGGTCTAGCCAATCGATACATCACCAAAACTCCCCAATGTATATCATATAGCCATATATGCACATGTAACCACTGTAATACACTGTAACGACTGTGACCATTATCTACAACAAAGCCTAGAATATATACCAATATACCGAATCGATTTTTGTGATATGGTCACAGCCACATTACAGATCGCATGATATGCTCGCCGCCAGGTTCCAGAGTGCTGTATCATTGTATTGCCTTACATTTAGTTATAACATCAGATCATGATTATATCACATAATAACCACCTATCATTGAGCTATGTGAATACATGTGGTATGGTGCAAAGTAATCTAACGAGACACGCAAGTCCATGAAAGCAATAGAGCAGATGGGTCGGGTAATGCGAACACGAATGGAGAGACAGGGTAATGAGCATGCGAAGGAGGCCAGCAATATTGATATGGCTAAATTAGAGTGAGTGAAGATCATAACCATCGAGCAGAGTACAATAGATTGACGAGACTCACCTATTTACTTGACTTGCGCTTAGTAGCCCGAGTAGTGATGTGCACGGCCCGGCTCGGCTTGACGGGGCTCAGAGGTTGTCGTGCGCATTTGGCTGGCTGAATTTCACGAACACCACTGAGGATCCGAGGTCCCATAGAATATGAATTCTACAGCAATGGTGAGCGGTGTTACAAGCAGATGTCAAATGACAGGTCAGCACACCTCGAACTCTGAAGAGAGAGTAACAAACTGGATGCAAGAGACACGAACAAAGCTAGCATGTGCGGAACTTTAGCAGAAAATACAACCATATTCGCATTACAATCTCACCTTGCAAAATAAAGCACGTGAGATTTCATCAGCACTCTGAAACAGTCCCCGATGATCGATCCTGTTGATAGACCGAGTCGTCGCAGGTCATGGAAGTGTTTCACAGCAATCAAGACCGAAAGACATAGTGCGAGGACCTCCCAAACATTGTAGAGCACCCACACCATTGAAGTCAGAAGCTGGGCGTCCCCCTCATACCAATAATCGCACATATATGTGCCAGAGAGTATCAGCTCCTCTGGTGTTCGTCCAATGAGCTGTGTTCTTCAAGTCAACAAGTAAAGCTTACCCGTTACAATATATTTGAGTGCTATTGCCATGAGTACTCCGCAGCCGATGTTTATAGCTAGGAAGAATGGACCTGGAAAGAGGGCTCATATGTAAGTCTGGAACTTGGCAGCAAGAGAATAAAAACACCCACCCGACTTCCCGATTTTGCTGACTCTGAAAAAATAGCAAGGTTTTGAATCGTCCAAGACACGAGTAGGCGCACTTACTTCCAAACTATTGGGAAGACGTCCTCGTAGAGGCCTTCCACATTGGGACTCCAGGCGAGCATGATCGTGACCTCCTTACCGAGGTCGTTGCTGCGAAACGTCGGGTGAGAAATTTGTGCAGAGCGAGATCACGAACACTCACGACTGGAAGGTCAAATTCTTGACGAAGGGCCGGGGTGACATTGTTTCGGATTGTTAAAACACAAAGTGTAGTAATAGTTGAGATTGAGTGTGGATTGAAGAGCTCGAGTTCTGTAGTTAGAGTCTCCGCAAGCAGGCTTTTATCTTGATGTTCTCGAGGTGGGCAGGTCTTACTGCTAGTCTTCATTGGAGAGCACCCTCATCGGTATAGTCGGGTGCCCAGTCAGCAACAAAGGCATGAAAAAACGCGAAAGGACGCGCATATAAGCATGCAGAGGTTGCAAAAAGCCCAAATGAGGGTGCCAAAGGGCATAGCACCAGAGTCAGAAGAACACAGCAATAGGAGGAGATAACTCTAGTCGCAGGCACACACGAACCACAGGTATGACATGGTACTCATCTACACTGCCGCAAGGTGCTGGTCTTTGAAGTGACGGAATTGAGTTTATCATGATGGTAAATATCTAATCAACCAAGGTTGCCAGAGCATTTGTGATGCAGCCGCATCACGTGATTTATAACTTGAGATTTTTATCACAAGTCTCGTTGATGCAATGCTCTTGCAGACACAACCTAGTGAATATCCAGCACTGTCCAGAGCTGATAATCAATTTGACCTCCATAGTCCCCTGGGACTCCAAGATCGACAGTCAAACATCCACGAAGTGATTCGGCTGTTCTACTCATATTCCATATATCATAATATATCAATTGCAAGGTACATATAATGTTATACCACATTATAACTACAATATAATGCCGCTGCCACCTTTACAATGTCCAAAGTTCATATGAAGCTCGTATACTTGAGGCCATAACACTCGATCATGGGAAAAATTCCAGATAAGGTAGTGTTACCTAGTGTTACCTGTTGTGACATTTGGGCAGTTTTGGTGATGTAACTGGCGCCTCTAAGCGCATGTCCATCATTAATAATTCTCATCGCAAACATGCAGTAGGCGCCACACACCACCCTCCTCGTTCCAATTGTCCACCTAGCCATCCTTCCACTTATTAGATGGATGAAAACAATCCTCCCTGGAGGAAGCGCTGGGAGTGGTTGAAGCCACGTTCAGACCCACATTCGGTAGAGGATATTGAAGGCAGGAAAGCAGCCAGTCAAGATGTATGAACTTTCGTCTTTAGAATTTCGCATTATTTCTAATCATATCAGCCATCTTCTCTCTCCCCTTCGAGGAATGGGTCCAGTGGACGATCCTCGGGGTCCGTTCACAAGCTCTTTGGCAAGGTGAGCAAGCGCTTCGCTGGAAGCGCTCGACAGTCCCCCAACCCTGAACCCACTCAATCCAACAAGGCATGTCCAATTTCAATTCTGAGCATGCCCAGGGCGCATGCCATTGTTTGCTACTAATCGCCTCTACAGGATCTCACTGCTCCCACTTCCGATTCAGGGATTGTAGAGGCAAGTTCGACCAACGAGGTTTGCAATATTTTCATTCATCTCTTTCGACAACGTGCTGACGTCTCTACTTAGGCCGACCATCTCGACCCGAAGTTTGTGAACGAAAGAATCACCAATGCTACCAAAGGTGTCGCAGGCATCGGCCAGGTCCCAACAATAGTCCAAGACGCTTCTTCCGCGATCAACAACATACCATCTGTTTCTGATACAATCAACACGTTCTCCGCATTGCTTGAACCCTTGAAGGTATTCAACTCCATTGCCAATGAAATCGCAAATGTACAATCATCTATCCTTTTTCTGTACATGACTGACTTTCACACACAGCTCCATCCATACGCCAAGGTGGCACTGAGTATCTTCACTTGCGCGTCCAAGGTAGGCTTCTTTCTCGTTCATTGCCGTTGTAGATCGACAATTTTTCAGTTACAGATGATTCTCGATCAGGCAGACCGGGACGTCGCGGTTTCCAGTCTACTCTCAAAGATATCTGAAGTCTATACTTTCATCACGGAAGAGGAGGAATTGGCCAAGATTCAATCAATGATAGCAATATATGGGAAGATAGCACAGCAGACACTGGAGTGCGCTGATTTTATCAGCCATTACTCCGAGACAAAGAGCGCCTGTGAGTTGATACCACTGCTTCGTCCCTTGGGACTCAATATTGCCTGTTTTTATAGGGATAAGACTCGGCAAGTACGTTTTCAGCGAAACGGATGCAACGATTCAGAGCTACAGCAATGTTCTCGACAGTCTCATGCAGCAATTCCGAGACCGAGCGGCTTGTGACACCATCGTGATCGTCCACCGTATGGGTAAGAGAAGCTTTCAGGTATATTTGAGCCTGATCTGACATTCCACGACTCCTGGCGTAGCTGAGAGTCTGGACCTCGCAGGGATGGAGTACGCAACGGGCGCCAGATTGAATACGTCTAAATGCTGCTTGCCAAATACTCAGCAAGACCTTCTGAAGGACATTCTGAATTGGATCAGCAGCACTGAGGAGGGCGCTCCATGCGTTCTATGGTTGTCTGGCACAGCAGGCAAGGGCAAATCGGCTGTTGCCCATACAATAGCCAACTGGTTTATCGAAAACGGTGGTCTTGGTTCGTGCTTCTGCTTCGATCGCACTCGGCAAGCGGATCGGCGTCAAGACAAAATATCCACGATGATCGCAAGGGAATTGGCGGACTGCAACCCCATCGTGCGACGAGCCTTGGCGCAAGCAGTCCGTGATCACAACGGACTCAAGCGCACTCCAGATATCATAAAGCAATGGCAGGAACTCATCGTCGGATCGACAGACTTAGCTTCAAAGTCCATCGTTGCACCCGTGCTGATAGTCATTGATGCGTTAGACGAGAGCGGCAATGCTAACTCTTGGGAGCAAATTCTTCGTCTGCTCGCTGGCAAACTGAACACTTCCACCTCACAACTATGCAAACTCCCAGCGAACTTCCGCATTTTGCTCACTTCCCGTCCACTCGAAGACATTCAGAATACTTTGCACACCGCGCCACATGTTCGCCACGTTTCTTTGGATGGTATCTCGTCTGCATCCACAGAACTCGATATACAACTGTATATCTCCCACAAGCTCGAAGACCTGCACCACATCTTCAACGATGCACACTTCAAGGCGCTCGCTCTGAAATCTGATGGCCTGTTTGAATGGGCTCGTCTCGCCTGTGAGTACATCAAGGGTACGAACAAAGTGGGCGTGGGTCCGGTGGGGCGTTGCAAAGCTGTGATGACTGGAACGTCTGAAAAAGGGACGCGTCTGTTGGATAATATGTATGCACGCATCTTGGAAGAAATCATGCCGGAGGACGAGCGCAAGGAAGCCATCCCGGTGTTTTTCTCAGTGATGGGACAAGTCCTTGCCTCGTTGGAACCACTTCCCATGCCTGCGTTGATGGCTATGCGACTTTATTTTCCCGAAGGGACTTGTGATTACGAAATGGAACGGGTCCTTGGGCCATTGGGATCCCTTCTGACGGGCACTTCGGATTCCCATACTCCCATACGTCCCCTCCACGCGTCCTTCTACGACTTTCTCACAGAGGAATCGCGGAGCCACGACTTCTTCATTGATACATCATCGGTACAGGGCGACCTCGCCTTTGCCTCCCTTCGGGTCATGAGGGACGGACTTCGCTTCAACATTTGCTCCTTAGAGAATTCTTACTTACCCAACTCTTCCGTCCCTGGTTTGGAGATGCGGGTCAAGGACTCTATTTCGAGGCAGCTATCATACTCGTGTCGATTCTGGGGTATGCATGTAGCAACCATGTCCTTCGAATCATCGCTAGCCAATGAAGTTGAAGCTTTCTTCGAAGGAGAGTGCCTTCTATGGTGGTTGGAAGCACTGGCTCTAACAAAAAACCTCGGTGGCTCAGTAGTGATCCTCTCATCCATCGCAAAGTGGTTTTTGGTGAGTAGCTCCAGCTCATTTTTTTCCCAATGAATTCTTACGATTAGCGGGGTGGTCATAGGGTCATGCTGAGTTCACGCACGTTAGTGACGCCACCAGGGATACCCTGCGTTTCGTCCGAACTTTCGCAGCCACCATTTTACGCAGCACTCCCCATTTATACTTGTCCGCTCTACCGTTCACTCCAACCCAGTCGAGAATGTTTTGCAAGTTCGCCTCAAAGTTTTCTTGTACCCCCCACATTGTCGCTGGCCACGTCGAAAATTGGCCTCAGATGGAGAAAATACTCTATGCGAATGACAACGTTTGGTCGGTTGCACTGTCGCCAGATGGAAAACACGTTGCGTGTGGTTTATTCAACGGAACGATCCAGGTGTGGGATATGGATACTGGCGAGGCATTGTGTGCCTCTCTTCAAGGCCACACTGAACGTGTTACGTCCGTTGCATTCTTGCCAGATGGACATCACATCATTTCAGGTTCGTATGACAAGACAATCCAGGTGTGGGATGCGAAGACTGGCGAGGCATTAGGATCTCCCCTCCAAGGCCACACTCACTGGTTGCGTCTGTCGCAATCTCGCCGGATGGTAAACGCATCGTGTCTGGTTCATGGGACAAGACAATTCGGGTGTGGGACATGGAGGCTGGCAAGGCGGTTGGTGCCCCACTCCAAGGCCATACGAACTTCGTTTACTCTGTTGCAATCTCACCAGATGGTAAATGCCTCGTGTCTGGGTCAGCAGACAAGACCATCCGGGTGTGGGATATGATGGCTGGCGATGCATTGGGCGCTCCTCTTCAAGGCCACATTGGAGGTGTTTTATCTGTCGCGATCTCGCCTGATGGCAAATGCATTGTCTCTGGGTCAGGAGACAAGACAATTCGGGTGTGGGACATGGAGACTGGTGAGGCATTCGGAACCCCCCTCAAAGGCCACACTGACGTTGTTATGTCAGTCGCAATCTTTTCGGATGGAAACTGCATTGTGTCTGGTTCAAATGACCAGACCATTCGAGCGTGGGATGTGAAGACTGGCGAGGCAGTAGGATCCCCTCTCCAAGGCCACACTTTCTGGATTCGGTCTGTCGCAATCTCGCCGGATGGAAGTCGCATAGTCTCTGGTTCATCCGACAAGACAATTCGGGTGTGGAATGCCGACACCATTATGGGCATGGGATCAGTTGGCACACTCGAAAGCCACACTGATTCTGTTAACTCTGTTGCAATCTCGCCGGATGAATGTTCCATCGTGTCTGGTTCAGATGACACGACAGTTCGGGTATGGGATATAGAGACTGGCAAGGCGCTGGTTGCCCCCCTCCAAGGGCATGCAGAATCTGTTCTGTCAGTCGCAGTCTCGTCGGATGGGAAGGGCATCGTGTCTGGTTCAGTGGACAAGAGCATCCGCATGTGGAATGCGGAAACCGGGAAGGCATCAGGTGTTTTCCAAGGTCACACTGACTATGTTCAGTCTGTCGCAATCTCCCTGGATAGACATTGTATCGTGTCTGGTTCATATGACAGGTCAATCCGGGTGTGGCATATTGACACTGGCAAGGCATATTCTCTCAGAGAGCACAATGGCTGGGTTTGGTCTGTCGCAATTTCATCAGACGGTAATCGCATAGTATCCGGTTCAAATGACGAGACAATTCAAGTGTGGGATAGTATGGGGACTGGCAAGGCATCAAGTGCCTGTCTCCAAGGTCACACTGGTTGGGTCCTCTCCATTGCAATCTCACAGGATGTATGTCGCATTGTATCTGGCTCAGCAGACAAGACTATCTGTGTGTGGGATATGGGGACTGGCGAGCAAGTGGGCTCCCCTCTCCAGGGCCACACTGGCGGTGTTAACACCATTGCGATTTCCTCAGATGGTAATCCTTTGGTGATATCTCCCACACCTATAATATTGGCAGACCTATAATACCCACTTGTCATATACTAGCACACTGTTGTAGTATTGTCAAGTGTGTCTATCTCTACATAGGTGGCCTCTGATTGCAGGATCCACAATCAACGACTATATGCTAGGGTGTGATATTACATTGTAACCTATAGCATAATGTTTGTTTTCTGCAAAAGATATCTGGCTTTAGATAGGTAGCTTCCGATGGGTAGATCTGCAATCACTGGCTGTGTGCCACGTGATGACATTCAGCTGTCATACTATAGCACACTGTTGCATTATTGTCAAGTATGTCTATCTCTACATAGGTGGCCTCTGATTGCAGGATCCACAATCAATGACTATATGCTAGGGTGTGATATTACATTGTAACCTATAGCATAATGTTTGTTCTCTGCAAAAGATATCTGGCTTTAGATAGGTAGCTTCCGATGGGGAGATCTGCAATCACTGGCTGTGTGCCACGTGATGACATTCAGCTGTCATACTATAGCACACTGTTGCATTATTGTCAAGTGTGTCTATCTCTACATAGGTGGCCTCTGATTGCAGGATCCACAATCAACGACTATATGCTAGGGTGTGATATTACACTGTAACCTATAGCATAATGTTTGTTCCCTGCAAAAGATATCTGGCTTTAGATAGGTAGCTTCCGATGGGGAGATCTGCAATCACTGGCTGTGTGCCACGTGATGACATTCAGCTGTCATACTATAGCACACTGTTGCATTATTGTCAAGTGTGTCTATCTCTACATAGGTGGCCTCTGATTGCAGGATCCACAATCAACGACTATATGCTAGGGTGTGATATTACACTGTAACCTATAGCATAATGTTTGTTCTCTGCAAAAGATATCTGGCTTTAGATAGGTAGCTTCCGATGGGGAGATTTTCAATCACTGGCTACGTGCTGGGCGATGATATTAAGCTATAGCGTAATGTTGAGCTTTTCACAAATAAATCTACTGTTACATATGGTGCTCGAAAGCCTCAATCAATGATGCCGATGTTACTTCAGAAACTCAATTGTCTAATATTGGAAGGCATCCACCAACTGCTTTATGATTGACAGACAGAATTACAGATAGAACAGTACAAAATAAATGAATTAAGTAGTATTAATATTGGCTCGCGCTTGCAAGGTAGCGCGTTTTGCCCGAATTTTAAACAGCGCACTGTTTTTGCTGATATCGCGCTGTGAAGATGAAGAATTTGGGAAAATACGGCTGTGTTAAGGTGTTAGCACGGAGAGCCTATGACTAGATGAATCACTAACCGTGTCCACCAAGTCATGAGGTCGATGACTTCCTCACTTTCATCAGGATCCTCTAACAGGTCGAGGATGCTGTGATAAAAATTTTCCAAGTCCGTCACCGTGTCCGTGCGAGAAAATACAGACGATGAACTCAACGAAAACCGAACCTCAATGAACAATCAGCAGTGCAAAGCGTACTTTATGAAATCTCCTACATACCTGTGTGGCAATATAGGCCAATGATCCTTTGGTTACAGACTTCATGCCATGTAGGTAAGCGTTGCCGGAGCGCGTTGCTTTTGGCTCCTTATCCACCGAACTTGGGGATGTAAATACATGTTTGAAACCCTATCAGGGGAGATGACTGAGAGGTGTTCATCGCCAATAGAACGGACTTACACATATAAGTATATCGCTCTTTAATAAGCCCTTCCATGGATCTTCGGGGTCATATTCATATCCAGCATATAAGAAAATGGGCCACTGGTCCCCTCGAACTGCGGTTTCACCGCTCTTGAGACCGAGCTTGATTCTAACTCAAAGCGTCATGACGTCAATTTGATTGAACGATGGAAAAACTTACGCTGTATTCGACCAGTCAAGGCCTGCAGGGCAGAGCAATGCGCCTGTGACCTCGTGATTAAACCCGCGGTCGGACTTTATGTTTCGGGAGAGAGGCGGGATGACTGCCTGTCCTCTAGGCACAAGCCATTCAAGAACGGCAGATTTGAGAGTTTTTGTATCATCGCCTCGCGAACCAGAGGCTCCTTTACCCAACTGCAAAATGATGAGTATGATGGGCTTCCAGTTGAAAACACTTACTAATTCTCCAATGTGAATGACATCTTCCTCCTCGCCTGAGGTGAGACGATCTAAAAGACCAGGATACGAATCTATTAGATCCACAAATACTCTATGTTCACGTCGAACACTGACATTGCAAGTATCCTTAAATTTTGGTGGCATGCAATTGTCACAACTACACTTACTCCGCTGGGTAGTCCTCTATGGGAGAGTCTTGCAACTCTTCGAGCCGCAGGATTCCTGCAGTCAGAAGTGCAGGATAGTTACATAGGGCGAACACCGTCCGGCCAAAATGTCGTCCATGAAGGACAAGGGGACTTGACGAAGTCCTAGTCGGGATGTCAGGTCAGGTGGTGGTTCATCGCTTGGAAGAGCACTTACGCCTTTTTACGCGGGCCCAATTGAAGGGCTGAACTACTACGCTTGCGTGAAGGACCACTGTCAGAGGGATGGTTCTCGTCACTATCCATAACGAGTTGAAGTAGGCGATTCTGATTACCAGTATTGAACCAGGCGTTTTATATGTCCAAGCAGGCAATGGCATGTGTTAGAAAAGACTCGCCATCCAAGGGCCATAGATCTCGTAACGGCCATCCGAGTGCCATAGATCCTGTTACGGTAAAAAGAATCTTGCCACCCGAGCGCCATAGATGATGGCGCAGTCTTTTGATCACACCTAGTATAGTACAGTGAGAATTGGTCATTATCGCACAGATAAATGTATAAATCACCAACGCTGTCGCAAAAAATACACGCAACATTTATGTCCGGCTCACCCCCTCGGAAGCTTCTGCAACGATGCATCCATGTTGGAAGTAATGTCACGCTAAAGTACGCTTCTTCAGCGTGCCACGCAGTACAAAACTCATAACTTCACCTGAAGCTTCCAACTTTCGTTGGCGCATACGCAGAGGAGTTCTGATATCGACGAGCTACACGGCACGGACTGCGGCATGTGAGTTTTAAAACGTTGCGGGGAGCAACTCAAACCTAGATTTACCGTGCAGGCAATTCCGTCAGATCAATAATCTGGTCCCTAAAGGAACTCAGACAGCCGGTGAGATTTGACATTTACTAGCAGACCAAAAACCATATGACGAGCGAGTCTGAAAACTCTTTACCTAGGCCAGGATGAAGAGCTCCAAGGCGGAGCAGAATTAGAGCTGCATCGTATCAAGGAACAACTAGAGAATGCGAACAATGTTATTTCGCACCTGTCAGAAAGGGTGGATACGTACAGGTATAGGTGGCTGGAAGAATACTACCGCGCCGACAACCTTGAGCGCCATATGCCGTGCGACATTGACGTGCCTGAACTTGGCCAAATTCCGGAGGGTACAGCGTCTCCCGCTTTCTTTTCAGAGTTCTTCACCTGGAGTGAAGGAGGTTCAGAACGCGGAGATGATAAATTGTTAGAACAGCAAGGCATCAGGGAGAGTGGTGAAGGGGAGGATTATGAAGCTGAGAAGAATCTATTGGTAGGAAATGAGACGGGCAGAACGTAACTTTTAGTGATTGGGGCAAATTGGGGTGTACTTACTATTTCGAACGAGCGGTAAGCTAGCTCGTGACAATTACACTTAATTACGTTGAATAGTGTGCACTGCTTGATATCATAGGGGGACGCTACGTACGAACTGTGTCACAATATGCCCGACTCTTTAAATTAATCAAATAAAGTATACCAAGACACGTCATTTGCGACTTTGCAAAGTACAGTACTCAATATTAAATATATTCAGGTCTTAGGGTAACGCTCACAGCAGAATTTCAGGCAAAAAATTCGATGAAGGTTGGAAAGAGGGACTGCATCGAAAGGAACGCACATATATAGTGAACGACTATAATTTCAAACTCAGCCGGCATCGAGCGCCAGTTTGTCCCACATGCGTTCGAAACCAGCTGCATTCATTTTTTTCTGCTACCACAATATCCAGATTAGTAATACCCACCGGGCGCTACCGTCTGAGTTTAAATATACGTTCAGTATATTAAGTGTGCTCTTCACGGGATCAACTCCTTTCCGACTCAGTTTCGACCAATAGGTATTATAATTAGGTAGTAGGTACTATAAGTCATAGATTATTTTTAAGTTTGCTATGCGGAGTGTCAGAAACTTCAAGTTGATGATCCTCCTCGTTGGTCCACAATCGAAAAATTGTTACAAGACAATGTTGCACCGTGCATTGTGCAACGCCCACCGCAATTATTACAGTGTGTATTAGCTAAGAGTCCACAAAAGTGATTCACTATATAAGCTGACCTTGCGCATTCACAAGTCTTCTTTCCAACTACCTCGATACAGTACGCTAGTACGTAGTAGATCAGCTACCTGACATAGTCGATTCAATAAACTTTTGAGAAAAGTATGTCAAAAATGAAGTTCGTTGCAACCTTGAAATTAATGTATGCCATTATGGATCACACAAAATCATGTCCAAGCGTGCCGGATCACATCGCGGTGGTGATGAACCTACCCCGAAGCGCCTTAGGATTAGTGAAGGTAAGTCGTGACTGTGATATACTATTCATACTGACATTCATGGGCGATGCAGCGGATAACACAACACCATCGGCACTGTACGATCCCCATGCATGGGAAATTCTTCGCAGGTTCCTTACCAGCGACATGTCGATGGGTGAGATGGACGCCGCTCTTGAGTCACACCTCAGCACTCGCTTCTCTGCAGATGACTGGGATGAACCCCGACGTCTACTGTTCTCCGGTGATGGAGATGATGCGCTATCCTTGGCGAATTTGATCAAACTAAAGGTCAAGTATGTACCCGAGCCCGAACTTCCACGCGCCATACCTGTTCAACGATTGCGCAAACCACGCAAGGTAAGTCAACCATCACTGATAATTTGATTAATTGATCAATTAAACAATTGTAGCAGAAAAATCCGTATATACTCGATGAGGCCGAAGAGGAGGAGGAGGAGGAGGAGGAGGAGGAGGAAGAGGAAGATATGGGTGGACCGTCTGTGCGGTCACCGAACGCTATGCGTTTGTTGGGCTCATCAGCGAAAGATAGGTTGGCTGCAACCTTCGACAACATGGCTACTCGGTTCGAAAAGAATCCGATCGCCTCATCACACAGTCGTCCGTTTCCCACTGAAAGCAGAATGTATTTGCTTTACGTCCAAAGTTGGTCTATTTTTAATGGCATAGTAGTATATACTAATTACGTTCTAGGAACTGCTACTGAATATATAGCTACACACCTTCGGTCGCGAAATTTTTGCGCTACTGTGTCAGCTTGGATACCGGGCCAACTTTACGTGGAGGCAGATAGCCCCAAAAGCATCTTGCGAGCCCTTCCTTCATCTCTTTATCTCGCAGTAAAAGACTACATCCGCATCACCGATGAAGAACGCGAGGCGGTCAAACAGTTTACGGTCCAAGCTTCCCGACACGGCGTGGGTGAGGATCACGAAGGGCAAGTACAAGCACGACATAGGCAGGGTCTTTGAATCCAAAGAGGACTCTGTTCAAGTCTTGGTTGCCCCACGTGACTTTCCCTATCAAATGCCTCGGGGAACTCGAGCGTTGGTCAAGCGATCTAGCCTTCCGAATAGCAAGGGGGCTCAGGCATCCTGACATCATTCGTAACGGTGAAGTAGTTGGATGGTCGTACAAAGAAGAGAGTTATTACAAGGGACTCATAGCCAAGAATTTCCACCGCGATCACGTAGAACTTGTCGCCTCCCCTCATATCAACGACATTCAGCTCCATCTAGAATCCGGATGGGACCTTCCCTTCTTGAAGGACACTGTGGTGACTTTCTCAATGCAGTTTCTGCGCGTGGGCGATTTGGCCAGGGTCGTCAAGGGCTCTCTTCTTGGAGAGTCCGGGACTGTCATCTCCACTGACCATACCTGTGGTTCCGTGGGGTTAGAATTGACCTTCAATGGATGCCCCGAGGAAACAGAAGTTCCACTTCGTGACATAGAGCGCGTCTTTCGGGTTGGTGACACTGTCAGAGTCATAGCCGGTCCATACACAGGGTTGGAAGGTCACGTCATCCAAATGCACTGAGGACGTGTTTCACATCTGCCAAGAGATCTCCAAGGAAGTGGTAAGTTTCTAACCGAATTAATCTCTTTGGAGGACTGGACACGATTAACATGTAATGCATAGGTCGAAGTCTCAAAGTATTACTTAGATCAGCGCCCTTTGAGGCACACGCTCAAATCGCACCTGCCAACACAACAGCATTTTGAGCCTCCCTCCGATTCTGACTCTGTTGAAATCGGGGATTACATAGAGGTCCTATACGGGGAACACGCCGGGAAACGTGGCATCGTGAATTGGTTTTCCAAGGGAGATACTAATTTGTGGTTCCGGGATATATTCACTGTCAATGACACAGAGTCTAGCCTGGCCGGTCTGTCGGGTATCTCAGTTCCTGCTACAATGGTTCGGCGGACGGATCTCGCCCAGACAATTGCTTTCACAAAAGAAAGGGGTTACGATGTGAGGCCTGGAGATACTGTGAGTGTCGCCCGTGGGCCGGAATTCGGGGCACAAGGGCTCGTGCAGCATGTAGACTTTCCGAACGCCCGCCTGAGCCTTATATGTGACGGCGACAAGTCTCTTGTAAGTATCATTCACTTCGACTCAAACATTTCTGACTTGTGATAGATCAATGTTCCAATCCGTTTTGTGATCAAAACACACAACGTCAGCTTAGATTCGTTTAGAAAGGAAATCGGTCAGGAAGTCTTTCTCATTGGGGGTGATCAGAAGGGCTACCGAGGCACCCTCAACAGTCTTTCTCTCGAGACTTGCGCCGTTGCTGTACGCGGGCAGGCGCGCACTACGCTTAAACTTCATGACGTTGTCACCAGGTGAGCGTCACGCATGTTTTCGGTACGATTTGAAGGCTGACCAACATCAAGGTATGGCATGAGATTAAATGGTATGATGCTCGAAGGCCCGGAGTTATTTTCGTTTTGTGAAATGCGGAAAAGGTCGTACTTGGCGCCCCCACCTCGAAGTGTCACTCCGCCTGTCGAACAAGTTCCCTCCAGTGCATCGGCTTCTATCACGGATCCCAGTCTTTTGCCATCCAATGGGTGGTCCGCGAGTCCCGGGAGTGTTGATGTGACGCATGACCCTTTATCGAGCGTCAATCCTAATTCATCATCGACACTCCAGGCGTGGAGTGTCGATGAGCTCGACATCCTGGACACCATTGAGGCCAGAATGGCGAAACTGCGAGACATCGGTGAGTTTTCACGAAGGATATCACAACGTGTACTGATGTTATTGTAGGCCCGCTATCTTGGTTGATGACCAAGGAGTTTTCTTCGAAGCTCTCAACGTATCACGTATTGTTGAAGGTCTCAGTAAGGTTCATGAATGGCAAGTTACAAAAACGGTTTGTGTCAACGGCTTGCCCTGATCCGTTCTGCGGTGAGAATGGACCCGCACCCGAAGGTTGTGTAGCCGTATTCTGCACATCCAACAGTGCTGGTGCCGCACTTGAACACTATCACATCCCCGCCAGCAACTTGAACCCAGCTCCTCCGCGGAAGAAAAACCAAGAGTGTCTCATCCTTGATGGAGTTCATCGTGGGCTTATACGAACTGTAACAAAGTGTGAAATCACCAAGAAAAACAGTGTTGATATTCAGATCACGCCTACGGTTACCGTAACTTTGCGTTCCGACCAGATATGTCTGGTGGAACCTTCTCGAAAATTGATGTAGCAGTAGACAATGTACTTTACTATACAAGAATTTCATTTCCCAGACTGTTCGGGACAATTCATACAGGAAATATATCACCCTTCTACTAGAAGCATTTCATGAACGGTACGCAAATGCAAGCAAACTCTTTTCCCTATCGTCACATGCATCTTGGAAAGGGGACGAGATGTTTGTGGTCGCATATCTCATTCCTTTACTACTCCAACTTCACTCGTTTGCTACTTACCCAGGTTTAACGTTACCATTTATGACTATTGCAATAAGCACCGATTCCGTGAAACAGCTCGCGAGCTGCTTGTAGAGGCTGACATATCACTATACTCTGTCCCCCCACCATCGACGCACGTCAGGGTCTACTTTTCGAGTACGCCCTCGGCTTTTTATCTGGCCGTTTGACTAACCCAATATGCGGCACTGCAGATGGCAGAGGGTTTTAGGTACTGTTCACCGCAAAAAGCAACGGAACAGGAATGGATGATGCTATTATCTGTACACAGGTATGTAGACCACAACGTTGTCAACACTGTACTGACCATCTTCACTACCTGCAGCTTCAAATCCCACGAACCAACTATAACCCGATATATCCGATCTACCGCCTTTCACGTCTTCAGATTTCATTCACCATGTCAGTATTGGAGGACCCGTGTTTTGGACCGACTTTGAACAAGTCTTCCATAAATCGTTTGATCAGTTGTTTCATTCCTCTTGCTTTTCGAACATTTTTACCTCAATTCGTGTGTTTTGCGGTGACCCCTTGTTTCTTCCTCTTCACGCGATATCTAACAGCTATATCAGCCTCCATCTACATATCTATTCTATCTACATATTGTAATACGGAGCGTTTGATCCCGCGGAACCAATTCGCGTCGTCCTGTTTGATTTGCTACGGAGACACTGTTAGTCCTCATCTTGCTGTTAAGATGGCTTCTCAGACACAAGATGGACTCAAAGTGGGTGGTTGTTGATGTGGCTTGTAATAGGCTGATGTTGGAACTAGGGGACAACTTGAAGGTTTTTGTGCCTTCGGATAAAACATTTGTTGGGTTTGTTGCAGAGCATATTAGAAAATGTGCTAGGGTTGCGAGTGGGCC